>CAJQZJ010032218.1:5179487-5247496 GCA_907164525.1 Lophiomys imhausi | reverse complement strand
CACACACACACGGAGGGTCATTCACCTGTGTCATGTACACACACACATGGAGGTCATTCAACTGTGTTCTATGTACATACACACAGTGTCATTCAAGTGTAAAAATGAATGGAGGCCTGTCAAGGGCAGCAACATAGCTGGAATTGGAGGTCAGCATGTGAGGCAAAGTAAGCAGACACGTATGACAAGTACTGTGTGTTTATTGTTGTGTGTGAGGGGAAAGGTGAGGAGGAGGAGGCACTGGTAGGGGCTTGGAAGGGGGGCAGGGAAGGAGCAGAGAAGAGAGAGGGAGGAAGCAGAAGAGCAGCTGTAAGTGGCCCTTGTGTAGGATGCACCTGTGTGAGTCTCATTTCTACATCGCTATCTATGTGCCAATATTATAACCTAAAGGCTTTAAAGATTTTAGCTTTATTAACTTTGTGTACATGCCTCCATGTGCGTGTGTGCCCTGAGTGCAGTGCCATGGAGGCTAAATGTGTCAGGTGACCTGGATCTGGAGGGACAGGGTGACATACGCTGCCTGGGGTAGGTGTTAGGGACTGAACTTGGTCCTCTGGAACAAGACAGAAGAGTGGTGAGTGAAAAGGGGCCAGAGCAGCTGTGTACTCTATTGCCATTTTAGAGAAGGGTGCAGCACAGACTCCATGTCGGTTAACATTTACAGAAGAAAACTGCCAGGTGTGGTAGCTGACACAGTCTCAACTCTTGGAAGGCAGAAGCAGGAGGGTCATGAGTTTGAGGCTACAGCTGAGCTAGATAGCAAAGTGTATGCCAACTGGGCTGTTTAGTCAGATTCTGTCTCAAAACACACACATTCACACATACAAATAACAACAACAATGTGCAGAGGACACAGCAGAAGTGGATTGGCTTATCTGGAACCAAGAACTATTGTGCATCATTAGAAAGCAGGGTTGACTATAAAAAAACAAAAACAAAAACAAAAAAACCCAAAAACAGAAAAACTTCCACTGAAAATCCAAACTACAATTTTAAAATGAACCAACAATGTATTCCATTGGTGGTGTGACGTCATGGGGAGAAGTCATTCCTGGTGACTAGCACAGTGACTTCAGGAACTCTAGCTAGACACCTGCTAAGGACAGAATAACTTCACACACAAATGTGAATGGTTTCAGAAGTGACAGTGTGTGTGTGTGATGTGATGCTTTAAAAACAGACATTCTGTTTCTGTACATTAGCCTCATTTTCAGAGTGATCTCCACAAACCTAAACCATCCCCACAGTATGGAATTAACTACGAATGGATGTTACCCTCCACAACTCCCAAATGAGATGCAGTGGCCTGGGCTGACAGGCAAACCCCAGGGAGCACCGACCAAGATGCTGCCTCCTCCTGTCACCCTTAATTGACTTGATTCCCTGTGAGTTCTGGGGTAATCTTTGCTGTGGCTATCCCACAAGCATCAGTGAACACCTGTTTTCTGTGGTCCATTTTTCTTTTTCTCTTGTTAACCATAACCACACAAGTACCCTGGATTGTGTTCTGAAGTGCTGCCTTAGCCCCTCTGGCCCAGCTCAACCCCTGTTCGAAGCCCAAAGGAAGACTGTCTCTCATGTTGCTTCCTTCTGACCCCACTCAGCCCTGTGTCAGCTCATCAGCAGCCACACTTTCTGGGGCTGAACTTCACTCTAAGAAGCCAAAATGTATGCCTTTGTAGACCCTTAAGTCTGTTCTAAAACAGTGTGAGTGAAAATCATGCTGGCCAGCAGAGGCAGCTCAGCAGTTGGGAGTGCTTGCTGTTTCAGGCTTGGCTCCCAGCACACACATGGAGGCTTTCATCAGTCTTTACTTATCTAGCTCCAGGCGATCTGGTACTTTCTCCTGGCCTCCATGGGCTCAGGCTGTCACAGCCATAAACTGTTGGCATTTCCAGCCTCCGAACTAAATGTTAAAGTACGAGAAACCAGGAAAGGGGGAAATGGACCATAATACTTTGTTTCTGGAAACATACATTCTAGAAAAGATAATATTTCTTATCCACATACATACATTTTTTTTTTTTTTTGGTTTTTCGAGACAGGGTTTCTCTGTGTATCCTTGGCTGTCCTGGACTCACTTTGTAGACCAGGCTGGCCTCGAACTCACAAAGATCCGCCTGCCTCTGCCTCCCAAGTGCTGGGATTAAAGGCGTGCGCCACCACCACCCGGCTTTTTTTGGTTTTTTGAGACAGGGTTTCTCTGTATAGTCCTGGCTATCCTGGACTCACTTTGTAGACCAGGTTGGCCTCAAACTCACAGTAATGCACCTGCCTCTGCCTCCCCATTGTTGGGATTAAAGGTATGTGCCACCACACCCGGCTCAAAATAAAATTTTATGATTAAATAAAGCATAAAAAATAAAGGACTAGAGTAATGCCCGAGAGTTTCAGAGCACTGGATGCTCTTGCAGAGGACCCAGGTTCAACCCCACACCCACATGGCAGCTCACACCACCTATAACCCCACTTCCAGGGGACCTATTGCCCTCTTCTGGGCTTCGCAGACACTAGGCTCACATGGTGCACTATGTATGCAAGCAAGCAAAACACCCAACAAAGCCGGGTGTGGAGGCAGAGGCAGGCGGATCTCTGTGAGTCCAGGACAGCCAGAGCTGTTATACAGAGAAACCCTGTCTCAAAAAAAACCAAAAAAACAAAACAAAACAAAACAAAAAAACATCCAACAAAACACTCATAATTTCTAAAAACCGTTTTAAGAGTATACAGCCTATACTCTACAGCTGAGACATAGAGAGGTCTGTAATGTTTCCTTCACTGACTTTTCTTCATGGTCGAAGTGGAATGGAGATGGCCCCGGAGACAGTGGTGGGGTCCAGCAGGCTTGTCACAGCGTGTAACGTCAGGAGGCACGTTAGGTTCTCAGTCCTTTGCTTATCCACACCAAGACATTGAAAGCTTTTGTTTTGCTGTGATTGTTGGGGTTTGAAGCTGACAGTGGCCTTCTTACTGCAGGTCTTACCCACCCCACAGCTGTGAGCACAGCCCTGTCTGACAGATGCTGGGGTGACAGGCTTATCTCTGCTACCCAACACTGTGGCCACTGAGTAAGGGAAAGTCACTGATGACTGAACTTTCATTTTATTTCACTTTTAAATTACAGCATGGAGCTAGCTGATGGCTGCTCCAGCTGACGGCACTTTTCTCTTAAGCTGCTTTTAAGTGAAGATGTGTGAAGCAAGTGTTTGTCGGAAACTGACAGTGTTCTCTTTCCAGGAGAAGGACCATGAGCTGGAAATTAAAAACATCTACACTAACCGGATACTTAAAAACTTACACGAAAAGGAAGATTACCCAAAAGGTATCTTTTAGTCCCTTTTGCTCAAAATCTATTTTTAAGTATCCTGGCATATTTTCCTAATTTATATAGGCAAAACAGTGGAAACATTTAACAGGCACTTGACTGGGTGCTGGAATTCATTCTTTGATTGTAGAATAATGGAGTTGTGATACTGTCAAAAGAACCAGCAATGCTCTTATTCCTGCTGGGTTCAGTCCCTTGTGCCCCTACCTCAGGTGAACCAAATGACTGCCAAATGGGGCTCTCTGAGGGGACCTGTGCAGACCTGAACATGAACTTGTCCGAGGGCCATTTTATAACGTACCTGTGCCAGCTTGTGGGGTCAGTGGAGATCTAAGCACAGGCTGACAGCTATGTAACCATCACTGTGGTTAAAATCACATCTTCCACACCACACTCCCATACACTAATAGGCAGGAAGGTCCCTCGGGCCCTTTGCAGTTGCCTGAGCAGTGTGATCTCCCAATCACAACACTGTAGTTCACACTCTAGAACGCCACATCTGTAGACTCCCGCACAGCACTGTTCTGCACTGGCTACCTTTGCTCATCACGGTAGCTCCAGGCTGCTGCTCCTGAATGGGTTTTGCCTGCAAGACAACATATGCTCATTTATACCGCACCCTCCCAGCCTCATGTTCTGCTCAGGGAGGACACAGCGGAGCCCTAGCCTCTACTGCACTAGAAGCAGCCAGGTTTTCAACCTCTACTTTCTTGGCCCCCCTTCACCCTAGATTATAACCCTGAGTCATGCCCTTCAGAAAAGATGGTGTGCCCCTGTCAACACGAGAGTGTTCCCTAGATTATAACCCTGAGTCATGCCCATCAGAAAAGATGGTGTGCCCCTGTCAACACGAGAGTGTTCCCTAGATTATAACCCTGAGTCATGCCCTTCAGAAAAGATGGTGTGCCCCTGTCAACACGAGAGTGTCCAGGGAAGTCTAGTCTCACTGTTCATGACTCTTAGTCAAGCCATGGGCAGTCTACTCACCAGGCATCGGGAGCTCTGGCATGGTGTAGCAGGGCTTCCTAAATGGACACAACAGCAATGCTGTCTAATCCTGGTCTCCCTAACGCTTCGATGTTCATAACCTCTGAGGCCTAGATAAGATGGATAGAGGACAAAGGTGGGAAGAGAGAAAACTGCTATGTGCTACCTCAGTGGGCTTGAGAGCTACTTCATATTCAAAAGCAGCAAAGCTTCTGAATACAAAATGTTTCTCATATAATCTACCTATTTTATAGTTTCTTCAACAAAATCAGTACAAGCAGACAGGAAAAGTTTGCCATTTGTAAATATGAGACACCAGGAAACCCAAAAGTCAGATGTCCCACCTTGGACAACTAAGGTATGAGAACTCTGAAATCTCACATCGTCTAAAAAAAATCTTAACAAAAATACAGGAACTGGCAGGGTGTGCTGGTGTACATCTTTAATCCCAGCACTTGGGAGGCAGAGGCAGGTGGATCTCTGTGACTTCAAGGCCACCCTGATGTACAAAATGAGTTCCGGGTCAGCCATGGCTATTACACAAGAAACCCAGTCTTGAAAAACCAAAAAAAAAAAAAAAAAAAAGTAAATAAAAGCAGTCATTTGTTCTACACAAAAAGCACTGATATTTATTTAAAATTATCTACACCCAACAATGTGCTTTTTACTGCTTTTCTAAATTACAGGTTAAAAAGACAACAGGAAGCATTGGTCATAAAGAAAAATCAACTGAAATAAACCATGAAATTTCTTACTATATGTGTAAACTATCAAAGCAAGAGGAGTCTAAGAGAAAATATGAAGGTAACTGAACAACTCTAAAAAGTCTACTGCCAGGCATAATGGACCTCGCATGCACTGCCAGCATGGGGGTGGGGCACTAAGGCAAGGGGAGGGCCACAAGTCCAGCCTAGTCAGTGGGCACGGTCATGAATTGTCTTGGAAGACACAAAAGTCATTAGCTCCACAGCCAGGACTCCTGTGGATAGATCCACCGACAGGTAGAGGTCAGAGAATGAACAGGCTGCTCGGACCATCTGAACCTGAGATCACCAAGGTTAACTTCCAGCTCTTGAAGCAGGTCAAAGCAAGATGTTTCTGTGGGTGTAAGGACCGGCCTCAGCCAGCCCAAGCTACAGACTGAGCAAACTCTCCAGGCCCCAGTGAGGGCAGGCCAGATCCCTAGCTCTCCTGGTACAGACAACCTAGAGGAGAAAGGGATTGGGGGCACGTGGATTGGTCCTGGTCCTGGTCTGGCTGCCCCTGGTGTACAGCTGGGATCTCCCATTATCCCGAGGCTCCCATCACCGCCTGCTTCTCCACTGAACCTTCTGTTTACTAAACCATGTCCTCATCTTTGCACAGCAAACCTCACTGTCTCAAAGAGCACAACACCTCCTTGAGCTTCTTGGGGACAGGTGGTCCCTGAGCAGAACTGTGCCTTTCATCTGGAATGTTACTCTTGTACCCAGACAGGTGATTAATAATCACATAGGTAAAAATTCTAGGTTATCATTTTCCTTCAGTCTTGAAGACTTGGCCACGTTGTTTTCATAGTTCATCATTGCTAAACAAGTGAGCTAGGGGAACCCAGCAAGGCTGAACAGAACGTGTGCAAACCGAAATTCCATGCATTTCCTTAGGCCTGAGGAGAGCTGAGTAGAGGACCTGACAGGGCCACACTCTTGTGATGAAGTCAACCAAAGTTCAAACAGCAGCTTTGGCAGCACTGTCCCGTAAGACTACTGTCTGGTACAGCTTGGTGGGGACATCTCCAAATGTAAATTTCTGTGCTCAGTGTTCATTTAGTTTTTCCACTTATTTTTAAGCCCATTTGGAAAATGTATTTGCTCATTTGGCAAATTCTATTTGAGCATACACTATGGTGAGGCATGGCTCTAAGTGTGCATACGCACAAACACACACAAGCAGCAGCAGGAACAAATGCAAACTACCCTGAGCTCATGTTCTAATACAGAATTGTCATTCCCATAAAGCCACTTGCCAATAGCTGCCCAGAATCCCATGGCAGCATGCTGTCCTTCACCAGCTGCTGCTCTGGCATATTTGAAGTACAGCATGCTTGCTACATACACAGCCCTGCAGCCTGTGTGCAGGTTTGCTCCTAGAGATGAAAGTGCCAGGCATAAGAATGTATTCACTTCAAATTGCATGATTTCGCTGTTTCTGATGGCTGAGTAATATCCCATTGTGTAGATAGATGTACCACAGCTTTTTTTATCCATTCCTTGGTGGAGGGACATCTGGGTTGTTTCCAGTTTCTCGCTATTACAAATAAGGCTGCTATGAACATAGATGAGGAAACTTCCTTATGATTCAGTGAGGAGTCATACCAGAAGTGGTATGGCTGGGTCCTGAGGCAGAGCTATTCCAAGTTTTCTAAGATATCACCAGACTGATTTCCATAGTGGTTGCACAGGCCTGCACTCCCACCAGCAATGGAGGAGTGTTCCCCTTTCTCCACACCCTCGCCAGCATGTGCTGTCATTTGAGCTTTTGATCTTAGCCATTCTGACAGGTGTGAGATGGAATCTCAGAGTCATCTTGAGTTGCATTTCTCTGATGATGAAGGATGCTGAGCATTTCTTCAAGTGTCTCTCAGCCATTAGGGATTCCTCCTTTGTGAATTCTGTTTAGCTCTGTTCCCCATTTTTTGATTGGATTATTTGGTTTCTTGGCATTTGAGTTCTTTGTAAATTTTGGATATTAGCCCTCTGTCAGATGTGGGGTTGGTGAAGGTTTTTTTCCCAATCTGTAGGCTGCCGTTTTGTTTGAATGACAGTGTCCTTTGCCTTACAGAAGCTTTTCAGTTTCATGAGGTCCCATTTATTGATTGTTGGTCTTAGAGCCTGAGCTGTTGGTGTTCTGTTCAGGAAGTTGTCACCTGTGCCAATGAGTATGATGGTTTTCCCCACTTTCTCTTCTAATAGATTTAGTGTCAGGACTTATGTTAAGGTCTTTGATCCACTCGGACTTAAGTTTTAGAGAAGCTCATCCTGGGTGAGCTAACCCAGACTCAGAAGGATGCACATGGCATCTATTCACTTATAATTGGATTTTAGCCCTATCATACAGGATAACTATACTACAACCAATGCACCAAAGGGAACAGGAACATAGACATTGTTTCCTATCAATGAGACACTTTTCCCTAGTGGTGCTGCCTTTGTTGGCCCCCAGTGTATGAGGAGGTTCTTGGCCCTCATATGACTGCTGAACTGGGGTGGGGGACTGATATGTAGGGACACTCCAGTCCAGAGGTGTGGGATGGAAGGGACAGAGAGTAGAGGGTGGGAGGGTGGGACTGGGAGGGGTGGAAAGAGGGCACTGTGATGGAGATGTAACCTGAAGTAATAAACATAAAAAAAGAATGTATTCACTTGAATTCCACTGGAAACTGCCAAACTGCTGGAAAAACAAAAAATTGTCAATTTACACACCCATCAGTGGATCATTTCCTCACTTCTATTGATTTCCCCAAATAATGAGTAGGAAAGGTTATTGTTTGAATTGATGTTTAACACATTTTAATAGCCTCAAGGGAAGATTTTCTTAGTATTTTGCATGAATAATCTTTTTCTTCGTTTCCTAATTCCCACTTATTTGGGACAGTCTAGGAACGCTCATCTAAGCCCCATCTGTGCATTAGTGCCCTGCACGTTTGCCTCTGCTGTCATTTTAGCGGCTTATCTGAAGTCTAGGGAGGTGTGTTAACACACAACCCTGAAATGGAAACCCACTGAGGTCTTTTTCTGTTTGGGGCTGGTTCTTTTATGGAGCCAGGTCATAAAACCTGGCTCTTAAGAGTACTTACTCTAAGGCCAGGCGGTGGTGGCGCACGCCTTTAATCCCAGCACTTGGGAGGCAGAGGCAGGAGGATCTTTGCGAGTTCGAGGCCAGCCTGGTCTACAAAGCGAGTTCAGGACAGCCAGGGCTACACAGAGAAACCCTGTCTCGAAAAACCTAAAAAAAAAAAAAAAAAAAAAAAGAGTACTCTAGAGCTACACTCTCACCCCCAAATCCATTTTATGTTTTGCATGATGCATATGCGTGCTGTAAGCACACTGGTGCAGACCAGGGCCGGACACCATGTCTTTCTCCACTGCCCTTGCCCTCACGGACTGAAGCTCCCCTGTACTCGCCAGCAATGCTGAGACAGGGTCTGCCTGTCTCCGTCTCCTGGTGCTGCTGTGGGCACAGCCCAGCACAGCCCGGCCCCAGCTTTGGGGTTTTCCTTTCTAGTGGGTGGCAGGGGTAGGAACTCAGGCCCTGAACTTGCACCCTCAGCCACTGCGGAGTCGGGGGTTGGGAGCTCCTAAAATCCATTTCTTGTTTGAGGGCACTCAATGCTCCTCCGTCTTTCCAATGCAGATTTACCAAAGGAGACGGAACACGCCAAACCACAAGCCTCTCTGGAAACTATCAGGAGGCAAAAAGAGAGAAGGGAAGATCAAGAAAAGAAAGCCATCCCACCAGAAGCAGAGCCAACTGTAAAGGGAAGCCAGGGCCCCGCTGATGCAGACAGTGAGGCCTCCCGGGCCAGGGCAGCAGGCGAGGTGGATGAGGTGGTCCAGAGGATCGTGGTGGCCGAGGCCGGTGATGCCGAGCCCGGGCAGGGCCCGAACAAGACCCCGCGGCCACGGAAGCATTACTCCTTCACTGAAGCCACCGAGAACCTGCACCATGGGCTGCCCACATCCTGCAGGCAGGCCTCGGGCAGCCTACGCTGCCGCCACGGCGTGGGCAAGCCCCGCAGTGACCAGGAGCTGCGGCTAGAGCCTGCCGGCTATGAGCCCTCGTTCGGCAAGGCCGCCAGAGCCAAGGCCAAGGAGACAGCTTTCCGGGACAAGAAGACCAGCCTCATGGAGGAGCTGTTTGGCGCAGGCTTCCCAGGCAGGGGTGGCCCCACAGACGTCGAGACCGCCACCAAAGCTACGCAGTTCGGGCCTGGGCAGGCCTCGGCCAGCAACACCTTCGGGGACTCCGGAGCCACCGTCGTGCGGTCCATCCAGGCCTCACCCGCCGAAGAAAACAGGGAAACACTTATTTAGATGCAACAGTAGCCTAATACATTCTTTAATCTTATTTACCATGTAGGGCTTATATAGTGTGTTTTAGTACTTGGGTTGTCTGCGGGTAATTTGGGTAACTTACTTATTGCTATCTAATAAAAAAATCCTCTGTACCATGGTCATATGATAACATTTTAAATACAAATCTACATCTTTATTATGAAGGTGGAACATGCCCACTCTTTTTTAAAAACGACTTGGTTTATACACAGCTCGGAGATCTGAGACTCTCAGCGAATCTTGGAGAGCCTAAGGCGTACAAGTTTCTGTCAGCAAGACTGTTGTCACAACTTCATGGAAGAGGCAATGACCAGCAAGATGGCCCCAGACACAAAAAAGACAGTACACAGATTCAAGCGTGGCCCCTGTGCGTTTTTGCTGGGGGTCCCTTGCTCAGATGAGCTGAGAACATCTACATGGCCTGCCTTTGTTGAGTCCCCGTGCCCGTATAGAAGTCTGTATTTTTTGTTATTGAGATTTATAATTTCTTTTTGTTACATAATGACCTATTCCCTTAATCTTGTTCTAAAACAACTGTATGCTCAAGCTGCTCAGGTCTGACTCTAACTGTATTTTATTGGGACTATAAAGGGTCTCGATTCCCAACCTCCATTGTATAATTGCCTTCATTTAGCTGTAGGAGCGACTTATTCAGAACCAGGCGTGGGGTCCACACCTTTAATCCCAGCACTTGGGAGGCAGAGCCAGGAGGATCCCTGTGAATTCAAGGCCAGCCTGGTCTACAGTGTGAGTTCCAGGGCAGCCAGGGCTACACAGAGAGAAACCCTGTCATGAAAAAGAAAAAAAAAAAAAAAAAAAAAGGAGCAACTTATTCGTTATCTAGAATTGGTCATGCTGTCTCCCATTGTTTATGGGCTAGTGAATATTAGCACTCTAAAAACTGAGAACAAGGCCAAATGTGGCCCACAGCACCCTGCTGAGCAGTGATGATGATGGAGGAGGAGACAGTGGCTGTGAGCGGGGGTGGAGGCTCCCACCAGCATCTCAGCACTCGAGGCAGAGGCAGGCTCATCTCTTATCTTTGGTCAGCCTGGTCGCCATGGTGAGTTCCAGGCCAGTCAGGACTGCACAGTGAGATCCTGTCTCAAAAAAATTAAAATTAAAAAATATTGGGCCGGGCGTGGTGGCACATGCCTTTAATCCCAGCACTCGGGAGGCAAAGGTAGGCGGATCTCTGAGTTCAAGGCCAGCCTGGTCTACAAAGTGAGTCCAGGACAGTCATGGATACACAGAGAAACCCTGACTCAAAAAACCTAAAAAAAGCCGGGCGGTGGTGGCGCACGCCTTTAATCCCAGCACTTGGGAGGTAGAGGCAGGCGGATCTTTGTGAGTTCGAGGCCAGCCTGGTCTACAAAGCGAGTCCAGGACAGCCAGAGATATTCAGAGAAACCCTGTCTCGAAAAACCAAAAAAAAAAAAAAAAAAATTAATGATTCTAGTTTTTCAGATTTTTCCTTTTATAAAATTTTAAAGGCTGTAACTGCATATACACCAACATTCATAAACATAGACCATCTTGGAGAACCCTACGAAGCAGGTAACTCTGCAAGGCAGGAGAGGACAGAAGCACCCTTTCCCTGTTTAGTGCAATGTTTATTACCCATTTTTAAACAAGTACAGTTTTGGGGGAAAACACGATGTCCCCTACTCAGTCTTATGCATGTTACACACGTTACACATGTTACACACCTGGGGAACACTAACAGCCTCTCACATGGTACACACCTGGGGAACACTAACAGCCTCTCACATGGTACACACCTGGGGAACACTAACAGCCTCTCACATTATGTATACATGTGGGGCACTAACATCTGCAACAAACTAACCCTCTGTCACTTCTGCGGGTCAGCTGAAATCACACATCCTATGAGAGGCATCTGCTCTGGGCACTTTATTCTCATTTCCGTTCCAGTGGCCTTGGGATGCCGACCCTGGCTGCATCCCAAGTGAAGTGGGCAGAAGCACCATTCCAGACTGTGGTGCGCTACAAAAGGAGGAAGACACACCCCCTCCCCAACCCCCAGGGCTGAATCCCTGGAGGGAACCAGATGCTGCAGCCAACCTTCTCCGGTCCTGATAATCTTCTGTAGACCAAGTGTTTCCTGCATGATGAGGATGCCGGAGCTGGTGCACAGGCCCTCCTGGCCATTGCTGGCTGTGCCCTCTGCTGCAGTCCGTTTGTGCCCTTCATAAACTCCGCCAAGCGACCTTGGTGCCATCAGCTGTGCAACGGGTGCCGAGTCTGAATCACTGCACCCTCAGGCCTGCTCTGGTGGCACTTGGTCCGACAACAAACCCAAGGGTCACAGTACAGTTCACAGTCAGAATACCAAAGAGCTACTCATGAGATCCTTAGGAAACACAAGAATATAAATATGATCCTTCAAAACCCAGAGCTGGGAAGCAGAGACAGGCTGATCTATACAGCGATCCCGGGACAGGACAGCAGAGCTGGGCAGAGACTCGTGAGGTGCCAGCACGTAGTTTTTCTGTGCTATGGCTCCTCAGAGTCAACAGCTTGCAGCCCAGGCAGGCAGTAAGGGCCTGCTTTGGCAATAAGGCTGCCGGGAGTCAGGCTAGCCCCTCAAATACTGTAACTAGGAAAAGTCCTTCAAAAACAGGCTTGGCATAGCAGCATACATCTTTAATCCCATCATATGGGAGGTAGAGGCAGGTGGATCTCTGTGGGTTTGAGGCCAGCCTGGTCTACACAGAGTTTCAGGACAGCCAGGGCTACATTGAGAGACCTTGTCTCAAAAACAAAAATAAGCGAGACTTGGCAGAAGTCTGCCTTGAGACCTCATGAGATGACCCGGGTCAGATGCCACCTCGAGGAACTCTGTTCCAGTCTACATAGCACACAACGAGGCTCTGAAGACAAACTTCATCTGAAATGCTTGAAGCAAAAACAATATAGCAAGGTCTTGTGAGCACATATAGGAACCACTAGGAGAGATTAACAGCCTAGACATGTGGCGAAGCTTTTCACACACTTAAACCCTGACCCTGGTCCGACGAACGACACTTCAAACAGGGACAAGCACAGGCAACATCCACTAGTGTCGCCTTCAGTTGAACTGCGTAAGACAAAATACAGACTTTTAGTAGTGGTATGGAGAGTTTTTTTTCCTAAAATAAAAATGTCACTCAGACTTGTTAGAAAAGTCTGACTTTGGAGCTGTTGACAGAACCAAGCAAGCCAGCCCAGAGCAAGCAGCAGCACGCAGACACCGCTCCCTACAAGTCCAGAACTGCCAGCTGAGTGTCATAACCGGTCTTTCTGGCTTGATGATAAGTATAGAAAATGCTGACTTAAACAAGAATCCCAGGTGACACACAAGAGCAAACATATTCCAGAACACAACAACAAGAACCTGTGCACTTGTGTGCAGTCGGCTCCTCACCCTATCGGAGTACTTTTTGTGAAGTCTTGGGGCTGGGCATCTTCCATCAGCTGAAAGGGTGGAGGACGATAGCCACGACTTTGTTACAGACTAAAATCCAACAGGTGATTCCAATTCCACCTGAAAAGAAAGAAAACTCACGTCAGAGGGTGCAGTGACAATGCCTTTGTTACCTTCAACCTTACAGGGAGGAGATGCCAATTCCAAGGGGCTAGAAAAGCAGCTCCTCAGACCACAGACAGGGCTGCACTGTCCCCAAGCAGGGCCACCCTGAACAATGGGTTCCATCTTAATGTCCCTGTCCTGACAGAGACGGCACTGGGTGTATCAACAGGCTGTAAGGATACTCTGTACTGCTGTTTCTTTTTCACTTCTCAAAAAAGCTTTTTAAGCAAGTCGTGTTTTCTCAGGCCTAAAGTGAAGACATCCCCAGGCTGCAGGACTAACAGCTCAGATGAGCACCAGCAAGGGTGGCCTGTCGCTCCTCAGGCCTGAGCCAAGCAGCAGAAAGGGGAGAGAGGAAGGGAGGATGGGAACACAACACAGTTAAAGTGCAGATCCTTGAAACTTTCCTTTCAACCAGCTATTTCCCTGCAGTATGACCACACATCAAGAATATGCACTTTGTTTTTTACAGGCTCTTAAACTGTAATCTGTGATGGCCTTGAAGCTGTAGCAATCCACTCACCTTGGCCTCCCAAAGGATTACAGGCATCTAATCCCACCACATCCAGCAGTACTGTCTCCACTAGCAACAGTCATGACCCAAGAAAGTGTCCTAACAGGAATTTCCAATGACAAGCAGCTACTGCAAATGAGTGGCATGCCCTACATGTGGCACCTAATTCATACACTGAAGTCCTGCCCTGGGGACAGTTTTAGGCAGGGTCTCTGGGAAAGGCTGAGGTCGCAGACTTAGGAAGAGCCTACACAGTGTAGTCTAACCTTCTACCCAAGGTGCCATTCGTGAACCAAAAAATGGATCCTAATGACACCCAATCTATGGCACCTTCACCTTGGAATCCCAGCCATCAGCAAGCAGACCTGTGTGTCTAAGCCACCCACTGTGGTATTTTACTACAGCAGCCTGAACACAAGACACACAAAAATGGGCTTACAAGTCAAGTGAAAAGGGGTAGAGAGATGACTCAGCGGTTAAGAGCACTGGCTCCTCTTCCAAAGGACCTGGGTTCAAATCCCAGCACCCACATGACAGCTCACAGATTTCTATAATTGCCAGGCATGGTAACGCAAGCCTTTAGTCCCAGCACTCAGGAGGCAGAGGCAGGCTCTGTGAGTTCAAGGCCAACCTGGTCTCCAAAGTAAGTCCAGGACAGCCAGCAATACACAGAGAGAAACCCTGTCCTGAGAAAGAAAAGAAAAAGAAAAAAAAAGCAATAGCCAACAGCAACAAGTCACTCAGAGTGACAGACACAGGGGGCAGAAGGTGGCCTCTGAGTGCCAGAATGTAACTGCCCCTGAGCACTCAAGCAACCAGGCAAGTAGCTTCTCCAGACCCAGAAAGGCTGCGATAGGAGGAGCAGTTTGCTGAGGGGACAGTGAGGATGAAGTCAGGTGATCTAATCTCCCACCACACAACCTCCCACCATATTGCCCAGAAAACATTTACCTGCTACCCGAGTAGGAAAGGCCACCAGGCGATCTAGCGGGGTTATCCACTTGCTGGGCACCACGGCCACAGGGACAGAGTAATACTTCCAAATGAGTGAGATCATCAGCGCCCCCTGGAGGAAGCTTGTGGTGAGTGGAGACCTCACAAGTCAATCACAGGGAACACACCCACACAGGAAGTGAGACAAAACGTCATACACAGTGACAGGTGGGTGGGCCTTCTCATGGGAACTGGCTCTTTACTGTCTTAACAAGGATGCCATACATTCACTATTTAAATGAGCTAAGTCCGCCCCACAGTGTTTATCCTGAGGAGCTGAACTACATGCCAAATACAAAAGCAGCCATGACTCGGAAACCCCTCTGCCACCTCTGTGAGTTACAAGCTGGTTAAAAATGTTTCACTCCTTGTCTTTTCCCAGAAGCACCTTCTGTGACCCCGGAACACTCTGCTCAAATGAACAGACTGAAAGGGGCAGGATGCCTAAGTCCCTACTCAAGCTGCACCAAGAAGGCAAAGAGCACAAACCCCAGGTAAGCACGCCAGGGGCCAAGTAATGAGAAAATGGGGATGGAGGGCTGGGGAGATAGCTCGGTGGTTAAGAGCACTGCCTGCTCTTCCAGAGGACCCGGATTCAATTCCCAGCAACCACACGGTGGCTCACAACTGTCTGTAACTCCAGTTCAAGGGGATTTAATAACCTCTTCTGACCTCGAAAGACAACAGGCATACACACCAAGTACAAACATATATGCAAACAAAACACTCATACACATAAAAACAAGTTTAAAAAAGAAAAGAAAGTGGTGGCATACGCCTTTAATCCCAGCACTCAAGTAGAGGCACGCTGATCTCCGTGAGGCTGGCCTGAACTATAGAGGTAGGTTCAGGATAGCCAGGGCTACACAGAGAGACCCTGTCTCAGAAAACCAAAGAAATAAGAAAAAGAAAAAGGAAACATCAGTTGGTTTCCTGCCTGAGAATGGAAGGAGCATGGAGTACCAGCTCCTGAGGTAAGGTGAGGCGAACAGTTCTGAGCCTAGGTCTCCAGCTTTTTCAGCCTTAGAAATTCACAGCTCGGGCTGGATGCGTGGCTCTGCCGGAAAGAGCTCGCCATGCAGTTCTGATCCCAGCACCCATAGACGCAGCCTGTCTGTGTCTCCGAGTTCAGGAGCTAGAGACAGGATCCAAGCAAGCTGGCAAGCTTTGGGGTTAAGCCAAAGAACCCACCCCAGTGTATGAGATGGAGAGTAACCAAGGAAGACGCCAACACCCACCTCTGGCCTCCGTACAAGCACATACAGGAAACACCTACACACATGCACACATACACAAGCAGAAAAAGAAATCACAGCTGTCTAGACCACAGGCAACACCACAGACTCACCTGCAGTATGTAGAAAGCAACACTTATAAACCATTTGATCTTGGCCAACTGAGCTGTCCGAGCTTTCACTGAAAGGAAAACCAGGGCAAAACATGAGTTAATCCTGTAAGATTGAGAAAATATCTAAGTACACAGAAATGTCATTTCCCCTTGTTAAACACTTTCTGACTATAAACGAGATAACCAACATACTCAGAGATATCAAATAGGACGCAGTACAAGGTGTACGTGTGAAACGCCGTGATGCAACCCTCACTCTGCACGCCAACATAAAGTTTAAAGCTATATTGCTATACTATTATTTAAGTAGAAGCCTACAAGCCATTCACCAGAGGCTTTCCTCCTAATGCATTTGCAATTTATCAAAGGGACTAAAGATCATCCCTACTTAACCCATCCCTGAACCTCCAGCAGAGGTCCAGCTCTCCCAGGCCTTCACAGGCCCGTGTGGTCTACACTGTGCACCCTGCTCAACCTTGCACAGCCCAGCAGGGCCTCCAGGCCACACTGCTCTCTGGCGGGGGCGGGGGGGGGATCTCACTATGTAGTCCTGTGGGGACAGACAGACAGACAGAGCCTCACTCTGTAGCCCTGACTAGGCTGAAACTCAGAGCCTAACTCTGCCTCAGAGTGCTGGGGCTCAAGTGTGCACCACCTTCATGCAGGAACTGTCCCTGCAGTGAGTTACACGATGTGGGCGACCCCCTTAGGGTGCAGAGTGCCTGAGGACCCCGTGTGATCTTTATCTGGACTCCCCTCAGCAAAGTGACAACCATGAAAATGAGAACCTACAGCTGGCTCTGAAGAAAAATCTACAAGGATTTCTGGGACTAGATTTACTAGCAAATGGGTAAATTTATTGTGGGAGTCCCTCTACACAGCTAAAAGGTCCTGTCCACCTAAGAAGAGTATGTACCTCAAATCCGCATACAAAGACCTTCCCCTGATCAGTGACTGCAAGACAAGTACCGTGAGTTTTGAGCTTGTCCGTCATTTTGTTGATCTTCCTTTCCAGCCTGGCGTATCTGGCAAACTCATCCATCATGTTGACTGTGGACAGCTCCTGCTTCATGGCCTGGATCTCTGCTCTCATTTGCGACTCCTGCTCGGCATCCTTCTGCAGCACCCTGGAAACCTGGCAGTGGAGAGGCTGGCTTCAGTGTCCCTCCACCCAGCCAGTTTACTCTATGTCCCCTACAGGCTTGAATCCTGCATGGCTCTAGGGGCAGCAGGAAGACAGTAGGAGCCACACTACAGAACAGAAACAACCCTGCAGGCAACAGCGGCCACTAGGTAGCCTACACCAACTATCAGAGCTTGTTAGGGTCCCAGGACTCTGCAGTCGTGGGAAAGTGGGGTGTAGGCCAGTGGCAATAGCACAGCATTGTCCAGGACCCTCCACACTCAGCAGCTGCTCCACGGAACCCCTGCCAGAGCCAAAAGCCCCCCAGGACTGGAGACGACCGACATCAAACACAGCGCTGCTGGAAAGAATTCATCTAGTGAGGGGAAGCCAAAGCCGGCCTTCAGACTGGCATTGTCAACATGTTAACATGTTTGCCACCAGCACTACAGCCAAGGCCTCTGCTCACTCACCAAAGTATAGAGCAGCTGAGGGCTGTCAACTTACTTTCAAGGATTCAGGGGAAAAACCTTGCTGTTTTAGACTGTATGACTAACTCCTGAAAGTGCATGTTTGTTCAAACTTTTTACTGCCCTCTGTCCTCCACTCAAAGGGTGAGTTACTCCAGCCTAGTCCACCCTGGAGAAGAAAACAGAAATGGACCAAAGTCTCTACAGTCACAGAGATGCTCAGTGGTGAAGAGCACTCGTTTTTATAGAGGATTGGGTCCAGTCTCCAGCACCTACATGGTGGCTCACAGATATCTGTAACTCCAGATCTAGTGGATCCATGGGCACAGACATGCAGATGATGCAAAGGCAATATCATACATGCAGACCAGACATCATACACATAAAAATTTAGATAGTTTTAAAGGCCCAAATCATTTTTTTAAAAGTCACAGAGCTATCATTCAAAATCAGGGAACCTCCCTCCCTCCCACGGCCTGCGGCAGGCTGGAAAACTGGCCCTGAGGGCATGAGAATAGGAGAGCCGGCTCTGCCCCTTGCCAGCTGCAGCACTGGGTGAGCTAGCCGGGACAGTGTTAAAGAGCTCGCCCTGGAGATGAAGGTGCAGGAGAGCCAGCAGGTGACCAGCTTAGCTACCACCCAGGCCTAGATCCAGGGCTTTGAGTTGGCCCACCCCAACATCTACCCCATCTATGAACTGCTGGAACACATGAAGGGGCTGGTTCTACAGATGCAAAGCTGCAGGACCTCCATGACACAGGGCATCTATGAGGAGTCCGGATGAGGATCTATATTGATAGAGCAGCAGAAGCCTGAGGCCTCAAACCAGACCAATGACTCATTGCAATGAACATTTGCAAGTAAAAAATCTGTGGACAAAGGGGTATTTATACCGTGGAACACACTGTGATGTTTTTCGTTTTGTTTTTTTTAATTTCATTTTAGGGTGGAAGTTGCAAGGACAGAGGGTGGATATGAAGAGACAGGGAGATGAGTGGGATTAGGGTACATGATATGAAATTCACAAAGAATCAATAAAAAGTTAAAAAAAAAACAACCAGGGGGGCTAGAAAGATGGCTCAGCAGTTAAGAGCACTGGCTGCTCTTCCAGAAGACTCGAGTTCAGTTCCCAGCATCCACATGGCAGCTCACAGCTGTCTGTAACTCCAGTTCCAGAGGATCTGACACACACACACAGACATGCATGCAGACAAAACACCAATGTACATAAAATAAATACATGCATATATATAAAAGCTTTACATTTCAAAAAAAAAAAATCAGGGGCCGGGTGTAGTGGCAGGAACAGGTGGATCTCTATGAGTTTGAAGCCAGTCTGTTCTACAAAGGCAGCCAGGACTACACAGAGAAACCCTGCCTTCAAAACAAGCAAACAAAAAACAAACAAAAAAATCAATCAATCAATCAGGAATTCTATAAAGGGTTCTTAAACAGGAAACAGGAGCAAGCTAGGCCTGGAGGTGTGCTCCCCTAACCCATCATTTGGGAAGCTGCACCCTGCAACCCAGCATGAGCTAGCTACACAGGGGGCCAGTTGAGGGCTGGAAAGATGGCTCAACGGTTAAGAGCACTGGCTGTTCTTCCAGAGGTCCTGAGTTCAATTCCCAGCAACCACATAGTGGCTCCCAGCCGTCTGTGACGGAATCTCCCTTCTGTGTTCATGAAAACAGACAGTACTCATGTACATAAAATAAATAGTAAAATGAAAAGAAAGAACAAATGATACAAACTCACAAATGCCCTGGAGACAGAATCACTGACAATCTGAGGCATTAAGTTTGTGAGATTTTTATCAAGATGACTCAGGTGGAGCAAGAGACAGGAGCTAGGTCTCCTTCTTCCCACCCTGTAGGGAGACGCTCTGTGCTCCTGCCTACAGTTCGACAATCCTGTTTGGACAGGATAAACTCTGCCAACTCTCCTGTGTGGGATTGAACTTGGAGTCACTCTATCACTGATAACCCAAGGACCAGGCAGGTCTGAATGCTGGTGGCATGGCTTATAGCCCAGCTCCTCCCTCCTGGAATTACTTAGACATGCACAAAAAGACCAACTCAGGTCACCAGCTTGGGTGTGTCTCCAACATCCATCTCATCTCATGAAGGGACCAAAATCCAACAGCAGAAAGTCTAAAGATCTGCTGTTGTTGATCATCTAGGGCAACTCCCTGGGCTGGGCCAACTCCTCTTGGGATGCTGGTTCCCCACTTGTGCACCCTAGAGGGCCCTGTCAGGCAAACACTCTACCCATCACCACTAACACACCTCTAAGTCAAGGTTCCAGGAATAGATCCTGTTAGGTAACTATGTCATCCTAACACTTGGAAGCCATACAAAATCCTGTCCCAACCAGGTATGGTGGGTGGTGCACACCTTTAGTCCTAGCACTTGGGAGGCAGAGGCAAGCAATCTCTGAGTTTGAGGCCAGCCTGGTCTACAAAGCAAGTTCCAGGATAGCCAAGGCTACACAGGGAAAACCTGTCTCAAAAAATGAAGAAACATGGCCGGGCGGTGGTGGCACACGCCTTTAATCCCAGCACTTGGAAGGCAGAGGCAGGCGGATCTTTGTGAGTTCGAGGCCAGCCTGGTCTACAAAGCGAGTCCAGGACAGCCAGAGATATTCAGAGAAACCCTTTCTCGAAAAACCAAAAAAAAAAAAAAAAAAATGAAGAAACAAAATCAAAATCCCAAAGAACTTTGCTAAGAGTCTGGTCTGTGGAAAGGGAGCACCTATGGCTTGGAGCACAAACCAAAGGGAAAACTTGAAACTGCTGAACACACAGAGAGAGAGGTAGGCTACATCGGCCAGGCCCTGGAGGCCTGTGCGTGCAGCAGCTGCCCACAAAGCATGGTCTGTCAGGAACTCGGAATGGGTACCTGCACACTGCAACTCTCATACCCTCACCCCGTGTCTGCATTGCAGGCCTGGGGAGCAGGTACGGTCTGTGCATCCCCACCTGCTCAAGTCAGTTCTGGGGCACCTGAGCAGTGGGCCTCCCATGCATGAGCACAGGAGACAAAGGGTGTCCCGTGTCCCCTTCTCCTAAGACAACGCTGGATTCCCTACTTTATAAATTAGACAACTATGCATTCTCAACTACGCATATTGAGACCAAACTAAAGGTAAGGACCTCAGAAAAATTCCATCCATGCCAACCACAGGTACCACTCCCACCCCAGCAGTCGGCCCAGAAGGCCTTCTTCCCAGTGCCTCAGCTGCCCTCTTCCTGCACTGGGGGCGCTCATTCCTCCTGACCTCACTGATGCTCAGAAGCACAGTATGGAGGGGTACACTCAAGAGTCTGAACACGGTGCTCCATTCCCAACCCAACCTTCTTGTCATCGATTTCTCATGCTTGGTCCTTCAAATCAGAGGCTGGGAGTGTGCCCTAGCCAGTGTGGGGGGCAGTATGTTGGCCTCCTCATGCCAGAGTGATCTCAATATCCCCTCACTGGAAACCCGTCAACCAGGCAAACTGATCTCTTACCCCTCTTCCTATCCTGACCACTAATTACACACGACTGTTCTCCCCACGGTAATAATCATTCATCATCTTTCTGAACCTAGCAACCACCTCAGGCATACTACCAAAGGGTTTAGCTCTCTGGACTCAAGGCAGAGGTTACACAGCCTTCAGGAACAGCACAGGACTTGGTACAGCCCCAGGTCAAGTCCAGGTGCTTCCTCCAAACAACGATGGCAGCCATGCACATAGGCCAAACATTCAGCCATGTGCAACTACAGTGACACTGCTTTGTGACAAGGAACTAATATAATACAGAGCTCACACAAGACTGGTAAACATATACTGAGGACCCTGAGATGATGGCAGGACATATATCTCCTCCCTATATCTGCTAGCTACTGGAAACTCACAGCCAAGTCAGTGAGGAGGACGGCCCAACGCAGCCTCCTGGAACATCTGGGTTCCGTTTCCTTAGCTCCACTTGGAAGTGAAGTGGGTGAGACATAGGAAGGAGGTGGGACCACACAAAGGAGGTGGCTTGTTGGCTAGGGCTCCTGCTATGCAAGCATGAGGAAGCCACCTACAAGGTGGGTGTAGATGCCTCTCTGTACGCCTTGGAAGATGGAGACAGGATCCACACAGCAAGCTAGCCCTATCAGTGTGCTCTGGGTTTTACTGAGAGACCCCCATCTCGATCAGTAAGGTAGGAGAGTGACGGAGGACTATGCCTAACATCAATCAACCTCAGTCCTCCAACTGAGCACACACACACACGACGAGAGGGAAAAATAAAACTACACAAGGAACACACATGACCACAAGGGGTTGCTAATCCAGAAACAGAATCCAGGAACTTTAGTCACAGAAACAAAAGAACTTCAGGGATGAAGGACTACATGCTTCTCCAGGAAGACAGGTGATGAGGGTGTCAAGTTCAGTCTCTCCTGCCAGCCGCCCACAACACAGATGGCTGCTGTGATCCCAAATGTGTGGGCTTACCTGATAGGTGTTTCCCAAGCTGCAGACAGTGCCAAATCCCACAGGCTGAGGGCTCACCACTTCAAACGTTAGCCACAAACCACATAGGGCAGCTACAAGTTAGACTTCCTACGACCACTCTTCAGGCTCCACTGATTCGCTAGACCAGCTCACAAAACTCAGGGAAGCACCCTCACCCACTGGTTTATAGAGACCTTGTTTTCCAAGGCTGGAGAGTTGGCTCAGTGGCTAAGCACCCTTGCTACCCTTGCTGCCCTTGCAGAGACCCAGGTGCAGGTCCCAGCATCCACATGGCAGCTCATAGCACCTGTAAATCAGTTTCCAGAGGATGTGACAACCTCTTCTGGCCTCCATGGGCGGCTGCATTCACATGGTGCACACACATACACTCAGAAACACATAAATAAGCAATAAACAAATCTTTTACCGGCTACAGATTAAGGGGGGCTGGAGAGACAGTTTGGTGGTTAAGAGTGCTTTTGGTTCAGTTCCCAGCACCCACATGGTGGCTCACAACTGTATGTGACTCCAGTTCCAGGGAATCCAATGCTCTCCTCTGGCCTCAAAGGCACTGCACACATATAATGGATTTGCATACATGAAGGCACAAAAAATAACATTTTTTAATGTTTTAAAGGCTACAGAACATAGCAAGACAGATGAGATATGAGGGCAGGTCAGGTACTGAGTGTGGGAGCACCCATCCCTATTTAGCCCCCCTCCCAGTACATAGAGAAATTCTTATTCACCTTCCTAAATCCAGATCTTGGGGGAATCGTGAGAAGAATTCATCATACAGGCATGAATGAAACACGGAAACTCTTTTAGAAATTGTGTTGGGGCTGGAGGCGGTCCAGTGGGTAGGAGCACTGGCTACCGTTGCAGAGGCCCTGGGTTCTGTTCCCAGCACCTACATGGCAGTTTACTAATGTTTTAACTCCGACTCCAGAGTCCAGCGCTCTCTTCTGGACTCCGCTGGCAATGAACGCACACAGTGCAAAGATACACATTCAGGCAAAGCACATAAAAAAATCTGACTGAACGAGACACAGTATGGCCTGGTTAGCTTCTTCTGGAGTATTCCCTCGGAGAGAGCGGAAGGGCCCCCGCAGTCGGGGACCAGCCGCGCCGGGACCAGGCAGCTCTGAGGACGCACGGCCGGCGCTGCTCCCGTGACGGGAATCGGGGTCAACAGAACCTCCCACCTGAGGCTTCCCGCGGCAGGGAGACGCGGCACCGGGATCCTCACCCTCCGAGCGCAGCGAGCGCGGTTGGTTGGAACCTCGCGCCCTGCCCGAAGCGAGGAGCCGCCTGAAGGAAGAAGCCCCGCAGCCCGGACCGCACAAGGCCCGGCGCCCCGGCCTCCGCCGCCACCCCGGCAGCTACTCACGAACGAGGACAGAGACGGCAGAAGGATCCGCAGCACGTTGCACCCGAACACGAAGCTCAGCACCAGCAGCCACGCCCAGCGGTCCGCCTCAGACGCGCTCATCCCGGATCCCAGGCACCGGCACCGCTACAGCAGCGCCATGGGGACCACGCCGCCCGCGCCTGCGCACTGCGGCCCCTCGCGTTTTGGGCCGCGCCTCGGCAACGGCGTCGTCAACCGCGCCTGCGCACTGCGGGGACTGCGCCGCGGGGCCCCAGCTGCGGCTTTCGCCTGCCCGGCCTCCGTAGCCACCCGCGGATCCTCAACCGGTTGCAGCAAACCGCGTCTGGACCGCGCAGCTTGTAGTAAATGAATATTATTTACGTTCTTACTGAGTTTACTCACTTTTATTCTTAAATAAACTTATTTTATGATGAGCCTTTGCATGAAGAGAAAGCTACTTTATCGTAGCAGGTAACTGAAAACTTTTCTAATCAGTAGTTGCATGTAAGATGGGTCTTCCACGTTTTAAAGCTAAACACTAGTAAACACGAACAATATGTAAAACTAATCCTAAAAGATAAGTTTACTAACCAAAAGAGATCATTTAGTCACTTTTAGAGACTTGCCAAGCACGTTCGAAGTCTTAGATCCCATCTTCAGCACATTGAAAGAAAAATTTTAAAGATTTATTATGTACATTAGTATTTATTTGCATGTATGTCTTCATGACAGAGGAAGGCACCAGAAAGAAGAGGGTATCAGATCCCATTATAAATGGTTGTGAGCCACCTTGTAGATGCTGGGAATTGAACTCAGGACCTTTGGAAAAGCAGCCAGTGCTCTTAACTGCTGAGCCATCTCTCCAGCCCAACTTTTGTTTCTGAAACAGGGTTTCTCTGTGTAACAGCCCTGGCTGTCCTGGACTCACTTTGTCGACCAGGCTAGCCTTGAACTCACATAAATCCACCTGCCTCTGCCTCCCGAATGCTGGGATTAAAGGCGTGCGCCACCACGCCCGGCTAGAAAAAAAAATTACAATAAGCTTTTAATAAAATTATCTAAACTTAGACAGTAGTATTTATAACAAAAGAACACGGATTCACTTGTATATGGTGAATAAAGTGGTAGAAGGAAGGATGTTTGACTGTCTTTTCTACCATGCTTGAGAACAAGTTACTTGTAGAAATAAATGTGTAGTTCTACACATTTCAGTTATGAGGAAACACATGACACGGCTATCTCCCAGCAGTGGTGGAATGAATTATCTCCATGTAAGGGCATGCTGACCAGTAGCCTGCCTCTCCATCATCTTCTCTTCCAGCTGGACTATCCAGTGCGGCAAGCAGACTGCCAGGCCCTGAACCCGCTGGAGATGTGCATGGATTAAGGAGAAACGGCCCCATAAGAAATGATGGCAAGTGTGTCCAGGTCTCCCCTCCACGACACACCTCCTTGCCTCCCTCACACCTGCTTACTCTTCACCTCCAACTTCATTTTAGAATGAAGAGGACATTACCAACCAGTTCCACCCCACCCACCTGTCACACCTCAGCAGGAGGACCACTCTGTTCCTGGTGAGGCAAGATGTTAACAAAATTACCGGTGAATGTCCTATAATAATTGATGCATCTGGAGTGTGAAGGACAAGCTCTTTCTGGCTTTCAGGAGCGGCTCAGTTTGAACAATTCAGTTCAGCCCCTAGGTCCTGTTGACCACTCTCAAAATTGGATCTCACTTGAAGACTGAGTTCTAACATGTATAAATAAAGTATGAAAGTGTTAATCAAGATCTGATACAAATTGTGGTAAGCAGTGTTCTTAACAAGATCTTGTTGGATTTTTGTTGTTTGGTTTTTCAAGACAAGGTTTCTGTATATAACAGAGCCTGGCTGTCCTGGACTCGATTTATAGACCAGACTGGCCTTGAACTCACAGAGATCTGCCTGACTCTGCCTCCCATGTGCTGGGACTAAAGGCGTGCGCCACCACAGCCAGCTGTTTGGGTTTTTTTTAACTAATATATTTTATTTTATGTACATTGGTGTTTTGACTTCATGTATGTCTGTGTGAGGGTGTTGGATCCCCTGGAACAGGAGTTACAGACAGTTGTGAGCTGCCATGTGGGTGCTGGGAATTGAACCCGGGTCCTCTGGAAGAGCAGCCAGTGCTCTTAACTCCTGAGCCATCTCTCCAGCCCTCTTGTTTGTTTTTTAATGCTGCTATTGTGATAGGGCAAGACAATGGAAAGGGTCCTCCATCTTGTATCTCGCTGAGACCTTCTCAGGTTAACTACAATCTGATGTCCTTGGTGGAGAATCCTGTGGAAAATCAGCCAACTCTGGTCTAGGAACCCAAGATCCAGGTGCCCCAGCTTATTTTCTCTTTTGTCTGCTCGTGCAAACCTTCCCCTCCTGCCCAGCAATGATGCCAAGACATGCTTTCTGCTTTCTAAACCTTGTGCTCTGGACACTTAGGTCCCAGCTGGCTGGAATAAAGACTTTCAGTTGGCTGTAAACTGTGTCTGAGTGTTCATCTCTGATGGGAGCCCTGTAACACTCTAATAAATTACCACACATATAGTGGCTTGGAGTTTCACAAATTTATTATCTAATAGTCCTAGAGTTAAAAAATATGAAGTGCATATCGCTGGGCTAAAATTAGACTGTCTTCCATCTGGAATCCCGAAGGCAAAGTCCAGCATTTGAGGCCATCACCCTGACCTCATGGTTCTCTTCTGTCTTCAAAGTTGGCCATCACAGCACTCTGCCTGGGCTTCCGATCGGCCATCTTTCCTGCCTCCCAAACTTCCTCTTTCCAAAGATAATCTCTCAGGCTAGAAACCTGTAACCAGGCAGGCAGGGAGGTATATGCCTACATAATCGCAGCACTCAAAATGTGGATGCAAGAAGATCATCCTGGCAGTACACAGACTTGAGGCCAGTCTATGGCACATGAGACCCTGTCTCAAAAAAGAGTTACTAAAGCCCCTGTGATTGAGGTATTTTACTAACTGCAAGGCAGAATATGATAGTTAACCCAAAGTCCCCAGTCGGTTTCTTCCTGGTGCTTAAGTAAGCAAACAACTATTAGTATTGCAAATAATTACCACCGGACAAAAGACTATAAAGGGACATGGGCTTAGACAGCCATGCATGTCCTCATTCTAAGTTGGATGATGTTTCTGGGAGTGTTCCTGACATGTATTAGTAATCAAAAAATAAAGGAGGGCTAGGTAAATAATAACAAGGATGTGTTGTAACCGAACTTTTTTAATTATTATTTATTTACTAACAATATTCACCTATAACAAATACCAACAATTTCTTAACTATTAACCCTATAAATTCTTACAACCCTTTTAACCTAACCACTAATCCTATTGACAATTATTTTCCTAACCTTTTAGAAGGATACAGTCTCGGGGGCAGGTCCTCAGTCATCAGGAACACAGTCTTTGTTGTAGATTCTTTTTTTGTTTGTTTGTTTGTTTTTTCGAGGCAGGGTTTCTCTGTGTATCTCTGGCTGTTCTGGACTCGCTTTGTAGACCAGGCTGGCCTCGAACTCACAGAGATCCGCCTGCCTCTGCCTCCCAAGTGCTGGGTTTAAAGGCGTGCCCCACCACCGCCCGGCTTGTTGTAGATTCTTTAACGCACTTAACAGTCCTTTTTCTGGATCTCAGATGCAGGTTCATCAGGGTACTTTGGTTATTGCGGTCTCACCTTAAATAAGGCTTGATGCTTTCTTATCTCTGGGAGACCCCAGCCCCTTCGCATCAGCAACTCTGCCGCTCCACCTCAGAGTCCTTAAAGCCAGACACAGTTTCCTTCAGGCCACTGTTCGGACAGATCAAAACCCTCTATGCAAAAGCTGAGCTACAGGGTTTAGTCCTTGGCCTTTTGGTGTCTTGCTGAGGCTTTCTCTGCTCACCAGCTTCTTTCTGTCTCAGGGAGATCATGGCCAGCACTTTTTTTCAGCAGGACTATGGGAGCTCTCTAGCATCAGGGGCCTCTTCTTCTCATGGGGCTCCATGCACTGTCCTTAAACAGGAGGAACTCTGTTTCAGCTTAATTTGGGTTCCGCCCACTTAACAGCTGAAAACAATGTCAGGCCAGATACTTTGTTTCTTTAAGTCCATTAACTATTTCCTGTTTTCCTGACTTCAACCTTGTTTTTTCAGTCCATTAAGTCTTTCCTGTTTTTGATGACTTCAACGTTGTTTTTCATTTTTCAGTCCACTAAGTCTCCTGTTTGTTTCCTGCTTTCACCTGACTTCATCCTTGTTTTTCTACAAGATGATAAACTAAATCGCTCACAGCCAAGTTGATCTTCATGCCCCAAACTAAGAGACTGTATCAGATACCCCTATATATTTTCTAAATCTAATTTAATAATTCTAACTCCCTACATATGTTTTGTGACAAAACTGACCCTGGGGAGACACAGCACACATGTGTGCTCACTGGAGATAAGAATCATACAACAGTCCAAAGTGTGAACACCATCTCTGGTGGTTTGAATAAGAATGGCCCCCATAGGGGGCTGGAGAGATGGCTCAGCAGTTAAGAGCACTAGCTATTCTTCCAAAAGACCCAGTTTCAAAACCCAACACTCACATGGCAATTCAAAACTATCTGTAATTGCCGGGTGGGGTAGTGTATGCCTTTAATCCCAGCACTCAGAAGACATGCATAGGCTCATATATTTGAATGCTAAATAATGAGGGAGTGGCACTTCTTGAGAAGGATTAGGAGGTGTGGCCTTCTTGGAGGAAATGTGTCACTGGGGGTGGGCTTGGGGTTTCAAAAGCCAAGCCAGGCTCACCGACGTCTCTACCTTCCTGCTGTTTGTAGATTCACATAAGAACTCTCAGCTGTAGAAGTAGATATTAAATCATTACGAGTATTCATATATTATAGGTAATTGGTCAGCGGTGCTAATCCTGAATCCACCATTATAAATGATGACACAGAGACACCTGATGGATTTTAAGAAGCCTTAGCCTGGATTGTGCAATCTAAGCCCATCTCCTTGGGGTGTTATTCTCCACACTATGCTGATGTTCCAAGCCACATGGAATGATCTTCTTCCATCTGACCCCTCTTTTCTTCTCCTTCCTCCTTCTTCCTCCTCCTGACTTCTCCCTTCCATGATCATCTCTCTTCAAAAAGCACACCAAGTTTTTTCTCTGCCTACTTCTCTTCTACCCAATCCAGGCTGCAGGCATTTTATTCAACCAATCAGAGAAGATTTGGGGAGTCAAGAGTTACAAGTGTCATTTTGGGGAGTATGTGACTGTCGAATAGCAGTAAGGGTGGCAGGATACAACCAATCAACAATTGAATACAAGCAGAGCGCGCTAGCCGGGCGTGGGAGCACATGCCTTTAATCCCAGCACTGGGGAGGCAGAGGCAGGCGGATCATTGTGAGTTCGAGGCCAGCCTGGTCTACAGAGTGAGTCCAGGATAGCCAGAGCTGTTACACAGAGAAACCCTGTCTCGAAAAACCAAAAAAAAAAAAAGGGGGGGAGATCACCCAATCAATTACCCCCTTTTTGTCTATAAACAATAAGAATAAATCTGAAACAGTCAGGAAAACTATACATAAAAGTTATATACATAATGTTTAGCCTATTTGTATCAGGCAAACTTGAAGAAAAAAATCATCTATTTTGGTGTGTCTAAGGTTCTGAACCTAAATATTTTCTATCATATCCTATATTTACAAACCTAAAAATTTTATTTAGATTCTGTGGTAGAAGTTAGGTCTCTTTGATGAATTAGTAAGCAGATCAACCTGGTACCTGGCAGCACATAAAGAAAGAGCTTTGGCATCCCTTGAACTTGATAGGTGGAGCCCAGTTGTGGCCATAGCTCTGCGAGAAGGGGTGTGGCTAAGAAACCGCACAAGTTGCACATGACATTGGTTGCCGTGAAAAGACATGAGGACCGCTGGATATCTTGAGAGATCTTGTGGGCTCTCAAAACCACAAGGATTTCGAGACAATGCTATATATAAACCAGAGAGCTCCACATGGTTCTCTCTTCTGCTTGCCTTCACAGACTGAGAAGACAACATTACCCTGGAGAAGTACACAGCAAGGTATGCCATTCGTTAGCCATTAGGCCACAATAGCCTGAGGCAAATCCCATAAACCAGCCTAAGAAGACTAGCAGAAAAAGCATGGCATAGAACCTGCTGAGAAAGAGTTCTTAAAATCTTGACAGGAGGGGCTGGAGAGATTGCTCGGTGGTTAAGAGCACTGACCGTCCTTCCAGAGGACCCAGGCTCAATTCCCAGCATCCACATTATTCGTATAATTTCCTTGGCTTGTTGCCAAGTGATAGGGAATTTTTTTAAAACTTTTGCTTAAACATGATGCTTCTTATGAAATTCTGAAACTTCTAGCCTACTTCCTATGAAAAGCTGATCAATTTCCTCATTATCTTGCATTGGAGGACTTGGTAGACCCGTATGGGATCTGATATGTGTAATATCCCTGATCTTTTATTGTAAATGAATAAACAGTGAAGTTAACTCAGAATCATCCCAAATAAATTTAGCAGTTTCTATATGTAAAACCACTCTTTCTGCATATTGAGAGTCAGTTGCAGTATCTGGTTTTTATTTATTTATTTTTTTTGGCTTTTCGAGACAGGGTTTCTCTGTATAGCCCTGGCTGTCCTGGACTCAATTTGTAGACCAGGCTGGCCTCAAACTCGCAAAGATCCGCCTGCCTCTGCCTCCCAAGTGCTGGGATTAAAGGCGTGCGCCACCACCGCCTGGCCAGTATCTGGTTTTTAATGTCTATTTTCAGAGCAGTGGTGTTTAATTATTTTGTGGAAGAATATCTTCCTTGTTTTGTATTGGGGCCTGCAAGACCCCCCCCCCCGTAGTTTTTTTTATGAGATTACCCCATTTGTCTGTTATTGATTTACATTCATTATTCCAACATTGGCCTTTGCCACATATTCTGCATATTCCAGGGACACAGCCTCCCTTCTGAAGCTAGTTTGTTTCTCCCTGTAATTCCCTTTGCAACAATCTTGTCTACCACAATTGAGACATTTGGGAGTTTGAATCATCTCAAAGTCTTTAGTGGCAGCTTCTCCTATTAAGGCCATATTTGGTGAGTGAGGTCTGATGTCCTCATATTTCTAATCCATCAATAGAGGCTGATCTTGCTCTTAATGGTCTTATTTCCTCTCTGCATTCAGTGTTAGCATTTTCAAAAGCTAAAGATCCTATTAGAGCCTTTCTAGCCAGAGGATATGATAGACTTCTATCCCCAGCTGAGGTTGATCTTTGTAAAAAGTCAGTAAATGTGTCCTTTGGACTTTTGTGACCTGAGAGAACACCTCAAGTCTTTTCCCTGTTTCTTCAACTTTGTCCCAGGCATTTAAGGCTGCTTTGTGACATAATGTTAAGGTTTCATCATTATGCATGGCTTGTGTCTCTATCTATCTCAGCACACCCACCATCACCAAGCAGCTGATCCTGAGAAACATCAGCACCCCATGCTCTATTTTTTTGTGCTCGCTCTTTAACCTCTTCTTTCCACCAAGAAAATCATTGTAGATATATGGCCCAGGTTCTAATATTGCCTTTGACATATCTTCCCAGTCTTTTGGAATTACTCTACTTTCTTTTTTTTTTTTTTTTTCGAGACAGGGTTTCTCTGTGTATCCCTGACTGTCCTGGACTCACTCTGTAGACCAGGCTGGCCTTGAACTCACAGAGATCTGCCTGCCTCTGCCTCCCAAGTGCTGGGATTAAAGGCGTGCGCCACCACGCCCGGCAAGAATTAGTCTACTTTCAATCGACCAAGAGGTCAACTGTTTCACAAATAGTGAATGCATTCCAAAATTTATGACACTTTTGTTAAATTTTTTCAAATCTAACATGTCCACAGGTTGCCATTCTATCTCTTGATAATCCTTCGCATGATTGCCATCTGCTCCTCCTTGTTGTATACTAACTGGAAAAGCCAATGGTTTTTTTTTTTTTTAACAACCTTAGGTTGGCTTTCTGTATTATTATTTTTTATCTCTATCTGAGCAACCTTTTTACTTAATGTTCTAAGCTCTTCTCTTAAGGTCTGTTCTCATATTTCATGTCTCTCTACTACTTGTATGTCCACCATCCTAGCATTTTGTTCAACCTCATTTACAGTTTTTTGGAACTTCTGTAAATCTTTTCTCCAAGACCCATTTTTCTCTCCCTGTAGTTCTATTGTCTCCTGTATGTGCTGTCTCCACATCTCAATTTTCTCTATGGTTCATTTTGTTTTATAAATTCTTGAACCTGATCTATATTGGAATTTCTCCTCTAAGTCCTGTCTCTAAGTCTTTTTTTTTTTTTTTTTTTTTTGGTTTTTCAAGACAGGGTTTCTCTGTGTAGCCCTGGCTTGTCCTAGACTCACTCTGTAGACCAGGCTGGCCTCGAACTCACAGAGATCTGCCTGCCTCTGCCTCCCAAGTGCTGGATTAAAGGCGTGCGCCACCACGCCCGGCTGTCTTTAAGTCTTATTCTTTTATTTTGCTTTAGTGCCTTTGAGAAGACATAAAGAGCCAATCCATTTATTAAGGCTAAAATGAGGGTTATGAATGTAACCATAATCACAATTTCTAAGCTTTCCCTAATTTCTATCTTGGAACCACAGAAGAGAGCATCAACCAAGCTCCAAGAAGTCTGTTTTATTGTTTCGTCCATCCTATGTCTTACTTCCTTAAAATTACCAATTCCAATGTGTTTGTATCTATCTATAATGTTTTATATTTAGATCCTTATGTATTTATCATAGAGCATGTTTAGTAAACAATTTACCTGATACAAAGCTGTGGCTGGTACTGTCTCCTGTGTAGTTTTCTCAGCAGCTCTGTGTTTGTCAAGTAGGCTAGGCTAGGTCTCAAGGGGCTAATCCTCTCTCTGTAACCAACTCAAAAAAGAAGGGGCAGTCTCCTTTTCCTTTTTGGTTTTGGCTAGAAAAAAACTTCCTTCTACTGCTAAACTCCTTAGTTCCAGGGGAGTGTAGTTTGCTTTATCCCTCTGGAACTCTTTTAATGTCTAATTATGACATTTTTGTTTGGTTTTTCGAGACAGGCTTTCTCTGTGTAGCCCTGAGTTTTCTGGACTCACTTTGTAGAACAGGCTGGCCTCGAACTCACAGAGATCCACATGCCTCTGTCTCCTGAGACAGATTAGAGGTGTGCGCCACCACGCCTGACTCTAAGTGTGAATTTTAAGGTATAAATAGCGTGCCATTCATGTGGGTCATATATATAGAAGTAGATATTAAATCACTACCAGTGTTTATATTATAGTTAATTGGTGAGCAGTGTTAATCTTTAACCCACTGTGGTAGAAGTAAAGCCCTTTTTTAGTGAAATTAATAGACAGTTCAAATTGGCATCTCAGGACTGGAGAGATGGCTCAGTGGTTAAGAGTACTGGCTGCTCTTCCAAAGCATGCAGGTTCAAATCCCAGCACACACATGGCAGTTTACAGCTGTTTGTAATTGCACGGCATAGTGGTGCATGCCCTTAATCCCAGCCCTGGGGAGGCAGAGGCACTTGGATCTCTGTGAATTCAAGGCTAGCCTAGTCTAAAGAGTGAGTCCAGGAGAGCCAGGGATACACAGAAAAACCCTGTCTTGAAAAAAAAAAAAAAAAAAGCCCAACCAAATGCAGATTGGCATCTGGCCTGACATTGGGAAGACCTTGGCATACCTTTATATGCCCTGTTGCTAAGACACCTGGCAAACCATGCAGATGACGTCATTAGCTGTGAGAAACAATGGGAATGCTAGGAAATCTTCTACTGCCAAGGATCAACAGATGGGTCAACATGGACCGCACTGTTGAAGGGGTGTAATGTCAGTAATCATGGCAATGGGAGTGCTAAGAGACCCTCCTCGGAGAATCGAGAGATGGAACGATATATAAGAGAAATCCACTTGGTCTCCCACTCTCTCTCCTACCCTCACCCTCTGGGAATCCATGCTGGGGAAGAGCATAGCAAGGTTCGCTGTTGGCATAGTTTGGACTGCACCAGCCCAATGCAAAGGCATGCCAGAGACCTGCTAAGGAAGAGTCCTTTGGAAGTGTCTGCCTTGGAGCCCCAGAGTGCTGGAAAGGTGAGCAAGACAATCGGAATTGGAAAGCTGTTTGGATAAGCTTTTGGACTTGAGACTTCGGGGTCAGTGAGACCATGGTGGCAATTCTTGGCTGATTGAAAGGGCCATCCTCAGTTAACAGTTGGAACAGACTGACTTTATAAACTGGCCACAACTTTGTGGTGGATATAAACTGGCCTTACAAACTGACAAAATAAGGCCCAACAGAGTTTAAGCTTGAAAGGGACTGCTGTAAACCAGATCATCCTGCTCAGACCTATGCTAAGAATACTAATATTCTTTTAAGGATGTAAAATAGTTGGATGTTTTAGGGTAGATATTAGAGTGTTCTTAGATATATACCAGGGTGTTTTTAGATAGATTATAGGTGATTAAGGTTTAGGTTATAGGATTTAGGTATTTTATAAGTGATTGATAAGTATTAATAAATATACATTTTTGTAAATAAAAATATTCTGTTACAACCCACCATTATAAATGATCACAGAGAGACACCTGATAGATTTTAACAAGCTTTATCCTGGATTGTGTAATCTAAGCCCATCTAAGCTAGCTTTTAACACTATTCCCCAAATAAAACCCCAATTTATACATACCTCCCCTTGGGCTGTTATTCTCCATGTTATGCTGATGTTCCAGGCCACATGGAATGATCTTCTTTCACCTAACCCCTAGCTTCTACTCCTTCCTCCTTCTTTCTCTTCCTGGCTTCTCCCTTCCATGATTTTCTCTCTTCAAAAAGCCCACCAAGGGCTGGAGAGGTGGCTCAGAGGTTAAGAGCACTGGCTGTTCTTCCAGAGGTCCTGAGTTCAATTCCCAGCAACCACATGGTGGCTCATAGCCATCTACATTGAGATCTGCTGCCCGGGCATATGTGTAGAGCGAATACTGTATACATAATAAATGAATAAATAAATGTTTAAAAAAAAGCCACCAAGCCTCCCCCCCCCCCCCCCCCCCAATTCTTTTCTACTCAGTCCAGGCTGCAGGCATTTTATTCAACCAATCAGAGAAGTTTTGGAGAGGCAAGAGTTACAAGTGTCATTTTGGGGAGCATGTGACTGTCAAATAGCAGTAAGGGTGGCAGGGTACAACCAATCAACAATTGAATACAAGCAGAGCACCCCATCACCCAGCTATGGCTCCAACACTGTGTCCATCTTGGCACCTAAGACACCAAGACATCACCAAAAGTCCAACTTGGTGAACCATCTGTTCTATTGGGGTTACTTACAGGAGCAGAAATGACTCAAAGACAGCTCTGTTACCAAAGCCCAGCCCAGCATGGGTGACAGGCTGCTTTAGGGGCTTCCCTGGAGAATGGAATGTTTCAATTTCTGAGGAATCTGTTACACAACAGGTCAGTATGTGCATAATTCAGTAATTTTTCTCTGTTATATAAATGTGGAACTTGAGCATGTAAGGCCTAATAAAAAGATACCTTTTCTTTTTCTTTCTTTTTTGTTGTCTTATTTTTTTTTGACACAAAGTCTCACTTTTTGCCTTTTCTTTGTATAAAAGAGTATTGCTCTTAATAGAACATTTTGTGGCCAGACATGGGAGTGCATGCCTAGAATCCCAGCATTCAGGAGAATGAGGCAAGAGAGACACTGACTTGAGGCCACCATGGGCTACATAAGACCCTGACTAAAAACAACAATATGGGCTGGAGAGATGCTCAGCGAGCAGTTAAGAGCACTGGCTGCTCTTCCAAAGGACCTGGGTTAAAATCCCAGCATCCACATGGCAGTTCACAACTATTTGCTAGGTGTGGTGGCACACACCTTCAATCCCAGCACTCAGGAGGCAGAGGCAGGTGGATCTCTGTGAGTTCAAGGCCAGCCTGGTCTACAAAGGGAGTCCAGGACAACCAAGGATACACAAAGAAATCCTGTCTCCAAAAACCAAAACAACAACAACAACATTCTACTTTTGATTGTTATTCTGGCCACATATGAAAATCACAACTGTGGGTTAATGAAACTTAAAGGAGTTCCCTGCTCAGGTTTGACTGGACCATCATCCCTCAATCCATATTAGGTAAGCGTGTCTATGCCCAGCCTTCACGTCACGGTGGGCTTACAGAAGCTGGTGAATCCACGCTTGTTCACAGGCTCTCGGGAAGCAGGTAGAGTGAGTTCCCTTAAAATCAGAATGGATGATCTTCATTTTTCTTCAATATTCAGTAGCTGTTCCTTTGAGGGAGGGATTCTCCTTTGAGCCATATTGGGGAGAAACAAGGAATGAAAGGAATCCTTCCTTCCTGTATTTGGAGGCAGGACAGAATGATTTGCCCGTTCTCTGGCAAGGCTTAATGTTCTTCTAAAATAACCATAAATACTATGGACTTTTTAGAAGAAAAAGTTCACCAGAGAAATAGATATTTTAAAAAGAAAAAAGAGACCAGTGTAGTGGCATGCCTTTAATCCCAGCACTTAGGAAGCAAAGGCAGTGGATCTCTGTGAATTAAGGCTAGCCTGATGTACATATTAAGTTCAGGTCACCCAGAGCTACTTATGAGACCCTGTTGAAAGAAAGAAAAAGAAAGAAAGACAGAAAGACAGAGAAAGTAGAAATGTTCTTTTTTTAAGATTTTTTTTTTTTGCTTTTATATTTTTGAGACAGGAGATTTCTCTGTGTAGCCCTGACTGTCCTGGACTCACTTTGTAGACCAGGCTGGCCTTGAATTCCCAGATCCACCTGCCTCTGCCTCCTGAGTGCTGGGGTTGAAGTCATGCACCACCACACCCACCATACTTTTTTTTTTTTTAATTTTTACTACATTGTATTTAGCATGTGTGTTTGGGCACATGTGCCACACTAACTACGTGGAGGTCAGAGGACAATGGTGGGAGTCAGTTCTTGCTTTCCACCTCTGGGGGGGTCCTTGAGAGTAATTCAAGTGTTCAGGCTTGGTAGGTAGCAAGTGTATTTATCTGATGAGCCATCTTGCCTGTCCTTAATTAATTATTATCAGTGTGTGTGTGTATACGTACAATCATACTGTAGCACATGTTGAGGTCAGAGGGTAACTTTCGGGAGTCAGTTCTCTCCTCCCGTCTTGTTGAGACCAGATGTCCCTAGCTGTCTCTCTCACTTTGTAGGCCAGGCTGACTGGCCTGCAAGCCTGTAAGCAGCTGATTCTCCTGCCTGGGCTCCCATCTCCCCGTGCCACCACATCCAGCTCTCTGCATGGATCCCGTGGTCGGTCCAGCTCCACGGTCAGCCTACATCCCACCGCAAGCACTTTTACTCGTAAGCGGTCTTGTCCCCGATGCTTTACTCTCCTCTGTGTCCTGTCCCTCAATTCTGGTACATCTGCAGCACCTGAGCAGTCGCAGTGACGTCAGCGTTCAAGCGCTGACCTGACTCTGGACTCACACCCACTGTTGTTCATCTCCGGTATCCACCACATGCACAAAGGGCTTCAGAGGGACAAGAATGCCAACGCACAGCACAGCAGAGACTGGAGTTGTTTCCATTTCTTCTCTTCAGCATTGCTGCCCTTGAAACTATTCTGTCAGTATTTGTCATGGGCACCTTACTGTCTCTGATGGACTCTGGATGCTCTACTTTCAACTCAATGTATCATCACAAACCTATTTGCCCACCCCCAAATCCTTGTGTCTCTCACTGGCTCCCCATCCACCCAGCTGAGCAAACACTGCTGACCACTAGCCATCAGCACTCCTGCCCTTTCTGACCGAGCCCTCCTTTGGTTCAAATGTCCACTTCCTCAACTTCTGGTCCAGTTCCAGGGGTGAGCCTATTCAGTTTGTGTGTCCTATTCTCCTTGAATGTGACTGGATTCTGAACAGTGAGTCAGGACAATAGACCGAGGTTCTGGGAAGAGCAATTCTATGTTCAGATGCTGCAATCTGGGCATGACAACGAATTCTACTTCCAGCTTAAAGAGGGAGCCATCAGTAGGGATAAGAGTACATAGAGGGCAGGGTGGCACACACACACACTTGCCATCCCAAGGACTCAGGAAGCTCAGTGAGGGAAACAATTACATGAACCTAGCAGTCTGAGACAAGTGTAGGCAACACATAAGAACCTTGTCTTGGCTCAGTGGTTAAGAGCACTGGCTGCTTTTCCAGAGGGACTGGTTCCAATTCCCACCACCTACATGGTAGTTCACAACTGTCTGTAACTCCAGTTCCAGGGGATCTGACACCCTCACACAGACACACATGCAGATATGTCAGTATGAAATAAAAATAAAGCATTAAAGAAAAGGAACCATGTCTTTAAGTAAGAATTTGGATGGGCTGGTGAGAAGGCTCAGTGGTTAAGAGCACTGGCTGCTCTTCCAAAGGACCCGGGTTCAATTCCCAGCACCCACATGACAGTTCATAGCTGTCTGTAATTGCCGGGCATGGTGGCAAATGCCTTTAATCCCAGCACTGGGGAGGAGGCAGGTAGATCTCTGTGAGTTCAAGGCCAGCCTGGTCTACAGAGTGAGTTCCAGGACAGCCAGGGTGTTACACAGAGAAACTTTGCATTGGAGAAAAAAAGAAAGAAAGAAAGGACTTAAAGGGATGGCTCAGTGTTAAAGTGTGTACTGCTCTTACGGAGAACCTGAGTTCAATTCCTAGCATCCATATTGGGTGGCTCACAACCACCTGTAATACCAGCTCCAGATGATGTGACACCCTCTTCCGGTCCCTGTGGGAATCTGCACAAACCAACGTACAGACACACATGCTTATTTATGCTTAGAGGAAAGTACTTGGGGAAACCAGGGCCCCAAGCTCTGAACCCAATCATCTTGGAGCAATCTGCCAGAGATGACCCATTTCTCCTTGTTGACCTAATTTGAGTTCTATGACTCATAGAGAGCCAAACATCTTTCTTTTCTACCTCACATCCAGTCCACTGAAGAGGCCTGTCAGCTCCCACCACCAAAGCATATTCCAAATTCCTACATCTAATTATTGAGATCTGCTTTAGGTCTTAGAATAACTGCAGCTATTTTTTTCTTCAGTCTCCATTTTAGTTATAAGATAAAATGATTCATAGTTTGTTCATTTGTTACCTTGACACTCTGAAGAGTCTCCAACTACAACTCCGCTTGGGACCAATCAATTAAAAGTCAGTTAGACAAGCTTTGTCTGGCTTGTCAAAAATTATGTAGTACTGCTATCTCCTTGCTTCCCACACCTGGTTGCAACAGAATATTTTTATTTATCACACTTATAGTAATACTTATCAATCACCTATAATATACCTAAATCCTATAACCTAAGCCCTATAATCTATCATCTATAATCTATCTAAAAACACCCCAATATCTATCTAAGAACATTCTAATATCTATCTTAAAATATTAACTAACACAATTATAACTTTCTTAAAAGGATATTACTATTCTTAGCATAGGTACGTGAAGGGTGACTTGGTTTATGTCAGTCCCATCAGGTAGTGTCTTTTAAACTTGAAATCTGTTGGCTTGATTTACAGCAGTCCCGGTAGCAGTATCTTTTAAGCTTAAAGTCCTTTGGGCTTATTTTGCCAGTTCGTAAGGCCAATTTATTACCACCACCAAATTGTGGCCAGTTTATGAAGCCATATATATTGAGGCGAGCTTTTTAAAGTTCACAGCCCAAAACCCCTCCAAGCGACTTTTGAATTTCACGCACCTCTTTGCTCTTTTTTGGCACTCTGGGATCCCAAGTCAGATGCCTTGAAAGATTCTTTATCAGCACGTTTTATGTAAATTCAGTTAATGGCGTACCTTGTGCACTTCCCCAGCATGAGTTTTCAGTCGGTGGGGGAAGGAGCAAGAGGAACGACTGCTTGGAGTCTCTGGCTTTTAAATCGTCTGATCTTGTGATCCTTGGTGGAGGGTCGAAAGTCTCTCAAGATTTTCCAGCGGTCCCATTGCTGTGGTAACCTACATTGGTGGCTGAGCAGCGTTCGTGGCTTCTTAGCCACGCCCCTTCAGCAGAGAATATCATCCTGCCACACACAACTGGCTTTGTCCATATCAACAAGTAAGGGACACCAAACTTTCCTTATGTGCTACCAAATGCTAATCTGAACTGCCTACTACTTCACCGGTAGGCCTACCGTCTGCCACATCTGGTTACCGAAGTATTACCTGGATAAGGTTTTTCTTAAAAAAAGCCTGCCTTGGAAGCAGACTGATGTCACAGCTAGGCTCCAAGACCTCGCTGTGACCCTGGTTATGCTGCTCAGGATCAGTCTTGGGGTGTGCGTTCAAGAAACCATCGCTATCTGACTGAGACCAGTGATGAGCAGCTTGTGTTCTGTTCTTGGACTGCACCACTAACAGGAATGCTTTCCAGCCCCACAGCCAACACCTGGGTTGTCCTTTGCCTAAATTATTCCAAGAGCCAAACTCTCATGCCTATATTGCATGCTGAGCTGTAAATCCTTACCATGACACACACCTCACGTGACCTTTCATTGCCTCTTTGCTGCCCTCACATGCTGGGCATTGCTGCCCGCCAGCCACTCACGGCTGCACCTGCACTCTTTAGATGCATGAAGGTTACTCCCCTCAGCACCTTGTGACTGTTGTTTGCTCACCGTGCTTTTCCATCAGCTCCCCAGAGACTCGGTTCATCTCTGCACATTCCACCTCAGAGCCGTGGACCAAAACCACCACCAAGGCCATAACATCCCACCCTGTAACCGAACTTTTTAACTATTATTTAACACTTATTTATTTATTACTATATTCACTTATAACAAATAACAATTATTTCTTAACTATTAATCCTATAAATTCCTATAAACCCTTTAACCTATCCACTAAACCTATTGATAATTATATTTCTAACCTTTTAGAATGATACAGTCTCTGGGACAGGTCTTCAGTCGTCAGGAACACAGTCTCTGTTGTAGATTCTTTAATGCACTTAGCAGTCCTTTTTCTAGATCTCTCAGATGCAGGTTCGTCAGGGTAAGTTGGTCATTGCAGTCTCACCTTAAATAAGGTTTGATGCTTTCTTCTCTGTGGGAGACCCCAGCCGTCTGCAGGCCAACTTACTTCTTTTGAATCAGGAACTCAGCTGCTCTGCCTCAGTCCTTAAAGCCAGGCACCGTTTCCTTTAGGCCACTGTTTGGACAGATCAAACCCCTCTACGCAAAAGCTGAGCCACAGGGTTTAGTCCTTGGCCTTTTGGTGTCTTGCTCAGGCTTTCTTTGCTCACCGGCTTCTTTCTGCTTCAGGGAGAGAGCTGGCCATCAATGGCCAGCCCTTTTTTCAGCAGGACTCTTGGAGCTCTCTAGCATCTGGGGCCTCTTTTCCTTCTGGGCTCCATGCACTGTCCTTAAATAGGAGGAACTCTGTTTCAGCTTAATTTGGGTTCCACCTACTTAGCAGCTGAAAACAATGTCAGGCCAGATACTTTGTTTCTTTAAATCCATTAAGTCTTTCCTGTTTTTCCTGACTTCAACCTTGTTTTTTCAGTCCATTAAGTCTCCTGTTTGTTTCCTGTTTTTAGTCCACACGCTGATAATGATCTTCATGCCCCGAATTAAGAGACAGTATCAGAAACCCCTATATATTTTCTAAATCTAATTTAATTTATCTAACTCCCTACACCATCCCCTCCCATTCTGCATCATCCCTTCATCGTTTCAAGTCTGATTTTGTGCTAAGAGCACTTCACCTATTCTGTGGGAACTGTAAGGTGGCTTGGCAGTTAGAGAATATTTGCTGCTCTTTTAGAGTCTTGTTCCCAGCATGCACGTGGGGTGGCTGACAATCATCTGTATTCCCAGCTCCAATACCTCTGGCTTCTTTGTGTGCCCATATATACATGCATGTACTGATATACTATCCGTATTTTTAATTTTCTAACTATAAGAATGTCATCCCTTTACCTTACTTGTACCCATTATGTTCTATATAGAGATCCAGGACTTATCTTGAGTAATTGAGACACTGTATCCTTAACCATCACATGCACACACACACACACGCACAATTATATAGTATGCACTCTTGTGGGTCTGGCATTTTCCTCTTAAAATTATGTGAAATTCACTGGTATTCAATTGTCTTGTCACTGTGACAAAAAATGCCTGAGAAAAACAAAGAGGAAATATTTTACCTCACAGTTTCAGTCCAAAGTCACCTAGCTCCAGTGTTTCAGGGGCAGATGAGGCAGAACATCATGGCTTCAGGAATATATCAGAGGGGGCTGCCCAAGCAGACATCAAGGGCAGACACACCTTCCTTCAAGTCTGCACCCAGTGACATTTTCCTCCTACAAGGCCTCAGCTCCTAAAAGTCCATTCAGGCACACTCTTATCGGTGAATGCACCCCAGGAGGTCATTGCCCTGGGATCCGCTCTCACAGCACCATCAACTGGAGAGCAGGCTTTCAACATGTGAGCCTTGGGAGACAGCTGAACTGAGATCCAAACCATAATGGCAGCCGTGTTCCAAGTGGTTGTATGTGATCATTGCTGATTACCTTCCATTGGTTGTTCTGTCCTCCTATTGATGGAAATTTGTTCCTTCTTGGACTTATCACAAACAATACAGTTGTGAACATTGTACTTCATATTTTCTGGTGGAATTGCACAGACATTTTGTGTATATTTCTAGGAATTGAACTACTGAGTCAGTGTTTGATGAGCTTTGAGAAACACTGCTGAAGGTTGGAGGGACGGTGCAGCAAGGAACAGAACATTCCACTCTTGTTTGTTTGTTTGTTTTTCAAGACAAGGTTTCTCTGGGAAGCCCTGGCTGTCCTGGAACTCACTCTGTAGAACAAGTTGGCCTTGAACTCAGAGATTTGCCTGCCTCTGCCTCCCAAGTGCTGGGATTAAAGGCATGTGCCACCACACCCGGCCCATGGCAGACTTTTGTGAGAATGGTCAGCTTTTTTTTTTTTAAATGAAAGGCAGGATTTTTGCTTTAGTTAGAGTCACACGGTCTGACTTGAGGTTCTAAAGATTCAGTCACTGATTTTTCCATTAGGTGCCTTGATATCAAGACACCTTGCCTCATCTGCTACCAAATGACAACTTTCTTTCAACATTTCACTTCAAGTGTTGCCATGACTTTTTCTCCCCAACAGTTCCAGCTGATTGTTTCTCATTAAAACATTTTCTGTAAACCAAAAAGAAAAAAGAAAAACAAATCCCAGCAATCAGGAGGCAAAGGCAGGCAGATCCCTGTGAGTTCAAGTCTGGCCTGGTCTACAAATCGAGTCCAGGACAGCCAAGACTACACAGAGAAACCCTGTCTCAAAATATCAAACCAACCAACCAAACAAAAAACATTTTCTATAGTAACCCCACTCAATCTGTTAGGGGTCACAAAAACAGAGCCTATTACTCTAACTGACATCTCTGGGCAAGGCATGTGACAGGGCAACACAGGGCAAAGATTCCTCCATTTGTATTGTCAGTCAGGCCATTTCAGGTTTAACTAGAATTTTATCTCCTTCATGGAGAATCCTGTGGAAAATTACCCAACTCTGGTCTAGAACCTGAGGCTAAAATGTCCCACCTAACTTATCTTAGTTTCTTTTAAACTGCCTGCTTGTGCAAACCTTCCCCTGCAGCTGCAGAGAAAGATATCAGGATGTGATTTTTGCCTTTAAAGGTCCCTTGGTCTAAATGCTGCAGGCTACACTTAGGTCCTCAATACCTGAATGTAGTGTCTCAGTCAGATGAACTTTCAACTGTGTCAGTAAACTGGGTCCGAGTGGTCACCTCTGGTGGATTCTGCTTCCTGTAGCATTTTGGAGGCCCTAGTGACTGGACTTAGACATATAGGGGCCTTGGGAACCCCAGGAGTCGGGAAGAGTACCTAGGCTGGAGAGGACTCCTTGGGAGTGTGCACTCTGAGAAGTTCCTGGGCCCCAAGAAAATCCCCTCTAACAGATTGCTGCCACAAAAGGTGCCCTGATGCTGCCACCCAGAAAAAAAAAAGGAGGGGGAGGTAATTGGAGTCATCTGCTCTGAACATCTCCAGAGGTAAGTGCTCTTTAAGACTATAGGTGCTCTTTGATCTAAAAGAGACACCATCTGGCTAGGACACATGAAGGGAGGTCAGAGGTGACCACAGACCCTGTGTGTGGGATCTGTGTGAGGAGGCACCACCAGAGTCCCCTGGTCTGTTCAGGTATGTGGATGTGTGGTGGCCACTGCTGTTGACTCCACTATTCATGTCTGTATGACTGTGTCCCCCTGTGCATTCTGTCAGTTCTGTTGGTTGGAGAAACAGACCTAAAATGGAAGGCAGACCAAGCCATCCCTAGATCACAGCCACCAAAGAGGGAATTCTCCAGAAGCAGCAGGCAACAGAGCAGCTAACTGGACCACCTGGGAAGTGGCCCCAAAACCAGTGATGCCTTGTCCCAGTTCTGGCAGCCCAGCTTTCTGGACTGCAGGGAATGCACCCTGGGGCGAGATCGGCTTGAGAAATAAGAACTGGCCACACAGTAACAAGGGTGGCCTATACCGCCAGACAGCAGGCTCGCCCCGCCCCTTCTGTGAGTCTGGGAAAGTGACCGGTGTCACCCCTTAGGGAAAAGGGGGCCACTGAGGACAAGGACAGACAGTCCTGGATCTCAGACCCCTTAAAGACGAAGATGAAAATGACCAGGGTTTACTGACCTGGGACACACCATCCACATCAGCTGTAAACCTGGCCATGGGAGGTCAGAAAAACCACAGACAGGAAGCTATCTTTCGAGTCGACCTCTGCTGCATTATGCCCTTCCAGGGATGGAATAATATGGGTCTAAGGAAGGGACAGGAGTCGATAAATCAGGTTGTGGAGAGGACTTCAGGGATTGCAATTTCATGTATACTCTACCAAGGACAAGGTACCTGCATCATGTCCTCAAATTACCTGGCTTGCTTGTAGTAATGACTTGACTAAATGTGCTACCTCCAGTTCAATGGGGAGCCACCCCTCACTCTGTATATACTGGTCTAGTTACCCTCCATGTAGATGCCTATAATGGAGAAGAGGAAAGAGTTCATATTGGCCTTGACTTGATGTTAACAAAGGTCAAACATGCCCCAGGTCTGGTCCTGATCCTATTTTGGACAGGCAACTGCCATGGCACCTCAGCCTTGATTGTTGGGAATCAGAACTTCAGGAAACTCAGTTCCCACACAGATTCAGACATAGGCCATTTAGAGAGTAAAATAACAGGACAGAGAGCCAAGTTGACTCCCTCACTGGGGCAGTACTGCAGAACTAAAAGAGGCTGGACCTCCTTTTTATGAAACAGGGAAGACTTTGCATGGCCTTAGGAGAAACTTGCTGTTTCCATGCCAACCAACAGCAGTAATCTCTTGCCATGGTCAGAGAAAACCTCAAAGAAAGAGAAAAAAGCGGACATAGATCCGATAATTGGTATCAGTCTCTGTTTACCTGGTCCCCATGGCTTGACCACCTCACTGTCAGCATTAACTGAAGTTGATTCTTATTTTGATCTGGCTAATGGTGGAGCCCTGTATCCTCAACTGCATGGCTAATTACATCAAACAGAGAATAAACTCAGTTACTAGTCCTTGGGCTGGAGAGATGGCTCAGTGGTTAAGAGCACTGGCTGTTCTTCCAAAGGACCCGAGTTCAAATCCCAGCACCCACATGGCAGTTCACAGCTGTCTGTAATGGCTGGTTGTGGTTGTGCATGCCTTTAATCCCAGTACTCAGGAGGCAGAGGCAGAGGCAGGAGGATCTCTGTGAGTTCAAGGCCAGTCTGGTCTACAAAGTGGTCTACAAAGGACAGCCATGTCTACACAGAGAAACCCTGTCTCAAAAAACAAAAACAAAAAACCCAAGTTACTTAGTTAGTTAGGACCAAACTACGCCCCCCCCAACAGAATTAGTTAATGATTTGACTCATGCATGCCCATAGATCCAGTGCAGAATGTGATTGGCAAGACAGCGCTGAGGTTCCACCATCTTGTATTCTTGCTCAGGCCATTTTGGGGTTAACGACAATGTGATCTCCTTAATGGAGAATCCTGTGGAAAATGGTCGAACTCTATTCTGGGATCAGAGGCCAAGATGCCCCCAGCTAATGTAGCTCCTGTTGAACTGCTTGCTTGTGAAAACCTCCCCTGCAGCTACAGAGTAAATTAACAGGATGTAGTTTTTTAGTTTAAAAGTCCCTTGGTAGCTGGGCGTGGTGGCAAATGCTTTTAATCCCAGCACTTGGGAGGCAAGAGGCAGGTGGATCTGAGTTTGAGGCCAGTCTGGTCTACAAAGTGATTCAGGACAGCCATGGATACACAGAGAAACCCTGTCTCAGAAAACAAAAAACCAAAAACTTATTTTAAAATCCCTTGGTGTAAATGCGGCGGGGGGGGGGGGTGTTCCTCTTAGGTCCTGAATACCTGAGTGTAGTCCCAGCTGGTTGGAATAGACTTTGTGTTTTGAGACAGGGTTTCTCTGTGTAGCCCTGGCTGTCCTGGGAAATAAAGACTTTCAATTGGCTATAAACTGTGTCTTAGAGAGCTCCCTGTGACAGCAAACTGTACTCTTAAGAGGGTGCAATCGGAAGATAGAACACACAAAGACAAGAAGTGTGCTTGGTTTTTATTTTAACTCAGGTAGTAAGTGTCCCCTTTGGCTAGGATCCGACCTCAGTCTTAATTCAGTTGGCAAGCCTGAAAAGATTTGGCCCACAGATGAAGGGTACAGGGGATCATGGCTCCAAAGGCAAAGGGTCACAGCTTCAAGACATCTAATCCCTGGAATACAGTAGTGGGCCTTTGAGAAAACAAGGGTTTACTGGGAAGAGAGAGGATTAAAACATTTGTATAAAAACCTTACAAAGTGCAAGGAATAAAGATCCTACTTCTGGGCTGGAGAGATGGCTCAGAGGTTAAGAGCTCTGGCTGCTCTTCAAAAGGACCGTGGTGGTTCAAATCCCAGCACCCACATGGCAATTCACTGCTGTCTATAATTGCTGGGCACGGTGGCGCACACCTTTAATCCCAGCACTCAGGAGGCAGAGGTAGGCGGATCTCTGTGAGTTCGAGGCCAGCCTGGTCTACAGTGAGCCCGGGACAGCCAGGGATACACAGAGGGAAAAAAAAAAAATCAAATTCCCTGTCCTGAATACAAGTTTTACAGGAGGTAAAAACATATATGGCATGTCTTACAGCTGAGTAATATGGCTGCAGGTGGGACTCTACTACCCGGTCTGCTGCCTGCCTTCTTGCAGCTTACTCAGTATTAACTGCTTTCCTTAAACAAAAGGTGAAATCTTCCAGAATCGGAATTCAGAGCTAAACCCAAGGCGGCGGGGGGGGGGGGGGGGTTCCGGGTGAGATTCCTACACACACTTAAACACAACCGGAGAATCCTCCAGTTGGCGGAGATGCGGACAGGCGGGCGGGCAGGAACTCCAGCCGAGACCTAACAAGGTCACCTAAATATAGACCGACCGCACCATCATTGGGGTAGCAAAGGCGCGCGGGACAGTACGCCTGCGCACCCCGGGCCGCGCCGCTTCGCCGCCCGGTCCTGCCGCGCATGTGCCGCCGGCAAATCCCGCCTAGGCGTTCCCGACCCCGGCCGCCTCCCAGCGAGCCCCACGGGCGGGCGCTCGGGGAAGCCCGGCGTCCTGGGCATTGTGGGACAGCGACGCCGCGCCCACGTGACGCGCCCCCGCTAATCGGCGCGCAGGCCGCACTTCGCCATAGGCTTCAAACAAACTACCTAGCGGGGTCGGGCGGCTCCGGCCCGCCCCTCGGCCGGGGTCGCCCCCGCGGGGTGGGGGCCCGGGGGTCCGGGGGGCGGGGCCTGACGGGGGAGTGACGGCCCGCTGCACCTATTCAGGGGCTTCGGTGGGCCCGGCAGCCAATGGGGACGGGGGGCGGCCTGGCCGGCGGGGAGGCGCGGGGGAGAAGGGGCGGGCTCCAATCCGGTTCCATCCGGTTCTCCCACCGCCCCCGCGGCGGGTCGCAGCAGTCCTTGCGGTGGTAGCCAGGCAGCGCAGCTCCAGGATAGGTCCAGCGTAGCACGCGTCTCCCAGCCCGCGCCGTCACGATGCCCAAGAGGAAGGTGAGCGCGGCGGGGCGGCGGGGCTGGGTCGGGGACGGTGGGGGTCTGGGTCGGGGGCCAGGAGCGCGGGTTCTGGAACCTTCGGGACGCTGGGACGCGTGACGTCGCGCGGCCACATTGTTCTCAGCCGTGCTCTCTTCCCCCAGGTCAGCGCGGAGGCAGCGAAGGCGGAGGTGAGCGCGGGCCTTGGGCGGGCCGGGGCGGGCCAGGGCGGCCGGGGGTCTCTCCGACGTCGCGGCGTTCACCCTCCTCTTCTCTCCGCAGCCCAAGCGCCGCTCCGCGAGGTTGTCGGCCGTGAGTACCGCGCGGGCCGGGGCCGGGCGGGAGCGAGCGGGGCCCGGGCGCCCGCACGCCCGCTCAGCGCCTCTTGCTTCTTTTTTCTCTTTCGATCAGAAGCCCGCCCCTGCCAAGGTGGACGCGAAGCCGAAGCCGAAGAAGGCCGCGGGAAAGGTGGGCCTTCAGACGGGTGTGCAGGCAGGCCCCAAGGGTGAAGTTCTGTGGGTTTAACGGGCTTCTTCTGGACGGCTGTTGGGGGGAGGCTGGGTGAGAAATGTAAGTCCGCTCATCCTCGGCAGTAAAAAGCGTTTGGTTTTGCAGGCGGTCTGAGTTCAGTTCCCAGCCACCCACAGGGCAGCTCACAAACCTCCTTAACTCCAGTTCCGAAAGGTCTTATGTCCCGTCTAACCTCCAGCCTCAGGCATACGCAGACCAACACGAAAGACACTCGTACACAAGAGATGACTCATTGGTGAAGACTGCACGGTGCTCTTACGGAGGGACCCGAGTCTGTTGAGTGACAGCTCCAGGGGACCAGAGGATCTGATAAGCGCTTCTGGCCTCTGCAGGCACAGCCCGCGTGCACATAGTTTTAAAGTAACGTCTTAAATTTAACATTTTATGGAGCTGTTCTGCAGACGGTTGATGTTTTGCCTTAGGTGTTTGTATTTTGCTGCGTGTATGTATGTGCAAGGCAGAAACCAAAAGAGGCCCCTTGGAATTAGAATACCAAGTGAGTGCTGGGACTTGAACCTGGGTCGTCTGGGAGAGCAGCCAAGCACTCTTAGCCACTGAGCCATCTCTCCAGTTCTAGTTTGTGGTCTTTTTGAAAGGCAGCTTCAAGGAGTGGTGATGGCACCAGACACCGGTGAATGATCCTAACATAAGCAGCTGCTGGTGAGGGAGTGAATCTTGCTCTGTTCTGTTCCCTACCGCTGTTCAGTCTGTAAACTTAGGACATTGTTACCCGTTTCCCTCATGAGTTTTTGTGGTTTTGTTTACATTTCGAGCTGCCTGTAAAGTGTTAGATAGGGCAGTTCAAGTTTGACTAGGTTCAGGGGTGCTGTCACCCTTTTTCATTTTAATACTGAGGTGAGTAGGTGTTTCATCTTTACTTGCTTTGCCCCACTACTAATGAGGATGGGGTGACACATGCACCCCTACCTAGCCACTATGGTTGAAGAACAGATTTCGCATTTGGCTTTCCCAAAGAAAAACTTTGGAGGAGGGCTTTGTTTTTATGTTTTACAAGGAGAGTTTATGTAACAGCACCACTGGCTGTCCTGGGCTCTGTAGACCAGGCTGGCCTCAACTCACAGAGATCCGCCTGTTTCTGCCTCCATCTCCCGAGGGCTGGGATTGAAGGTGTGCCGTGCCGAGCACACCAGGTTCCTATGCCTAGCTTCTTTAGCAGGCCTTTGCCTTTTTTACCCAACGTGGAGCACAAGTTTGTGTCACTTCTTTAGAAGTGAACATTTCTGGCGCACGCCTTTAATCCCAGCACTGGGAGGCAGAGGCAGGCGGATCTCTGTGAGTTCGAGGCCAGCCTGGTCTACAAAACGAGTCCAGGACAGCCAGAGCTGTTATACAGAGAAACCCTGTCTCGGAAAACCAAAAAAAAGAAGTGAACATTTCAAGCCAGGCTCGATGGCAGAGCCAGGTGGATCTCTCTGTTTGAGGCTAGCCTGGTGCACAAATGGTCCAGGACAAGCCAGGGCTCTGTTAAACAGAAACCCTGTCTCCAAAAAAAAAAAAAAAGTAGTAGTAAATACTACAAAGGTTTAATCATACATAGGAGAACTTGATATCTTTTCCTCTTTTTTTTAAACCCTCCAATTTTATTTACAGTGGTCATTTTTGTGCATACAGTGTTCTACCTGCAGGCCAGAAGAGAGCACCAATTTTTATTACAGATAGTTGTGGGTCACCATGTGGTTGCTGGGAATTGAACTCCGGACCTCTGGAAGAGCAGTCAGTGCTCTTAACCTCTGAGCCATCTCTCCAGCCCTCTTCCTTTTTAATACTGTCTCACTGTGTAGTCCTAACTAGCCTGGAACTCAGAGGTCTGCCTGCCTCTTTCTCTTGCATGCTGGGACATCTTAAATCCCAGCACTCGGGAGGGAAATACAGGCAGATATCTGAATCTGAGGCCAGCTTGCCCTACTACAAAGTGAATTTCAGGGTTACACAGAGAAACCTTCTCTCAGAAGACTAAAGAATGGGTTGGAGTGTGTATGTGTTGCAGGCTGTGAAGATGAGAACTTGAAGGTGATTGTCTCTTTATATGTGGATGTGAAGAGTCAGGTCTTCAGGCCGGGGGTGCAGCCTGGGAGTGTTTGAATGTGGCCTGCTGACTGACTGTTGGTTTAGGCAATCTTTAACAGCTGCACTGTTAGTCACAGCACTGTGGGAGCAGAGGCAGGTAGACCTCTCAGTTTGAGGCTAGTTTGTTCTGCAAATCGAGTCCAGGACAAACTGAAGAGAAACCCTATCACACAAAAAAAACCAGGTCTTTACAGAGAATTGGGGTTTGGTTTGGTTCATTTGTTTTGCTGAGTTCCTTCCCTATAAAACAATGGGATCCAGAAATACTGTTTCATACTGCTTATAGTTTAGTTTAAATTTCATATTTCAAGTTACACAGTCACTAATATCTGTGCTTTTCACATTGTTCAAACACCCAAATGAAAATAACTCAAAACTGATCTTTTTAGCTACTCATTGTATGGTATCAATAGTCAACACGACCTTACAACATGATGCATTGTTCTATACGTGTGGGTACATGTTTTGTCAGGACAGTGACTGTTATGTGGCAGTTGGATTATTGATGGTTAAAGAAATTGGGTTGGTAAGGTAACAAAGCCTTTTCATTTAATCTCTTGTGTGGAAATGAGTCATGATGCTCTGGAGAAGTACAGCCCAACTAATGACAAGTTTTAGGAATCCGCAGCATACACGGTCTACTTGGAGTGGATTCAAGGTGTCCAACCAAGGCTGTGTGAGGTGCTGAGGTGCTCTTGATGTATGCTGAGACATCCAGCCATCTGTACCAAGTCAGAATGGAATGTAGGGTTCATTACAGTATTCTCTTACTCTTGTTTTAGGATAAATCAGCAGACAAAAAAGTGCAGACAAAAGGGAAGAGGGGCGCAAAGGGCAAACAGGCGGAAGTGGCCGACCAGCACGCTGCAGATCTGCCTGCAGAAAACGGAGAGACCGAAAACCAGGTCAGAAGAGAGTGCACGCATGCTTGTGTTTGCCAGATCTTAGCAACAAGTGTTATGTTGGGTCTTTTATGTGGTCGATTAAGTTTTTTAATCAACTACACAAAACTTTCCGTATAGTTCTCCATGAGTAGGTAATGTTTTTTAGTGAGGTTGTATTTGAATATATATGTGTCAGTAAATAAGATATTTTTCAACATGCTGGTTTCACCTTCCTAAGCTTAGCAAATGTAACAAAGGTCTAAAGAATAAAGAAAGCTGTGGACTGGAGAGATGTCTCAGGTTAAGAGCACTGGCCGTTCTTCCAGAGTTCCTGAGTTCAGTACCCAACAACCAACCACATGGTGGCTCACACCCATTTATAATGAAATCTAGTGCCCTCTTCTGGCCTACAGGTGTGCATGCATATTCCTGGAATGGAACTCAGATTCATAAAGGTTTTCCCACATGACTTTCTAAGGCTGTGGTGGGGGACATGGGCTGTCTTTCTCTGCCCTTTGCATTGCATTGCTGTGGTCTCTGAGGCTGTACTTGTACTGGAATCCTTGTTTGCATATGCTGGGCGCATAATTGTTAGACTCATTCCACATGTGACAAAAATGACAGTTTTGTTTTCATTCTTCTGGAAAATAACTGCTTGTTTACGGATAAGTGATAACTCAGTTCAGAAAAAATAAGGTTGAGTTTGTTTTTTCAAGACAGTTTCTCTGTGTAGCCCTGGCTTTCTTGGAACTAATTCTGAGGACCAGGCCAGTCTCAAACTCTGATCCGCCCGCTTCTGCTTCCCAAGTGCTGGGATTAAAGATGTGTGCCAACATGCCTGGCCGAGGGAAAGACTGAAGTGCACTACAAGGTTAAGATAGGGTACTGAACTGAGCCGCCATGCCTGACAACTAGCTTTCTTTTTTTTTCTTTTAAAGATTAATTTTTATGTATAAGTGCTCTATGTGCATTTACACCTGCAGCCAGAAGAGGACATCAGATCACACTGTGGATGGTTGTGAGCCACCATGTGGCTGCTGGGAATTAGTCCTCTACCTGGAATAGTATTACTGTAAAATAGTGTGTTTCTGTAAGATCTTACTATGTAGCTGTTCTAGAACTGATTTTGTAGATCAGGCTGGCCTTGAACTTTCAGATCTACCTGTTGCAGATTCTTAGTTGTCAGGTATTTGCTCCTCACTTCCTTTTTTTGTGGAACCAGGAATCTAGTCTTAACTGCATGTCCAGTATCTAATTCCAGTCATAACACGTTGAGCTGGGATAGAGTCAGCAGTTGAAGGCATGCCTTCTACCATCTTAACCAAATTATAATTGGTTCTTCTACAAGATAAGTCATTGTACTTGGTAAAAATATGGAGGCTAAATTCATGAAACTTGCTTTAACTGATGAGCACAGTGTTGGGTGTTTCTCTGTAGCAGCACTTACCTGGTGAGAGTATGAAGGCATTTAATGTTTTTGCAGATGGTTAACATTGAACTCGACATGCTGCTCTGTTCTGTTGGGTACATTACAGGTAGCAGATAGGAACACTACAGTGTCACTTGGATAAAGCTCGAAGGCCAGTGTAAGCAGCCAAATCACCAAAAAGAAGCACAAGAATTTAAATGCATGACAATAAGTGGGGGACTGGAACGTCAACAGTTTTTTGGTTTGATTTTGCTTTTTCAAGACAAGGTTTCTCTGTATCCCTGGCTGTCCTGGACTCATTCAGTAGACCAGGCTGTCCTCAAACTCAGGGAGGTCTTCCTGACTCTGCCTCCCGAGTGCTGGGATTAAAGGTGTGCGCCACCACGCCCTGCAGGCAACAGTTTCTATGCTAGACCTGAAACAAGGTGGCCTGACCTCATCTGGGGATGTGGGACAGCCAGGGCTTCACATTGCTCTGAATGCAGTTGTCACCTTGATATGGGTTTACAGGTCTTAAAAGAGTTGGGTGTATTGACAAGTACAAAATCCGTGGATAAGTCAACCACAGTAAGAAATAGAATGGCGTGGCGCACGCCTTTAATCCCAGCACTTGGGAGGCAGAGGCAGGCGGATCTTTATGAGTTCGAGGCCAGCCTGGTCTACAAAGTGAGTCCAGGACAGCCAAGGATACACAGAGAAACCCTGTCTCGAAAAACCAAAAAAAAAAAAAGAAAGAAATAGAATGGCCAGCCAGGCTTTGGTGGCCATGCACACCTTTAATCCTAGCAACTTGGAGGCAGAGGTAGGTGGATCTCTGTGAGTGAAGACGCCAGCTCGGTTTACAGACTTCTAGGACAAGACCACACAGAGAAACCCTGTCTTGGAAGAAAAGAAGGAAATAGGATGGTCAGGCATGGTGGCACACATCTTTAATTCCCACACTCTAGGGACAGAAGACGGTGGATCTCTGGGTGTGAGGCCAGCCTGGTTCTCATAGTTCCAGGATAGCCAGGACTGTGGAGAGACGCTGTCTGGAAAGGAAAAAAGGAAGGTGGGTATTTCAGTGCACTGTCCTGTGGCATATGGTGTACTTCATGTTTGCTTTCCTGTGGTTACAGAGTCCGGCCTCTGAAGTAGAAGAGAAAGAAGCCAAGTCCGACTAGCCATCACCCAACGTGTCTGTCAGTGGTCCCTTGTACAATCCAGAGGAATATTTTTATCAGCTATTTTGTAAATGCAAGTTTTTTAGTAGCTCTAGAAACATTTTTAGAAGATGGGGGAATCCCACCTCATCCCATTTTTTAAGTGTAAATGATTTTTTAAGAGGTTAAATCATTTGCTGGTTGTTTATTTTTTGGTACAACCAGAAAATAACAGGATACTGAATCAGGAGAGGCTGTGAGTGTCTCGGGGGTCACCATAACATTCCGTAGAGGGGGCTAGTTTTATATCCTATAATACAAAGCGTACTGAGCAACAATTTGGAGTCTCACTCGTGCATTTGTGTCTGGAATATTTTCAGTTATGTCTGATCTCGTGTTTCTAGTAGAACTGTTTTCCTAAGAAAACCACTCCTTGCCCTGTCAGAATTGTAATGTGTCTGGTCATGGCAATCCATTTTCCTAACTCTTGTGTTAATGTACTGTGAAAGGTGGAATTTGAGTGTGTGCTGCATGTGGCATAAAATTGAGTCCATGGAACAGGGTTATGAGCATTTGAGTGAGTGTTATGTGAGGTCTTAAAAACTTTTGTCAAATTTGAAGCTGGAACATCTCTGGAATAACTTCAAAGACAGACAACACGTGGCTCTTGGTTTGGGCACATGAACACGATACAGGACTCTTGGGTACGTGAATACAATGTGACTTCCTTTGGGTTCGTGTGCTAAGAATTGAAATGTCTGTATTCTGCTTCTCAGCCAATAAAATCTCAGTTGTGAAAGAGTGTCTTATTTGAAAGTGTCTAGTTAACTCTCTGATTAACTTCTCTGGTGCTAGGTTTTGGGGTTTTTGTTTTTTCTTTTCCTTCTGTGTAGACCAGGCTGGGTTCAACTCAGGGATCCTCCTGCCTCTGACTCTCACATGCTGAGACTGAAACCATGAACAGTCCCACACAGCTTCTCTGTTATTAAGAGATTTACATGCTTTGAAATAATGCATTGCAACTTTGAAGAGTTGGGTCTACAGCTGTGCAGTGGATCTGGCTTCTATTCATGTGTGTTGCTGATGATTTTGAACTGTGAGAACCCAGGACCTGCAGAAGTTAGTGTAAACTGGGCTTTCAGAACAGTGCAGACCCTACCTGACAGGTTATTGAGACAGTCTCATGTAACAGGCTGGTCTCTAAACTGTCTTACTGGCCACAGATAACCTTGAGGTTTTTTGTTTTTTTTTTTTTTTTTTTTGGTTTTTGTTTTTTGTTTTTTTTGAGACAAGTTTCTCTGTATATCTCTGGCTGTCCTGGACTCGTGTTGTAGACTAGGCTGGCCTTAACTCACAGAGATCCACCTGCCTCTGCCTCCCAAGTGCTGGGATTAAAGGCATGTTCCACCACCACCCGGCTTTGAGTTGGTTTTTGTTTTTGTAGCTCACAGCATGCGCCTCCAGGTCTGGGTAGTGTTCTGGGTGTTTGTACATGCTAGGGAAAGTTCTCTCTGCCAGTTGAGTTAGATCTATATTCCTGGAAGAACATTTAGGAAAATAACTGGGGGCTGTCACTCAATGTTTCCTCAGCATCTGTACATCTTGGAGTCTATCCCCCAACACCACCAAGTGAGGAGGGAAAAAATTGTACAACTGGGTCCGATAGCACAGACTTAGATTCCTGGCTACCCTGGGGGTAGAGACAGGATTCAGTTTGTGGATGGGCTTTTCAGCTATGCTGGCTGACCAGTAGTTCTGGGGATCAGAACTTGGTTCCTTGTGCTTCACTTTGCTGGAGCTCAGTGTGTAACCCATTGTCGCGTCCCTCTCGACCAGCAAGAACGACGCAACTCGCAAAAGCTCTTCTCAAGCAGTTTATTCAGGTCTCTTGAAAACAGTCTTCCGAATGCCCGGGCAGACCCAACCCACAGGCTAAATACTATATGAACAGCCAATCAAGTAAAGCCACGTGGTGCTATCTTAGAGGCCCACGTATGCGGAAGCAAGCCAGATCAGCGGTCCCAACCAAACATGGACTTGTTCACCACTGAGAGCGCTCACCATCGGGCTGGTGGAAGGCGGAAACCGGCGCCATCTCTAGGGTGTGGCACGTCGCAGCTCTCTACAGTTCCTTTTTTGTTTTTTAAAAATGTTGGTAGAAGTCCCTGGAAAGGCTTCGTAATCCCCATATCTGGGGATCTCACGGTGGGCCTGAGCCTGTGGGAGGGCGGTGCTCAAACTCTTACCCGTCTCTGGGTCAGCCTCCCCACTCGGGACTGCCCTGTCTTAGGTGGCCGAGACTTACCCGTCTACTCCATCATTGACTTGCCACACCCTAATATCCGTGGAACGAATACCTCAGTGGGCAGGGACTATGCTCAGTGAAGATTTAAGGCTTCATGGCAGCGAGCCATGCCTGAGGGGACTGGCCCGCCTCAATGGCGACAAGGGCCTGTATAATCATGGCTGCATTACGCTTCTGTGTGGTTCTCATCTTGTAGATGCACCATAGGCAAACCAGAGAGGCTAGTATCATCAGTATCGCCAAAGAGCCTATGCCCGCCCACTCCTTAAGATGATCCATAGCCGTCTATCCAGGAAGTCAAACCAGTAGCCAGACTCAGATCCACCCGAGTGGAGTTGATGTGGACGATTGTCACTCTCAGCTCTCTCATCTTATTTTCAAATTCAGCCGACCAATCCTGTAAAAGAAACTGACAATTGCCTAGACAGATTAGCAGCCTTTGTTAAATTTTGATACCGCACGGAAGTAACACACAAACCCTGCATTTTCCACTCACACCCCAACTGTGCTAGTTGCCAAAGAGAATCAATCTGTTCTTGTATTAAATCTATGCGTTGATTAACTATCATAAGGCCTCCTTTGAGATGAGAATTCATAGAGGTCTGAGTATCCAGTGCCTGTGCTACATTGGCTGAGATGTTATTCAGGGCATTGGCAGTCTGTATAGAACTAGACAAGGCAATAGCTGAGGCAGTAGCCCCCACAGCAGCAACAGTGATGGCAGTAACAATAGCTGCAGTGATGCCAAAATCTCTTTTAAGCCTGAATAGCATCATCGTATTAGGGGCCTCTATAGGAACTGGTACATATCGAGGCATTCTAGTCACCACAGCCACAGGAAAGGCTGTGGCATTCCAGCACAGGGCATAAAAGCATGTGTCCTGAGTGCATACTAACTTTTCTTCACCCAAGGATGCACTCCCATTACTTAAAATCCACAGAAAAGGAGGCCAGAGACATACTGGCGAGGCTGAAAAGGTCTTACTGCGGTAAGAATGAAACAAAGAATTCCAAGTACCAGAGCCACTACCGCTAGAAAAATCCAGATTGGTAGTGGACCCTAGGGAAAAACTACCTCTTTTGATAAATTCCTCCCCCAAGCATAAGTATAGGTCCCAAATCCATATAGCTACCATTTGCTCCACACAAAAGCCATAAATCAAAAGGATTGGTGGCAGTCTGTTGAGGATCCCTAGTAGATATATCAAGCATCTGATCTTTGATATGCATGTAAAGGACATTGTAATGACCCCACGCCCAGTAGCCAACCAGGCTGGTGCCATACCCGTCCGGTATCTTTTTCTCAGAGATGGGAAACTAGGATACCAACCCATATGCAATCAAACATGTCCTTCTTGAAGTCGTTAGAAGCTGACCCCAAGTGCAGTGCTTAGCCTCGCATCCTGAGCGTGATGATAGCTTAGTCCTTTAGGACAGTCAACCAAGCTTGTGGCTGTCTAGCCTCCAAGGCAGCAAAGGCTTGCACCAGCATGGCATTACTTCTCCTCTGTGAAATCCTCATCTTACAGATACACCATAGGGCAATGAAACTGACTAGGAAGAGCATGCCTCCTAAGGCACCCATTCCCGCCCATTCCTTCAGATGATTCATGGCCCGGAGGATCCATGTTGACAGTCCTTCAGCAACAGAGACATCAACCCAGGTGGAATTCACATGCAGGATGGCAGTTCTCAGATTCTGCATCAGCTTATCAAACTCGCCAGACCAATTTCCTGTAAGATACTGAGAGAGTTGCTTAGACAAATTTGCAGCTACAGTATAATTTTGATATGGCACAGAGGTCACACACAAACCAGTCATTTTCCACTCACAGCCAATCTGGGCCACCTGCCACAATACATCCAAGGCCATGGCTACATTGGCTGACAAATTATTCAAGGTAGCGGCAGTCTGCACTGAGGCATCCAGGTTTCCAACCCCTTGTTCTTATAAGGGGTGATAGCTGCTTTACACTCCTTTGTATATTGCTCATACACAAGTTGTTTAAGGGCATTGCCAAATCAGGGTCTCCAAATACCCTTCCAGCTGCTTCAACCATTATAGCCACGAAGTCTGAGAAAGGCTCCAGGGAATCCTGAATAACCTTGGTTAGATTGCCATTCACTTCCCCTTTGTTAGGCAATGATTTCCAAGCTCTGGTTGCGATTAAATTGATTTGCTCAAACATCTGAGCCGGATACCCAGTTTGTTGTTGAGCATATCGACCTTGCCCAAGAAGCATGTCCACATCCCAGGCTGGGTTTCCTGCTGCACGATTAGCAGCAGCTTGTTCATTAGCAAACTCAATCAAGAAAGCCTTCCAATCTAAATACTGCCCAGAGGACAGGCAGGCACGTGCCAAGCTCATCCAGTCACTAGGAGTCATGCAATAACGACGAAGAGCTTCCACCTGAGCTACAGTGAAAGCAGCATTAATCCCATAAGTGCGGACAGACTCAGCGAGTGCTTTAATTACCTTAAAATCGAGAGGTTCATGATAACGATTTCCCCCTCCATCCTGAAAGACAGGGTAGTACAGCTCATGTCTCACTTCCCTCCAGACATTTGGACACAATGACCGCCACTAGGACCACTCAGAGGGGAAGTCTCATTATATGAAGGCGGTGCCAACATAGGCGGCCCCGGAGCTGAGGGCTCTATCCGGGTGCAGTCAGAACTCTTCCTCAAAGATGACTTCTCCATTTTCTTTGTTAACATTTTAAGTTCCTCTTTAGGCTCTGAGCTATCCTCTTCCAAAGTATCTTTCCCAGATTTGACCAAGCGCTCCTCTTTTAACTGTTCTAATGCCTTTTGTCCTTTTTCCACTGCCTTGCAATATCTCTGATCTCCTAAACAACTCCGAACAAGTCTCCAAATAGGCCGTGCTCCTCCCTGCAATGTACTTTGCTCCCAGGCAAAATCCAAGTCCCTGCCTAATTTGTCCCAGCAGGATACCGTAAGATTCCCGGACACCGCAAACCACGGAGCCACGGAGTCGCATTCATTCAAAAATCTCTCTAGGGTAGCTAAAAGTAGCTCCTGAAGAGCCAGAAAAATTGGATGTGACTGAGACGATCCCATGATTAAAAATTTACTTTCGGTTCGCAACTTCCCGTGAAACTTTACCTTTAGTTTGCAACTTCCCGCGAAACTTTACCTTTTGTTCGCTATTTCCGCGAAACTTTACCTTTGGTTCGCTATTTCCGCGAAACTTTACCTTTTGTTCGCTATTTCCGCGAAACTTTATTGTCCCAATTTACCCAGGGAACATACCAGTGCACTGCCCCTGACTGCAGGAGTTCTGAGTCTTTTCTGGTTCCCCGTACGGGCCACCACTTGTCGCGTCGACCTCGACCAGCAAGAACGATGCAACTCGCAAAAGCTCTTCTCAAACAGTTTATTCAGGTCCCTTGAAAACAGTCTTCCGAATGCCCAGGCAGACCCAACCCACAGGCTAAATACTATATGAACAGCCAATCAAGTAAAGCCACATGGTGCTATCTTAGAGGCCCACGTATGCGGAAGCAAGCCAGATCAGCGGTCCCAACCAAACATGGACCTGTTCACCACCGAGAGCGCTCACCGTCGGGCTGGTGGAAGGCGGAAACCGGCGCCATCTCTAGGGTGCGGCACGTCGCAGCTCTCTACAACCCATAGTGACCTCAATCTACCTGCCTGTGCTTCTCAAATGTTGGGATTAAAGACATACTACTATGCCCTTAAAGCTTTGTTTTTGTTTCGCAAAACAAGTTCTTTGTGTGCCCCTGGCTGTCCTGCAAGTAGTTCTGTAGACCAGAATGGCCTCGAACTCTTTGCTAGGATTAAAGGTGAGTGCCATCACAGTCTGGCCCCCTTGAAGCTTTTTAAAAAGTTACTCTTTAGGGCTGGCTGAACAATTAAGAGCACTTTGGTGCTCTTGGAGAGCATCCTGATCCAGCTTAAGGGGTCACCCATGTTCTCTGGCACTGGGAATGCACATGACACACTGGTAAAATTTTAAATTGCTCTTTATTAGAGAAAATTATGCCCATGCTTCAAAGCAGTACAGCATAAGGAAGTCCTGTGTGTACCAGTCAGATCCAGCAGCTGTCAGGCATGGTGATGTATATCTTTAACCCCGTACCCAGGAGGCTGAGGCAGGAGGATTGACTGCAGGTGAGGCCTGCCGGAGCTACACCATGAATTTTGTCTGTGCAAGTGGTTAAGTCCTTATATATATAGTAAAAGACATTCATCTGCCTTTGAAGTAAACATTTTATCAGAGTTAGAGTCAATTGAACAAGCCTCTTTTTTTTTTTTTTTTTGGTTTTTCGAGACAGGGTTTCTCTGAATATCTCTGGCTGTCCTGGACTCGCTTTGTAGACCAGGCTGGCCTCGAACTCACAAAGATCCGCCTGCCTCTGCCTCCCAAGTGCTGGGATTAAAGGCGTGCGCCACCACCGCCCGGCAACAAGCCTCTTTTTTAAAAATTAATTTGAACCAGGTGTTGGGGCATAAACTTGTCCCAACATTTGGAAGGTGGCAGCAAGAGGGTAACAAGTTAAAGGCAGCCTGAGGTACATGACAGCCTTTTGAAGAAGGAACAACAAACAAAATCTAGTAAGCATGGTCTCCTTCGCACCACACCCCACCTCCCAGGGGTTTCACAGTCACCTCTGAGAAAAGAAAGTGTTGGCGTGTTAGGGTCTGCAAGTGTGGGGGTGGGGAGCTGCTCACTGCTCAGCTGCAACTGAGTGTGGCCCGCTATGGAAGGGACATGAAGTCAGGATTTAACAGACATGACGGGTCATGGGGTGACAGTGCTTAAAGGGCAGTGCTGCAGCTTCTGTCCCCAGATAGATGACAAGCTGGTGACTGGATGCCTGTCGGGCTTTTTCCTTTTAAACAGTAAACAATATGTGTTCTTGAAAGTCATTGAAAGAAAATTGCTTTAGCAGCATAGGTGGAGCACGGAATGGACAGCCCTTGCTCATGATGCTGCCTTGTTGGACGGTGGCTTCTGTTAGGTCCTGTGGCAGTTTGAATGGGAATGACGGGTGGCTTCTGTTAGGTCCTGTGGCAGTTTGAATGAGAATGACGCCACCCCCCACAAGCTCATGTTTGAATGCTTCCCCAGTTGAAGGAACTATTTGAGAAGGATTAGGAGGTGGCCTTGGAGGAGGTGAGTCACTAGGGGCAAACTGAAGTTTCAAAAGCCCAAATGGGGCTGAAGAAATGGCTCGGCTGTTGAGAACACTGGCTGTTGATCTAGGGGAACCAGGTTCTAATCCCAACACCCACACAGCAATCTGAAAACTCTAATAGTTAGACTTGGTGGTGCATGTCTTTGATCCGAGCATTTGGGAGGCAGAGGTGGACAGATCTCTGATTTGGGGGCCAGTCTGGTTTACAGAATGAGTCCCAGAAAGGCCAAGGCTAACACAGCTACACAAAGAAACTCTGTCTCAAAACGCAAAAAAAAAAAAAAAAAAAAAAAAGCCGAAGCAGTTTGTTCCTAGTTAGCTCCTCTTGCAGAAGATCTGGGTTGGGCTCCTAACACCCACACAGTGGCCACAACTGTGTGTCACTCCAGGTCCAGCTGATCTTTTTCTGGACTCTAGATACCAGGCACACACATGGTGCCAATACACACATATGCAGGCAATATACTAAAACAAAACTTCTTTTTTGTTTTTCGAGACAGGGTTTCTCTGTGTAACAGCTCTGGCTGTCCTGGACTCTGTAGACCAGGCTGGCCTCGAACTCAATGATCTGCCTGCCTCTGCCTCCCAAGTGCTGGGATTAAAGGCATGCGCCACCACGCCCGGCTCAAATAAACTTCTTTTTTTAAAGACTTTTTTTTTTTTTAAATGTATTCTGTGTTTTGTCTGCATGTATGCCTGCAGGCCTAGATTTCATTATGGATGGTTGTGAGCCACACCATGTGGTTGCTGGGAATTGAACTCAGAAACTCTGGAAGAGCAGTCAGTGCTCTTAACCTCTGAGCCATCTCCCCAGCCCCACAAAACATTTTTAAATGTGCATATTGTTGTCACCCTTGGTACCAGTGTAGGCTTTCCAAAAGAAATGTACTTAGAGCCTTAGCTGCTGTGCATGACTTTTCCCTTTCTGCTTTACTTCATATTTGAAACCAATGTAAACTAGATACTAAATTGAATAAGTGTGATTGAATGAATCTGTATGGTGAACTGGCCTCAGCAGCTACTGAGGTGTGGCAAAGGAGTCCTGCTTTCCTATGACTTATCTTAGTCGTCATCAAGAACAAAACATGCCAGGGCTGGGTGTGGTGGCACACGCCTTTAATCCCAGCACTTGGGAGGCAGAGGCAGGTGGATCTCTGTGAGTTCGAGGCCAGCCTGGTCTACAAAACAAGTCCAGGACAGCTAGAGCTGTTATACAGAGAAACCCTGTCTCGAAAACCTAAAAAAAAAAAAAGAACAAAACATGCCATGGCTGGAGTCTTCGATATCAAAGGTGTAAGGAAGAGTCAACTGTTTGTTTTTGGGTTTTTGAGACAGTTTTTCTCTGTGTGCTCCTGCCTATGTTGGAACTTACTCCGTAGACCAGGCTGGCCTACTCAGAGATCCGCCTGCTTCTGCCTCCCGAGTGCTGGACTAGAGGCGTGCGCCACCACACCCGGCAAAAGTCAACAGCTTTAAGAGTCACAACTTAGGCTGCATTGCTGTTCAATGGTGCAGCATCATTTTTATGACCCAGGAAAAAAACTAAAAAGATAATGTAAAGTCAAGTCCAGAAGTTCCAAGAACATTGGAAAGTTGCTTGTAATGTTTTCTGAAAGAAAAAGCAGGTGTTACTCTTGACACCGTGACAAAATTCCTGACAACAGTGACTTACAGGTGCAGAAACTTACTTGGGCTCCAGCCAGAGGGTCAGTCCATCATGATGAGGACAGCATTGTGGCTGGTGTGATAGGAACTGTAAGTGCAGCTTTGCTGATTCACATGTTGGTGATCAGGAAGCAGAGAGTTTGTACTGAAAGTAGGGCCAGGCTATAAACCTTAAACGTCTTCCCAGTAACCCCCATCTCCAGGTAGTGCCATATCTGTGGTCCTGCTTTCCCTCAGGATGTCTGGGCACCACTGGACACTGGGCTGGATAGAGGACCAGGCGGTTCTGATTCTCTCCTCTCAGGGTGTCCAGACACTGCTGGACTCTAACCCTGGAAGGATGAAGCAGAGTCCTGAACAGGTAGGTTCTGCAGGATTCCTGTCCAGCTGGGAATGCAGCTCTTTTAGAAGGTATTAAAACATCTTGTTAGCCGGGCGGTGGTGGCGCACGCCTTTAATCCCAGCACTTGGGAGGCAGAGGCAGGCGGATCTTTGTGAGTTCGAGGCCAGCCTGGTCTACAAAGCAAGTCCAGGACAGCCAGAGATATTCAGAGAAACCCTGTCTCGAAAAACCAAAAAAAACCAAAAAAACAAAAAAAAACATCGTGTGTGTGTGTGTGTGTGTGTGTGTGTGTGTGTGTGTGTGTGTTTTCACCTCCAGGGTGAATGAGGACTTACGAACCTTAGGAAGTGGGAAGGATTTTTTTTTTTTTTTCGAGACAGGGTTTCTCTGTGTAGCAGCTTGGCTGTCCTGGACTCACTTTGTAGACCAGGCTGGCCTTGAACTCACAGAGATCTGCCTGCCTCTGCCTCCCAAGTGCTGGGATTAAAGGCATGCGCCACCAACACCTGGCTTGGAAGGATTTTTTTAGGTGAATGCATTTCATTGGTTGTGACTGGAATGATGCTTTATTTGCATTCAGGTGCTCTGCCACGTGACTACTTCCAACTCCTGCCAGTCTCTGGATGAGGTTTTTAGTCTCTCAGGTTTGAGATTTTCACGGTCTGGACACGTTTCTGACCTCACTCTCATTCTGTTCCTGTTTCCCTGGTCAAACAGCCTTAGGTGCCTCAAACCGACCTAAATGGCCTCAACAGCTGTTCAAACACTTAGGCTTATGGGAAAATTTCAGATTCAAAGTGTAACACTAATAGATTTTATTTTATGTGTAGGAGTGTTCTTGCCTGCATGTATGTCTGCACATGAGCACGCCTGGTGCCTTGGAGGTTACAAGAGGGCACCAGATCCCTAAAACTGGAGTTATGGCTAAGAGCCTCCATGAAAGTGTTGGGAATCCAACCCAGATCCTCTGGAAACCCGAGTTTGATTCCTAGCACCCCATGTCAGGTGGCTCACAACTGCCTATAACTCCAGCTCCAGGGGATCTGAGATCTCTGGCTTACGGGCCCCTATTATACTCATGTACCTCTGCACAAACACACATAGTACACATAATTATAAGTAATCCTTTTGTTATTGAAACAGTGTTTCTTTGTGAAGCCCTGGTCATCTCAGAACTAGCTCTGTAGACCAGGCTGGCCTTGAACTCACAGAGATCCACCTGCCTCTGCCTCCCAAGTGCTGGGATGAAAGGCGTGTGCCACCACACCCAGCTATTAAAAAAATTATTACTTTTTGGTTTTTCAAGACAGGCAATTATAAGTACTTTTTTAAAGATTTATTTATTATCTGTGTAGGTTACATGTGCCTGAATGCATGCACAGAAGCAAGAAGAGGGTGTCATTTCCAACTGTTTGTGATAGGGCGTGTTTTCGCTGGGAGGGAAACCAGCAAGCCCCAGTGATCCTTTCCAGTTCTCTGCCCACATTGGAGCTGGGCTTACAGGTGTGTGCAGAACACCTGGCTTAGGTGGGTTCCGGGACCCAAACAGCCCTTGAGATTGAGCACCATCCTCTGAGCCACAGCTCCAGTCCTTCAAAGCTTTTTGATAAAGCATCCTGCCACGCCGGGCGTGGTGGCGCATGCCTTTAATCCCAGCACTTGGGAGGCAGAGGCAGGCGGATCTCTGTGAGTTCGAGGCCAGCCTGGTCTACAAAGCGAGTCCAGGAAAGCCAGAGATATACAGAGAAACCCTGTCTCGAAAAACCAAAAAAAAAAAAAAGCATCCTGCCACATTCCAAAAGCACAGTATAAAGGGGATGTGAAATCATCCTTATCACAGACAAGAAAGATTAATGACACAGATGTGGCCAAAACAAATCACATCAATAATCAGAGTGACATTCCAGAGTGACAAGGCCATGCACCTTTGCAGGTAAGAGGTCTCATGTTGGGCTGGAGAGATGGCTCAGCGGTTAAGAGCACTGGCTGCTCTTCCAGAGGTCATGAGTTCAATTCCCAGCAACCACATGGTGGCTCACAACCATCCATAATGAAATCTGGTGCCCTCTACTGGCCTGCAGATATACCTGTGGACAGAACACTGTATACATAATAAATAAATCTTAAAAAAAAAAAGAGGTCTCGTGTCTACACTTGTATGCAACTTAGCCTGCATGTGTGCATGAGTCTAGCCTTTTCTCTCCTGCTTTGAGACAGGGTGCCGCCACCCAGCTGATCTCCAGCTCCCTAAGTAGCCCAGGATAATGTTGGACTATGGCTTCCACCTCTGGAGTGCTGGGGACAGGGAACATCAGGGCTTCTGCTTTGCTAGGTAAGGATTCTACCCACTGAACTATCCTGATATCTTTCCTCCCTGTGTAGCCAAGGCTGGCTTTGTACTCTGGATCCTCCTGATTCAACCTCCCCAAATCTGGGATTCCAGGTTTGTACAGCGATTTGCCTGGCTGCAGCACAATGCATGGATGTGAGAACCCCTGTGCTCTGATTTATATTTGGGGGGTGGTTTCGAGACAGGGTTTCTCTGTGTAGCCCTGGCTGTCCTGGACTTGCTTTGAAGACCAGGCTGGCCTCCAACTCACAGAGATCCGCCTGCCTCTGTCTCCCAAGTGCTGGGATTAAAGGTGTGCGCCATCACGCCCAGCTTTCTTTTTTGGTTTTTCAAGACAGAGTTTTTCTGTGTAATATCCCTGGCATGGCTGACCTGAACTCAATTTGTAGACCAAACTCAGAGATCCTCCTGCCTCTGCCTTCTGGTACTAAAGTCGTACACCATCACACCCAGCCAAGGGTGTTTCTAGAGAAGTGTTTCATTTGTTTTGGTTTAGTTGTTAGTTATTTAATTGCATGTGTATGAGTATTGTGTCTGCATATATGTACTTGTATGCCTGGTGTCAGCAAAGGTCAGAACAGAATGTCAGATCCCCTGGAACTGGAGTTACCAATGATTTTGAGCCACCATGTGAGTGTTGGGAACGGATCCTGGGTCCTCTGCAAGAGCAACAGTGGCTCTTAACTGCTGAGCTCTCCTCTCTCCAACCCCAAGAAAGGCTTAACTGAGGAGGAGACTCACTTTGTGCAACATCATTCAGTGCGTGTCCTAGATTGGACACAACTGTCCCCTGAGCACACACACTGTGACTAGCAGTCTGTACTCCTGTAGCTGTGCAACCAGCAGCCAAAATAAACCACCACCCTTCCTCTTTTAGGTTGCTGTTGTCAGGTGTTTTGTGACTCCAACAGGCTAAGTAACTAACACAGAAAATGGTGCCAGAAATGGGGCCATTGCTGTGATAAACCTGACTCTTGACGCTCCGTTTTCCGTCTCGGTCAGTGGCTGCTCCAGCAGTCATGGGTGCTACTGGGGCAGGTGCCAGTTCGTGCTACTTGTTTTCCTTGTGTTTACTACACACTACTAAATAAACACGCCGCTGGTGGGCCAGCAGCGGATTAAAGAGGTGCAAAAGTAGGTGGATCTCTGAGTTCGAGGCCAGCACGGTTGACAGATGAGTTCTAGGATAGTCAGGGTTCCACACAGAAATCCTGTCTCAAACAAAAAACAAAACAAAACCACAGACCCATTCTCCAGACCATACAGAACAGGACTCACTGGGTCATGGTGAAGAATTAGCAGACCTGCACTCCCTTTGAAATTTTACCATCCTTGTATTTATCATTCTCCAAAGCTGCTTGCACTCTGACTTGTGGGCTCTTTCCAAGGCTTCCCTGCCCCACCCTTCTCACCTCCCTGTCTTACTTTAAAGACACGCCTGCATGGACTGTGCAAGAACATCTCCCCGTTCCAAAGTCTGCAGCTTTGCCATGTGCAGTGACATGGTCACAGGCTGAAGGATTAGGACATATGACGTATCACAGAAGGTAACAATCGAGGTGAGAGAGCCAGGAATAGGTTACACAGTCAGGCAAGGTGTTGTGGCCTTGAGGGAATTTCCCCCATGCAGGGCTGCTGGGCTCACCTTGCAGGACTGAGTTTCCTCTCAGCTTCTTTGACCCTCCCTCTCCTGCAGAGCAAGGTGGTATGAAGGAAGTGCTCAGATCAGAAACTCCTGTGCTACTTGATTCAGCTCACAGCACAGCCTTGGACAGAACTGATAAAAAACAAACCATGCATGGTGGCGCACGCCTATAATCCCAGCACTCAGAAGGCAGAGGCAGGCTGATCTTTGTGAATTTGAGGCCAGCCCAGTCTACAAAGTGAGTCCAGGACAGCCAGGGCTACTCAGTGAAACCCAGTCTCGAAAAACCAAAAAGTAATAATTAAAAAAAAAATAGCCAGTGTGGTGGCGCATACCTTTAGTCCCAGCACTTGTGAGGCAGAGGCAGGCGGATTTCTGTGAGTTCGAGGCCAGCCTGGTCTACAGAGCAAGTCCAGGACAGCCAGGGCTACACAGAGAAACTCTGGGTCAAAAAACAAACAAGAAAAAGTTTTTTTTAAATAAAAATTTAATGAAATAGCTGGGCGGTGGTGGCGCACGCCTTTAATCCCAGCACTTGGGAGGCAGAGGCAGGTGGATCTCTGTGAGTTCGAGGCCAGCCTGGTCTACAAAAGCGAGTCCAGGACAGTCAGAGCTGTTATACAGAGAAACCCTGTCTCAAAAAACAAACAAAAAAAAATTTAATGAAATAGATAAAATAAAAAAGAAAGTTTTAACAGGAGGAGAGCTGTGAGGGCCAGCCCCAGCCCCGGTGGCTCAGGACTTTCCCCCAGCTATCTGGGAGGCTGAGGCAGAAGGGCTCACAAGCTCAGTTCTGCCCAGGGCTACAAAGAGAGTTCAAGGCCACCCTGGGCAATTTATCTGGAACTTGTCTCCAAATAATGAGCAAATTATGAGATGGGGCCTAGAGGTATGGTGTTTGCCTGTAAGGCCCCAGGTTAATCCTCATTGTCACAAATGGCTGCATGTCTGTAGACACACACACACACACACACACACACACACACACACACACACACACA
>CAJQZJ010032218.1:5157283-5179477 GCA_907164525.1 Lophiomys imhausi | reverse complement strand
ACACACACACACACACACACACACACACACACACACACACACACACACAGTTGTAAAGCAGGAGCCCTCTGACAACAGAATTATATGTTGTCTCCTCTAGCAGATGGCTCACTGGGTAAAGGTGCTTGCCACCAAAGCTAATGTCCAGAGTTTGATGGTTTGATGTCCTGAGATCTGTATGTTAAATGGAATGAACCACCTTTCAAAAGTTATCCTCTGGCACCCACAGATACACACACATCCTAGGATTAATGGAACAGTAGCCAGGCTAATGCCACACCCTTAATCCCAGCACTCTGGGAGGGGACTGAGGGTAAGATAGGTGGATTATTTGTGAGTTAAAGGCCAGCCTGATCTACACAGTGAGTTCCAGGACAGACAGCAGAGCTACATAGTGAGACCCTGTCTCAAAAAAAGAAAAAAAGAAAAAGATTGCTCAGACAAACCTTAGAGTTCAACCACAGACCTATCTTGGGAGATTCAGTGTGTGAACACTAGGGACCTCTCCTTCCACCTAGCCTGTATGTGGTAGCAGGTAGAAAACCAAGGTTTCTAGGCCTTTCTGCCTCCATCCACCATGGATGCCTTGTTTGCTCAGTCTAACTTGACTGTATTTTGAAATGGCTTCTGTGAAGTGTCTCTGTATCTTCCTAGTCTACACTGATACCTCTCAATGAATGTCTCCCATTTATAATCAATAACTAGGGTGTAAATGTTCTCATTCAGCCAGGCTTGGTGTCTTATGCCTGTAATCCCAGCATTCAGGGATTTGAGGCAGGAGGACTACCGTGAGTTTGAGGACAACCTGGGCTACAGAGTTTGCCCTTATATGATGCAGGGTCCATGGGTGTGTTCCTTAATTTGCCTCTTGGACAAGAAGAGTACAATTGTCACATCCTACCTGAGAAGCTGCTCCTGGGACAGATGATGCGATCAGGTAAAAAGCGGCATGCTAGAATGTGAACTGACTTTAATCTGCTTACATTTTATGTTTTTTCTCCTTGAAGCTCAAGAACAATTTTATTGGAGTTTAAAACAAAAACCCCAGAGCAGGCAACTGTAAATTCTAATAGCTGCCCAGAGAAGGAAAAGGGCTGGGTTGGAAGAGGGGAAGCGGCATCATTTGAGTTTCAGTCATCCACATGGCTGGGTGGAGGGGGCTTTAGAGAGAGAGTGAAACTCAAAGCATCAGGGTTAGAAGGAAAGTAAAGTAGGCCTTTCTGATAAATTCAGAAAACCAGGCAGACTCCCAAAGCAGTGCCTTCAGTTTCCAGGAAAGAGTAGCCAAGTGTCCCCAGAGTGTGCTGCTGCACTTGTACCTGACCTCTTACAGAAGTTTCAAGTAAACAGTGAAGTTGGAAGATTGTGTAGAAAACACCCATGAACCCACCAGCTGGTGTCTACAGTTTGCATTTTTGTTTGTTTTGAGACTTCAGTCATGAAGTCATAAGCAAATGGAAAGAACAAAAATGGCCTTTAAGTTGTGAAAATGCAAAACAAATCCCTGGGGCTAGGGGATAACTCAGTCCCTCCTTTATCATGTGTGAGGCCCTGGGCAGGGTTGGTGGAGTGTTAATATGTTGCCCTGGATGTCCTGGAACTCGATCTGTAGACCAGGCTAGCCTTCAACTCACAGAGATCAGCCACCTCTTCCTCTGCCGTGCAGGAACTAAAGGCATGCACCACCATAGCCTGTACTGTACTGTACTGTGAGTTTCTGATGATTCGGGCTTCCTCTGCTGTGCTGTGTGTCTCTGTCACTGAACCTTGTCTTGTTGTCTTCTTTCAAAGCCCTACAACTTTGGCACACATATTACAGTTCAGTATTTGTTTATAGTTTTCTTCTGGGAGGTAAAATTTCCATCTAAGTGAAAGGGTCCAGTCTTAGGCTTTTTGCTACTGCACCTGTTCACCCCCTGCCTCCCTTAGGTCCCAGAGCACACCTTGCCCATCCCTCCTCTAAGGATTTGTTTAGCCATCATAGATCAGTTTTAGGCACCATGCTCAGCTCATGTGAACTGTTTTAAACTACTAAATTTAGAGGTAATTAGTTTAGTTATCTAAATAACCACAGAAATAACTATCCTTTTGTTTTGTGGCTTATGTCTCCAATTTTATGTTCAGGGAACCTTTGCTCAGCTGAGAAGCACATCAGTTTGAGGCTGGGGATGCAGTTCCGTGGATTGACTATCTGCCCAGCATTCATCAAGCTCTGGACTTGATCCCCCAGCACAGGATGCAATTGAGTGTATATGGTGGCACAGGATTATGCTCCTACGCTTGGGAGGCTGAGGCAAGAGAACTGCTGTCAGCGTTGGTAGTACAATAAGCCTCCATTTCAAAGTCATTTAATTAAAGAGAGAAAACAAAAGGTGAAAAGCAAATATCAGATAAAAAAACGGGGCCGGTGAGGTGACCCAGGGAAAGACGCTTGCCATCCAGCCAGAGACTGATGTGAACCCTGGAACCCACATATTAGAAGGAGAGAACCAAATTCCAAGAGTTGTCCTTTGACCTCTACATGTGCACTATGGCACGTGCACTCATACACATACACATCTGTGCACAAACAAGAACGTAAAAAAAGCCTGGTGGTGGTGGTGGTGCACACCTTTAATCCCAGCACTGGGGAGGCAGAGGCAGACGGATCTCTGGGAGTTCAAGGCCAGCCTGGTCTACAGAGTGAGTCCAGGACAGCCAGGGCTACACAGAGAAACCCTGTCTTGAACCCCCCCCAAATTGATTTTATTATGCATATGTATGTGTGTATGTATGCATGCATGCAATGTGTCTAAAATCTAACACTAGCTCTCCAACACAAATTATGTGGATTCCTTTGTACCATCCTCCAGCTTAACTACCAGCTAGAGAATATGCAAAGTTAATAACAGGTTAACTCTGGAAAAGGCAAAGCAATGATAAAAAGTCCAGTCTGTTTGGCTCACACAGCACGGCTACCTTCACTTGCGTCCATTTGGAACCCTAAAGTAATACTGTAAAGACTTGTGGCTGCTTCTGCCTGAGGCACTTAAATTTAGAAGACAGTTTGACCACAGAGAAATGTTTGTTCCAGGAATCAGATGTCCACAGCGCAAGGTTTCTTTTGGCAGGGTCTTCCTTACCTACTGACCAGAAGAAAATGTCCCCCCTCTGCTAATCATACTGGAGTCCCACAGAACAACTGCTCCAAAGCCAGGTTTGCCTTCACTTAAGAAGCAGGGCAGAATTGTCACTCTTCTGGAATGAAGGATTGAGATGAAGCCAAAAATACAAGATGAAAACCTTAAATATTTATTCACCTGTGAAGGAGTAAAAGGTTAGATTAAGAGCATCTGAATGGCTAAAAGAAAAGACGGATGGGTTGGGGTGGGGTTATGTGGTGGAATGCTGGCCTCCTATGACCTCAGCTGTATTTAGTGCCAGTGCTGCAACTGAAGAGGGGAATTTAAAACTATTACTATTTTTTTTTCGAGATAGGGTTTTTCTGTAGAGCGCTGGCTGTCCTAGAACTCATTCTGTAGACTAGGCTGGCCTCAAACTCAGAGATCTGCCTGCCTCTGCCTGCTGAGCACTGGGAGTAAAGGCATGTTTACTATTTCTTTTTTTTTTTTTTAGGTTTTTCAAGACAGGGTTTCTCTGTATAGCTTTGACTGTCCTAGGACTCACTTTGTAGACCAGGCTGGCCTTGAACTCACAGAGATCCACCTGCCTCTGCCTTCTGAGTGCTGGGATTAAGGGTGTGAGCCACAACACTTAGTTTAACTAATCCTGTTACTAATTTCACTCCTGTGTGTGTATGTGTGTGTGTCCCCATAAGGATTTCTTTACCAGAGTATGGACAACTTAACTAATAACCATATCACTGAAAAAAAATAAAATAAAAAAATCTCAAGAGGTTTTAAAAACATAAACTTTTTACTGAGGGAAGACTTCTTTAAAAAAAATGTAACTTGCTGGATATGATGGCTCATGCTTTATGCAGGAGGGGATAAGAGTTTGAGACTACAGTGAACGGTCCTGAATCAAAACAACAACAAAATAATTTTTAAGTAAGCTCGGCGTGGTGGCGCACACCTTTAATCCCAGCACTCAGGAGGCAGAGGCAGGTGGAGCTCTGTGAGTTCAAGGCCAGCCTGGTCTACAGAGTGAGTCCAGTACAGCCAGAGCTACACAGAGAGACCCTGTCTCAAAAAACCAAAAAAAAAAAAAAAAAGATGAAAGTAATGCATTATAAGTTGAGGTTTGGGTAAATGTCCCCAGAAGCCACACATCAAGGGTGGTCACCAGTGTGGACTGTTTTAGGAAGAAGAACCTGGAAGTATGTCAGGTCTTTCAGGGAGTGTCTTTGAGGGCACAGTGGAACCCATTCTCCTTCCTGGCTGCTTTAAGGTGAACAGTTCCTCTCAGATCCTCTGGAATGGAGCTAGCCAACAGGGTTAGGGTGAACCAGCAAGCCCACATGAACCTTCCTCCTCAAGGGCTGACCATTTCAAATACTTCACAGACTCACCTGATCTCCCTCACATTCCAGTGTGCACTGTCAGCTGCTTAAGTCATTTCCTGTTGTTACTCGTAACACTGGGAAAGAACCATTGTTTATTTCAGTTTTTACATTTGTGTGTGTGTGTGTGTGTGTGTGTGTGTGTGTGTGTGTGTGTGGTGCACGAGCCACAGCACACCTACGGGTCACAGGCCAGCTTTTGGAAGTTGATTAATGCCTTCACCACGGGGTGGGGGGTGGTCTTAGGTTGTCAGGCTCAAAATCAAACATTTTGCCCACTGAGCCATCTCACTAGCCCCTAGAACCAATGTTTATAGTGAATTTACCTTGGGCAAGGTTTTTTCATCTCTTGATTTTTTGAGACAATACCTTACCCTACAGCACAGGCTGGCCTTGAACTAGTGATTTTCCTTCGCAAACTTCCTAAATGGTGGGACTGCAGGTTTGAGCCACCATACCTGACTTCCATATGGCAAATCTGGCTACAACATTTTCTGTTGATATTGCTGCTGACCCTGGAGGTGCAAATGGTCGTTTTTTCTTTTAGTAAAAGCCTCTCCATGTCCATCTCATTGTCCACATCTAGATGCTTTAACTACCATCTGGTACAGGTGAAGTCCAGAGCAAGACTCAGATCACAGACACAGTTGGGATAAAATGCTTTTTTTTTCTTTTGGTTTTTCGAGACAGGGTTTCTCTGTGTATCTCTGGCTGTCCTGGTCTCACTTTTTAGACCAGGCTGGCCTCAATCCACTTGCCTCTGCCTCCCAAGTGCTGGGATTAAAGGCGTGCGCCACCACCGCCCGGCGGTATAAAATACTTCTTTCAACAGAAATGCAGCACACACTGAAGACAGTTTTAAGACAGTCAGGGACTGACATTCGAGAATGTGACCGGGTGCAAGGCACAGAGGTGCTGGAACACCAGCATTTGGGAAGCTGAAGCAGAAGGATCAGGAGTTCAAGTCCCCCCTATTACATAATGAGTTTGAGGCTGTCTTAAACCCAGGACAATTGGCTGAGGTGCCTATTAGCATATCAAAATGGTGGCTAGTCTCCCTCAGTCCCCTACCCTGAACTTCTCCAGCCTGGGGACTGAGCTGGGTTTTCCCTTCCTCCAGCTTTTCTGATTCATATATAACCCAGCCGTTTTGGTCACCTGGCCGGCCCTTTCTCTCTTGGAAATCACTCCTGGTTCCTACTCTGCCCTCCTCACATGGCCTGACTCAGCCACCCCATCATGTCCTCTCTGGACTCTCCCAGTTGTCTATAGTTAAAACCTCAACCCCTAAGGAGCAGCACAGAGGTGCTGAACACCAGCATTTGGGAAGCTGAAGCTTTTATTTTTATTTTTTTCAGAAGGCACTCTAGATTACAGCTGGAGAGTGCTGGCTTGCAATTAAGAGTGCTTTTGCAGGGAACCTGGTTTGGTTCCCAGCGCCTGCAAGCGGGCCGCAGCTGTTTGTGACCACATCTCTTCTGGCCTGGCCTCCTCAGCCTCCAGGCACACACAATGTACATTCTTACAAAACACTCATCCACAAAAAAAAATATATATATATATAATATTAAGCACTTGGGAGGCAGAGGCAGGCAGATCTCTGTGAGTTCAAGGCCAGCCTGATCTACAAAGTGAGTTCAGGACAGCCAGTGCTACACAGAGAAACTCTGTCTCGAAAAACAAAACAAAAAATAGAACATTTAGAAAAACACCAAAAAATATGTACATGTAGATCTGAAGTATTAAGATTTTTGTTCTACAGAATTAGATAAAACTTTTTCACTTGGGGCTGGAGAGATAGCACTGATTGCTTCCAAAGGACTGAGGTTCAAATCCCCACACCCACATGGCAGTTCACAGCTGTCTGTAATTGCCAGGAGTGGTGGCACACACCAAAAACAAACAAAAACATTTTAACTTTATTGTTCATTTTAAATTTACATGTATAATTTTTTTTGAGACTAGGTCCTTGACATTAGTCCAGGTTGGTGTTGAACCCCTCAGGCTCCCAAATGCTACCATTATTACAGACATGTGCTGTGGAGCCTGGCTTACATGTAATAATTATCAACATTTCAAAGAGATTTTTTTTTTCAAGACAGGGTTTCTCTATGTATCCTTGGCTGTCCTGGACTCACTCTGTAGACCGGGCTGGCCTCGAACTCAAGAGATCCACCTGCCTCTACCTCCTGAGTGCTGGGATTAAAGGTGTGTGCCCCCACCAGCTGACCCAAAGAGATACTTTTAATGAGTTTAAGCCAAGAGCATATTCTTTTTTTTTTTTTTTGGTTTTTCAAGACAGGGTTTCTCTGTGTAGCCCTGGCTGTCCTGGACTCACTTTGTAGACCAGGCTGGCCTTGAACTCCCAGAGATCCGCCTGCCTCTGCCTCCTGAGTGCTGGGAATAAAGGCGTGCTTCACCATGCCCGGCTCAAGAGCATATTCTTTGAGCCTCTGATTTAGTAAGAGATCAAATGACCAACTCAGCAGGGCATGGCGGCGTGTACCTGTGTGGCCAGCATTTGGTACACCCTAGACACAGTAGCCAGAATACAGTTCATGGGACTCTCATGAACATTGATGAGTAGCTATCGCTTACATTTTTGAAGTGAAACGAGGGAGGTACCGTAGCCAGTCTGGGCAGTTAGGCCGGGGCTCTGTAAGGCATCATCACCCTTCCCCCCAGCTGTGCTGTTTCCAGGAACTCCCTTGCTTATGTGGGTTAGTTACGGAGGGTGACGGCACACCACTCACACCAGACTGGAAAGGCGAAAGCAGAGTGAGACTCTAACCCCTCACACTGCACAGCCCAGGCAGGGCATCCAAGCACTGGGTGCTGTACAAGTTCACGGCTGTTTGTCTCTAGGTCCCTTCTGGATCAGGTCTCCTGCTGGCTCAAAGCTGCTCTGAAGTGGCCACCTCTCCTGGAATCTACTGAGGCTTTTGTAACTTGGGCCCAGGTGAGACACTGACATTCTCAAAACGGGAGGTGGACAGTGTGCCTTTGAATCTGTGGCCTCTAGGTGGTCATCCTCCCTTCCCAGCCGCCTGTCCTGGGGCCTCTCATGCCAGCATCATTCGGCTGTATACTTTCACAAGCCTGTGGAGCCTCACAAGGGCAGGTCTGTTTCACTGAACTAATTGTCAATGTAAGCCACAACTTAAACAAAATAAATAAATAAAAAATAATCAAGGGTCAGTTAGAAGCCTCAGTGGCTGAAAGTGCCTGACGCTAAGTCTGATACCGGAAACCAAGAAAAGGCGGAAGGTGAGAGATGACTGCACAAGGCTATCGTCTGGCCCTCATATGCTCAAATGTGTCCCCCAATAATAATTGTTATTTAATGAAGTACACCTAAACAAACAGCACAAATCCAACCAAGCGAATACATAAACAAATGCAAACTGTATGGTCTGTTATATTTTAAGCCCTGATGTCTCTTGGGTGAAATGGTATGTCAAAAGAGCCGTACTAGCCGGCTTTGGTGGCGCATGCCTTTGATCCCAGCACTCGGGAGGCAGAGGCAGGCGGATCTCTGTGAGTTCAAGGCCAGCCTGGTCTACAAAGTGTGAGTCCAGGACAGCCAGGCTGTTACACAGAGAAACCCTGTCTCAAAAAACCAAACCAAACCAAAACAAAACAAAAACTAAAGCCCCTACATCATGGGATGCTGTTGTTCATGACTGTCCTCCAAGTCAATCGATGGAGAGATAGGAAGGTTCACAGGATTTCCGCCTGAATGTCCAGCCACTTTCTGCCACCTGATGTACGCCACTCTATCTTAGAGAGACTGGAGTATATAGACCAGGGAAAATAGAGGAGGGAGGCTTCAATCTATTCGGTTTTGGGGAGTCATCATCCCTGCTGAGTAAACTTTCCAGTGTGGCCTTTTAGGGAGGAGTACCTACCCCTTCCCCCGAAGGTAACCCTCACCTGTGTTCTGGGAAGAAGCGTAAGGAACTCGTTGTCTCCCCAGAGAGAACCTTGGTGGAATCAAGCTTTGGTTTGTCACCAGGACCTTGGAAGGAAGGGTACACACTGTTTCTATCATCCCAGGGGAAGGAATTTTAGCAACACGAGTGTTCAAAGAATGGGATGTTTTGTACTTGATTAAAACTCCAGAAAAGGGTCATGTGAGAGAGGACATGGAGAGTTACAGACTCCCAAGACTGCACAGACAGGTGGAGATGGAGGGGGAAAGGGGGGGAGAGAATGAGAGAGAGAGTTGGAGGAGAGGGAGAAAGACACAGAGACACGTGGCAATGTAGGGAGGAGAAAAGGAGAAGACATAAACCAACAAGGAAGACAGAAAAGCGAGGACAACTTGCCTCCCCCCCCACCTCAAGGAGTGCTCACTGCAGCTGTGGCCTGGAAAGGATCAGACTGAGAACAGCGGGCAGGCTTTAAAACAGTCGCCTGCTTTAGGCAATGTCATGTGTTCTTTGCAACTGAAGCCATTTTACATTTTATAGTATTAGCCCAACCCAGACCCTTCTTACTGAACAGTCATGTAAGCAGAATCCCTGAAAAGCTGCAAGATGGTAGATAATTCCGAGCAGTGGCTTAGCACCTGCTTCTCGGTAGAAAGTTCCTCCTGCTGCCCCCTCCCCCCAGGGTTTCTCTGTGCAGACCTGGCTGTTCTGAACTTCCTTCCTAGACCAGGCTGGCCTTGAACTGACAAAGATCCATCTGCCTCTGCCTCCTGAGTGCCACAACGCCCACCCCAAAAGCTAATTTTTATTTTTTGGTTTTTCTAGACAAGGTTTCTCTGTGTAATACTCCTTCCTGGCTGTCCTGGACTCACTTTGTAGACCAGGCTAGCCTCGAACTCACAGAGATCCGCCTGCCTCTGCCTCCCAAGTGCTGGGATCAAAGGCATGCGCCACCACCTCTGGCTAAATTTTTTAATGTTAAAGAAACTTCTTAGTAATTCCAAAAAAACTAAGCAAAAACTGAGCTATGGGACTGGAGAGATGGCTCAGAGGTTAAGAGCACTGACTGCTCTTCCAGAGGCCCCAGGTTCAATTCCCAGAACCACATGGTGGCTCATAACCATCTGTAAGGAAATCTAGTGCCCATCTTCTGGCCTGAAGGCATACATGAAGGCCAGATACTATATACATAATAAACAAAAAAACAAAGTCTTTAAAAAAAAACAAAATGAGCTATAGCACTAAGATCTGGCTCAAAGTAAAGCTCTATCTCTTCCAGCTTGGGAGAGGGCTCTCAATTTGTTTATTTATAGGAAAGAAGAAGACCCTACTTGAACCTTCTATCTGCAGACTTTACATCCAGTGGAATGTGCAACCATCATGAGGTGAGAGTTTTGGCAAATCTTGTCCTGAGGCTTGTTGTAGCAAATTTTCTCTCTTACCTGTTATGAAAATTATTTCTTCAAATAACAATGAACATACCTAATTTCTTTATCTTATGTTGTGGCTGGCAAGATGGCTAGTGGTGAAGTGCTTGCCTCCAAGCCTAAAGACCTGAGTTTGGCCGGGCGGAGGTGGCGCACGCCTTTAATCCCAGCACTTGGGAGGCAGAGGCAGGGGATCTCTGTGAGTTCGAGGCCAGCCTGGTCTACAAAAGTGAGACCAGGACAACTAGAGCTGTTACACAGAGAAACCCTGTCTCAAAAAAACAAAAACAAAAAAAGACCTGAGTTTGGTTCCTCAGGGCCACCCAGTAGACTGAACCAACTCCTGCAAGTTGCCCTCTGACCTCCATGTGTGTTGTGGCACACACACTCCCCGTCCAGTAGATAAATAGTAAATATAAATTGTATGTGTATGTGTGAGTGTGGAGGTCGGAGGACAACCTTGTGAAATGGCTTCTCTCTTTACATCCTGGATCCAAGATATTGCACTCAGGTTCCCAGGCTTCGACAGCAAGCACTTTCTCCTACAGAACACCTTGCTGGTCTGGAACACTCTCTCTTGCGACAGCACCCGTGATTTCATGAATTTTCTTCTGGAATTGCCTGTGCTTAACATGACTACACTGGCTTATCAGTGAGCTGCTTTCTGTTCTCTTCAATGTGTGTGAGGAACCCGCCCGTCCTGTGCCTGCCTGGGCAGAGACAGGCTCTCCAAGCCTTGCTGTGGGCACCTGTTGTGCAGGTGTATGCCTTTGGCTCACTTCTGCAATGCTGAGTCTGCGCCCGGAGCTTTGACACCAGGAAACAGGCTGAGGGTTGATCAAGTGCACCCTGGGCAGCCACCCCCCCCCCCCCCGCCACCCAGCCCTTAGGGAGGCGGTGGGCTATGGATGGGGACAAGACTCTGGATCCTTGCATGAGAGCATGTGTGTACATCTGGAGGCAAAAGGTCAACCTTGGTGTCATTTCTCAGGCAGCTGTTCACTTTTCTTTTACCCCACCTCCCCACCCCCAAACTGGCCTGTAGTTCCTTAAGCAAATGGCTAGGCTGGCCAGCAAGTCCCAGGGATCCTCTCTGTACTGGGATGCCCTATCACACCATGTTTGTTTTCCCCCTGGGTTCTAGGGACCAAACTTAGATTCAAAGTCTTGCAAGGCCAGGGCTTTGCTGACTAAGCTATCTTCACAGCCCAAGATTCTGTATTCTTGAGTCAAAAAAATCTTAACTTTGTATCATTACCAATCTTTTCTTTTTGAGACAGAGTCTAATGTAGCCCTGGAACTCTCTATATGGGGCAATCTGGCCTTGAACTCACAGAGATCTGCTTGCCTCTGTCTCCCAATTGCTGAGATTAAAGGTGTTTGTCATTACCAGGCATCAGTGTTCATATTATAAACCCTCCATGGAACTGTCCTTGGCTGCTGCCAGAACTGTCCCAAAAAGAAGGGGCAGGAAGCTTTGTGCTGGTTACAGGGTATGTGCGGCCCTGTAGCAATCACAGGCCCTCACACCAGATGCCCACCAGGCCTTGCCTAGGGGCATCCATTGCATAACTCCATCCTCACACAGCCCCCTCGGGGGTGACCCTGGGAAACCCCCTTCCTTCCCAGCCTCCCCCTTTGGCATCTCTCCTCTTCTGTCCTCTCCTTTTAAAAGACTTTTTGAGTTGACAAGATGTTCTGTGGGTAAATGTGGTTGCTTCCAAGGCTGGTGTTCTGAGCTGATTTCCAGAGCTAACATACTAGAAGGATGTGTCCTCTGGACTTCACACATGTGAACACAAATAAATAGATGGATTTTTTTTTAAAGGACTTGCTTTGTCTTTGTCTGAATGCCTGGGGCTGAAGCTAGCCTGTGGCCAGGTTAGGTCTGTTTTTTGAGAACAGCAGAACAGCGGTTCACACTCGCTTCTGTCGGAGCTCAGGAGGTTGGAAACCTATGGATGCAGCTGTTGGAGACACAGAGACACTGTGTAGTGGGGAACCCGGCAGAGGCTCTGAAAGTCCCCCAGAAGTCCTCTGACTTGGTGGCCTGTCCCTACAACACTGAGATCCTTTCCCTCGAGGGTTCCTTCCCATTGCTGCTCCTCAGAAGGTTTTTCGGAGAACACTGTCACCCCCTTCAGGACAGGGTAGGTTTCATGCCGCTTGGCATGTATCTCTCGGTGGCCAGCGGGTTCTGACCGGCTGTCTTCGGATCTAACTACTATACTGGCCTGAACATGTGAGTGAAGGTTGGGAGCATGACTCATGTTTTCACTGTCTGGCATGAACTTTTGTCAGGCCAAAGGAAACTCCAGGTCTCCAAATTCTGAAAGGTTGTTCAAATATCCAGAAATGAGCTCTATCTGGACTATAGGAGGATTTCTGGGAGTTAGATAAAAGCCAGCATTCCTCAGGAACATAGAGCCTGTTCCCCTCAGCCAAAAGGAGTCATTTCCCTTACCTCTGGCAGAAGGGACATATGGCCCCACAATTAACACATACTTATGGTACCTATTGGCACACCAGTGTCCATGCTGGGCTCCAGACTCTCTCAGTCTGTACTCACAAGTAAGCACTTGCTATAGATTTCAAAGGTCCCATGCTGACCTCTGGACCCTCCCCTCCGTAGCTCTTCCCCATAGAACCTGGCTGCTGTCACTCTTCTCGGCTCCTCCAGCTATTCTCAGTACGTTGTGCTCTTCTCTATTCCCCACCCACACTAGTCTGACCTCTTTCACAGACAGCCCTGGCCCCTCCGTCTGTTCTCTCTCTCACTCTCATATCTACAATAAAACCTTCCTGCCAAAGGTGGTGGGATCCGCCTTTAATCTCAGGTACAGGCAGTGGATCTCTCTGAGTTCAAGGCCAGCCTTGTCTACAGATTGAGTTCCAGGACAGTTAGGGATACACAGAGAATCCCTGTCTCAAAAAAACCAAACCAAACAAATAAAAACAAAAGAACCCTTTCTATATCATAGAGTGTGTGCCTACTGTGTGTCTGACTTTGGCATAGCTCTGGAGTGGTTCTGGTGAACAAAAGGCGTATATGTTTGTGCCCCTTCAGAGAATGGAAGGAGATGGACAGTTAGAGAGAGGAGCAAGAGAAGAGAGGTAAGGGCACAAAAGCTGTGGAGGAAAAGCATGCAGGGTCCAGGCATGGTGGTACGCAATATAAGCTCAGTAGTTGGGTCCCATTCTCCCCCCCTCCAAAAAAAAAACCCAAATACAAACAAGCCTTCAGAAAATAGCAACCAAAACAAAACCAAAAGCAGAAAGAGGTAAAAGAATAAAAAATAAAACACAAAAAGGGAAACAGGAGTGTAGGGTAAGGCTGAGCCCTGATTTTAGGGTTTTGGGGAGGATCTTACTGTAAATATGACATTTTACAAGTGGCTTTTCCGGGGAAAGCATTCTTTTTTTTTTTTTTGGTTTTTCGAGACAGGGTTTCTCTGAATATCTCTGGCTGTCCTGGACTCGCTTTGTAGACCAGGCTGGCCTCGAACTCACAAAGATCCGCCTGCCTCTGCCTCCCAAGTGCTGGGATTAAAGGCGTGCGCCACCACCGCCCAGCCCTGGGAAAGCATTCTTGTAGAAAGAAAGAACAGCAAGTACAAAGGCCCCAAGGCAGCCCTGTGCCTATATTGCTACCAAAGCGGAGGGTGAGAAGGGCAGAACCAGGGAGGGGTCAGAGAAGTAGGAAAGGCCAGGCTACCAGGAGCCATGTAGGACTGGGTCTCCCTTCTGGGTTGAATTGTGGCTGCTGAAGGAGTGATTCTGAGAGGGGCAGCCTGAGCTAGTCTACACCGGATGGAGGAAGCTGTGTGTTGGAGGTGGAAGTAGGATTGCATGGAGAGAGTACTCATCCTGGCAGGAAGGGCTTAGAGTCCAGAACCCTCTGCAGGAGGTTTTGACTGGTTCACAATGACTAAAGGGACCTGACTCCTAGGGAAGGTGTCATGAAGGGAGTGTGGGGTCTGAGTGTCTCCTTTCAGAGATGGGGCATGGGCCAGGAAGTAGAGGGAGTGCCTCCTGGCGGCTGCAGCTAATAATTGCAGGCCTCATTTGTGGGAACCTACTGTTTGAGTTATAGGAAGCAAGAGTGCCTAACTGAGCTGAAGAGAGATGGTGAGACCTGCTGACAAGGGTGTGGGCAGCCTTTGCCCAGCAGTGGCTAGCAGGGTGCACCCAGCTGACCCAGAGGAGAGGCCAAAGTCCCCAAGGGCCAGAGGAAATTGTCACTTATACCATGTGAAGTGTCACCTTTGGGAAAGGAGCAGTGACCGGCAGCAGCTAAGTAGGGGGGGTGTAGGAAACCTAGGCCTCTTTCCTCCTACACTCCCCTCTCCAGATGAGCTTGCTTGCTTGCTTTCTTCCCTTTTTTTTTTCTTTCTGGTTTTGTGGGTTTTTTGAGACAAAAAAAAAAAAATAATAAAAAATTTCTCTGTGTTTCCCTGGCTGTCCTGGACTCGCTTTGTAGACCAGGCTGGCCTTGAACTCACAGAGATCCGCCTGCCTCTGTCTCTGGAGTGCTGGTAGTAAACGCATGTGACCACGCTGGGCCTCCAGATGAGGTTTTTATTGGATGACCCTGGAAAGAAATCAGAGGGCAAGAAAGTCTCAGCCACAACATATTGGCAGCTTTCCAAAGTGTAGAGGATAAAGAGCTTAAAATAAAGCCAGTGACTTTGAAGTTGTGGGAAATGAGACCTCTACAGGTAGGAAACATGTTCAGCTACACATCAGGAAATGGACAGGACAGGGTTCAGAGTCAGGGAGACCCCTGAGCACTGAGGAACTACATGAAGGGGAACACAGAGCAGGTTTGGGGTTATTCTCTTGTCTTTTGGGGGGACAGAATCTCATGAATCCTAGGCTGGCCTCTAATTTGTGTAGCCAAAGATGATTTTGAACTTCTGACCCTCTTGCCTATCAACTGCTGGGATTACATTTTCTATTATGCCTAATTTTATGGAGATGGACCCAAGGCCTGTGCATGCTAAGCAAGCACTCCAGCAACTGTGCTAAATCTGAAGGCCAGGAATTATTTATATATAAGAGCATCCTATTAAAAGTAGGTTAAATTATTTTTGAAAACATTATTTGTGCGTGTGCATGCATGTGTGTGTGTCAATGCTTGCCATGGCACGTGTGTGGAGGAGTCAGTTCTCACATTCTGCCATGTGGGTTCACAGACCACACTCGGGACCTCAGGGTTCGTAGCAGTTACTTTTGCTGTTCATCCTTCTCACCAGCCCTGCCTGTTGGTTGGATCTGACACAAGGTCTTGCTATGAAGCCTTAGCTGGCCTCGGACTCTCAATTCTGCTTTAGCTGGGCATTGCATAATGTCCATACGCGAATTCTCTCTGTACACACAGGCTGGCTAGCTAGGTCATGAGCACTAAATTATAGCTGTGTATGGATGGCTCACCAATGCCCAGGATATAAAAATCAGAAATAATTTTCAGTTGCTAGCCTCACTTGAAGATCAATGAACGGTGAGATGGTTCAACAGGTGAGGGTGACCCCTGGGACCTGCAGGCTGAAGAGGACAGCTGACTCTGACAATTACGTGCAAGGGCTCCATAAATGTTGTGAACAGGGTTAACAACTAGTCACAAGTAGGCTCCTCAATGGATGAGGTTACAGCTTGGTGGTAGAATGGTTCTTTCAGACTCTGGGTTTAATATCCAGCACCACGAAAAAGCACCCAAGCCCACAGAGAAGTTATTCAGCTCTGACATTCAAACACAGACCCATTCTGGGACCAGCTCTCCCATTCCCAAGGTCTCATACCCTCACACTGTGTTCTAATGCTGTGAGGAATATTTCAAAGACTTGAAAATAAAGATAAACATGGGCCAACACCTGCCTGCAAGTGGAAACAAATGGGGCCAGAGGCCAGTAACTCGGGAAAGGCAGGAGCTTGAAAGGGAGATTAAATGTGGAAACAATTTGCTGAGGGACAAGCAGCATATAGGGACAGCTGGTTGGGTTAGACCTGAAGGGAAAGATGATACCACGGGGTGAGGGTGGGGTGGATGAGCCCCCCCCCCCCCATAGCCGCAAGATCTGTGAGCAGCTGAGGGCCCTACAGCAAGTCAGGAAGGTAGCAGTGGCACATTCCTTTGCTCTAAGAAAGCAGAGTTTTGTGAGTTTAAGGTCAGCCTGAGGTACATTTTGAGTTCCAGGCCATCTAGGGATAAATGAGTGAGACTCTACGTCAAGACACTGCCATTCTTTCAAACTCTTCTGTATATCTGTTAAGACACTAGCTCCTTCCTGTTCCTGGAGGATTTTGTTTATTGAGTAGAAATCTGGAGCCTGCCTTGACCACAAAGCCTTCCAGGCAGTAGCTGTAGAACGAATAATGATCTAGGTTTCTGAGCACTTGAGTTCACTTCCAGGTGCTGATTAGGTTCTTGTAGAGCAATTTCAATCCAGCAATATGGCTACTCAGACTGGAATATAGATACGCCTTTCCCACATACCTTTAATCTCAAGCAATGAAGGTAAAGTTGGAAGGTAAAGAAGGAAGAGGCCAGGCTGGAGAGATGGCTCAGCGGTTAAGAGCACTGACTGCTTTTCCAAAGGACCCAGGTTCAAATCCCAGTACCCACATACCAGTTCACAGCTGTACTGGCTCACACCTTTAATCCCAGCCCTCGGGAGGCAGGTGGATCTCTGTGAGTTCAAGGCCAACCTGGTCTACAGAGTGAGTTCCAGGATAGCCAGGGCTACATAGAGAAACCCTCTCTCTCTCTCTCTTTTTACAGCTGTGAACTGCCATATCGTGCTGGGATTTGAACCTGGGTCCTTTGGAAGAATAGCCAGTGCTCTTAACTGCTGAGCCATCTCTCCAGCACCAAGAAACCCTATCTCAAGGAAAAAATAAAGGCTATTATTTATTTTTTGGTTTTTCGAGACAGGGTTTTTCTGTGTAATAAAGGTTATTTTTATAGCTGTCCTTCCCACTTACATCTATAGGGCTCCCCACTTCGTGGCCCCCAGAACTGCCCTGACCTTTTAGGCTCATCACCAGTCCCTGCGGTATGAACCTAAATTCAGCTAATATAGCGAGGCACGATGGTGCATGCCTTTAATCTCCGCACTTAGGAGGCAGAGGCAGGATCTCTGTGAGTTCAAGGCCAAGTCTTTTCTACATAGAGAGCTTGAGTCCAGCCAGAGCTAAAAAGTGACACTGTGTCTCAAAAATAACAAGTTCAGTTAGCATCAATTTCTGCTTGGCGTGGTGGCACACGCCTTTCGTCCCTGAACTCAGGAGGCAGGATCTCTGTGAGTTTGAGGACGGTCTGGTCTACATAGTTAAGTTTCAGGACTGTCAGAGCTACGTAGAGAGACCATGTTGCAAGCAAAACAAAAAACCAATTAATTTCCGAGAGCCTCTATTAATAGACTTTGAATTGGTTCGTGTGATCTCTCGGGCTGACAGACTTCCCTATCTCATTTCTCAATATTTCAAAAACTGACTTCTCCTTTGTGGTTTGAGACAATCCTGTGAGCCCAGGGCAGCCAGAAACTCGTTTTAAAGATTGTCACTGTGTGTACACAGTGTGTGCTTATGCCATTGTGCACATACAGAAGTTAGAGGGCAAATTTTAGGAGTAGATCCTCTTCTACTGTGGGGTCTGGATCCGGGGCTTAAACTCAGGTTGTTACACACCTGCATGGAAAATACTTTTACCTGCTGAAAATGACTTTGAGCCTCCTGCCTCCAGGCGTGTGACCATGGGTAGCTAATGCCAGTCCTTGGGCGTGGTATCAGCTGAGCCAAGTCCCCTAGTTTGGAACTTTTGATTGTCCCATGTCAGTGTTTTGTGTGCTGGGATTACAATGTGTAGCTGCATACCCATCCTCTAACCTACTGTGTGTCTTTTTTGGGGGTGGAGTTTGAGGCTTGAATTCACACATGCTAGGCTAGTGTTCTACCACTAAACCTTCATTTCCGTAACACTCTCTCATGTGCGGTTGCTGTGGTCAGACTGATATGCCACCACTGAGGTATGTGTGCTTTTCTATATTGAGATAAGGTCTCATTTATCCCACGCTGTGTAACCAAGGATGTCCTTGAACTTCTGATGTTCTGTATCTCCTGGGTGCTGGATTATAGGTGTGCACCACCATACATTGTTATAAGGGGTTTGCATGTTAGGCACTCCTGAGTGATGTAGATCCCTACTTCCCACTGGTATTTCTTTATTTTCGAGATTATGTAGTTGCATTATTTCTTCCTTCCCTTTCCTGCCTCCAAACCCTCCCACATACTCCTCCTCCTCTTTCAAATTCATGGCCTCTTTTTTTCATTGCATATGCATATGTATTCCTAAACATAATAAGTATAGCTATTTGAATGTACGCTTTCATGGCTGGGCATTTGGTATTGGACAACTACCTGGTATGCTCTTCCCTTGAGAAGTCTGTTTCTCCCATTCCCAGCAATCCTTAGTTACCTGTAGTTCTTACTGTAGAGTTGAAACCTCTTGGGCTTCCCCAGTCCATGAGGCAAGTCTAGAGAAATTATTGTGGTTCTGGCAAGCACACGGAAGGCAGAGGTACCTGATGTCTCCCTTTGTTGCCCTCTTTGACTGCTCCTTTAAGGTGTGGTTTCTACCTGGGGCACTTGCTTTTTTTGGCCAGGCTGGAAGACTGCAAGCCTGTTATCTCCTTTGATTTTTGGAGCTGGGATGTCTGGCTCATCATGTGGGCACTGGGATCTGGACTCTAGAGGGTCCTTAGATTGCATAGCAAGTATTCTTTACTGAGCTGTCCCTCTAGTCTCAGGGAAATTAAAAACAGTGTGTGTGCGCGCGCAGAGTGTAGGTCAGAGGACAACTTTCGGAACTGGTTTTCTATCTCCACCTCTATATGGATCCTGAGGATTGGACTCAGGTTGTTCGGCTTGGGAGCAGTCACCCTTAACCCACACAGCCACCTCACTGACTCCTTAGGCCTCAGCTTCCTGTCTTAAAATATGGGATAGCGGACAGCATGCTTTCACTTACCACCGGCTTTTCCCATTTTCTGATCTCATGTGCTGGCTGAGCAACCTTATCTTCAGACCTGTTTCCTCATGTGGTAAAGGGAAGTACTTGATTCCATCCAGGGTGGGTCACCTGTGTTTGCTTCCTGCTTGCCACTGACTCGGCTGACTGTCCTTCTCTGACATTATTCTGCCTTCTCTCTGTGAAGCTGCTGTGTTGGTGCAACAGATGCAGCTGTTTGGGCCCAATGTATCTACCTAGGAAAGGGATGGGCGAATCTCAGGGTGGACATGGGGTGACAATACTCTCTGCACATTACCTGCTGTTGAGACCTTCCTAATCTTGCTAAGCATCTTTCTGATAATTCGGTTCTTCGTGTTTGGAGTAATTCCAGCCAAGGCTTGTGTACACTTGCATTAGAAACATACAATTCTAGTCTTGTTTGGAGACTTCTGCCTGGTAGGTTGCTACTACTGCATTACTGGATGACAGTGCCTTCCTTTTCCTGCTCCCTGGCAGGGACAGATCGTGAATCATCAGGGTCTGCGGTCTGAGGTGAATGGGATGATATTCTAATTTGTTAGGAAACTGTGTGTTATATGACTCAGTAGACAAAGTTGCTTGCTGCCACTTAGCCTAAGGGTCTGAGTTCACTTCTCAGGATCCAGGAGTACGGGGAGAATCAACTCCTGCAAACTTTGTGACACTGTCCACCGCATAATCCCGTCAGGGCTGTTTTATCCTTCTTTCTTTTTCAGTAGGTGCTGGAACTAACTTCAGGGCCTGTGCATAGGTAAGTGCTCTACCACTGAGCTACAGCACGGCTTTCACGCCAAGTCCCTATCTCTGATCTCATGTAAGAGTTACCATGCTGCCTGCCCAAGAATAGAATTAGAATTCCAGACAATGACCAGCATTTTGGAAAAAGACTCTTGTATCCGTTTGGGAACTACATTTCACTTTATTGTACTGTTACAACATGAAATAGTACCTCCCTGCCCTGGTTGAACTAAACATTTTTTTTTTTTTTTTTGGTTTTTTTCGAGACAGGGTTTCTCTGTGTATCCTTGGCTGTCCTGGACTCACTTTGTAGACCAGGCTGGCCTCGAACTCACAAAGATCCGCCTGCCTCTGCCTCCCAAGTGCTGGGATTAAAGGCGTGCGCCACCACCGCCCGGCTGAACTAAACATTTAAAGGAACTGGAGGGATGGCTTAGTGGTCAATAACACTTAATCTTCTAGAGGAGCTGAGAGCCCGAACGATTGAGTCAGAATGTCAAGAAAGTATTCCAAACACTTATGGATCCTTAACCACTTAAAATTTTAATTTATATGAAGAACCGTTTTTCCTGCATGTATGTGCATCATCTGAAAAGGTCAGAGAGGGCATCGGATCCCCTGGAACTGGAGTGATGGATGGTTGTGAGCTACTATGTGGGTGCTGGAAATCAAACCTGGTTTTAACCACTGAGCCCTCTCTCCACTCCCGATCTTTAACTATGGCTTGTATGCCTTGTCGACACTACGTTTCTTTGGTGCTGCACCGAACCTCATCTCTTCACCCTTATGGTTACAGTTCCAGTGCGTCCTCCTTTACTTTCTAGAGAGAGGTTTACTAAATAATATTTTTCTGCACCTTGGTCTCAACTTGCAACCTCTCCTTGATTGGAACTTTCCAATTCTCCCATTTTCAGCTGGAGACTTTCTGGTTCTGTCCACCAGTCACCCTGAATACTTAGACTAAATCCGTTTTTAAGGGCCTGTGCTGGGATTAGTAAGTGCTGTTTCTCTGGTGCCCAGGATCAAACCCAGGCAGGCCACCAATGGAGCGACATCTTCTGAGGAAAAGGACGAAGTCCCCAGAAGTGAGAAAGTTTCGAACGTTTCCTTCAGGCAAGTTGCTTTTTATACCAGTGCCATAAATCCTACTATATTTTACATTTCCCCTAAAGGATACCAAAATGTTTCCATGGGAACGCTGGGGTTTACTGTTTTTACTTTTTTTTTTTTTTGGTTTTTCAAGACAGAGTTTCTCTGTGATAGCTCTGGCTATCCTAGAACTCACTCGGTAGACCAGACTGGCCTTGACCTCAGAGAACTGCCATGTTGTTGCTGGGATTTGAACCCGGATTCTTTTGAAGAGCAGCCAGTGCTCTTAACCACTGAGCCATCTCCAGCCTGTTCTCTAAACAGGTGTGGATCATCTACTGTATTTATATAGAATACTTTCAGTATTCCACATAATTAATGAAAGTCAACTCAGATATTGGAAATGCATATTAGCTCATAAAAACCTCACACTATGGAAGTAGTTGCATTGTTGGCCCCAATTTGAAGATAAGACCAATTGAGACCCCGAGGTTAAGTGATTTGCCCAGGATCATACACCTGAGTTGGAGTCAGGCCAAGGTCCAGGCAGTGAATCCTGCCTGGGCAAGACTGGGACACCTCCTTCAGCCACCGTGTGCTGCAGAGGTTGGTTATGCTCGCGGGTAGGCACGAGAATGGCTGACAGAATGCCTTGGTCACAAGACAGGACTCCTACAAATGACCTTGCTGGTCAGCCGGCCATTGGAGAGAGGAAGGAAAGAATGCAGAACCACCCTAGTGGCTGCATCCTAAGACCGGGGAGGGCAGACAGCGGAACCACCCTAGACTCTTTATAGATGCAAACAACACTGTAATCCACCCTATAAAGTCACCGCCAGCCTTCGCCCCCAACACGCCCCCTTTCCCGCGGAAGAGTGTCTTGCTTTTGCCGTTTTAGAGTAAACAGTCCGCTCGGTTGAGATCAGGCCTCTTTTTCTGCTTTCTGCCTCTACTACGCTGCCTGATGAGTCTAACAACGGCCACCTTTAGTTCCGTTTACCAGTCAGAGCTTGTCTGCGCACACTGGACATGGCTTAAACAGACCCGGTTGGGTCAGGAGCACGGCATGCGAGCGGAGGGAACTTTCTGGGCCTCCTCCACCTCTCCGACTTGACTCCCTTCCCACCGTCTACCCGAGTCCGGCTCCGGTCGCCGCGGACCCGCTGGTCGGTCCTCCGCACGGGGAAACCTTTAACCCTCCGCGGCACGCGGGACGTTGGGGACGCAGCGCTCCTCCCAGCCTGGAGGGTCGGCGGCCGCATTCCGCGTCTCCGCCCCGCCCCCGCCGGCCGCAGGCAGCCGCCGGGCGCTCCGCCGCGCCGCCGCACAAAGGCCGCGGCCGCCTCACCGCGCGCAGGGATCCGGGCCGCGCGCACCCCCCGGCCCCGCCCCCGGCCCCGCCGTCCCCGCTCCCCCCCCCCCCCCCCCCTGCCCTGCGCGCCGCCCCGGCCCCCGCACAGC
>CAJQZJ010032218.1:5111219-5156883 GCA_907164525.1 Lophiomys imhausi | reverse complement strand
TCCCCCGAGCGAGGGCGCCACCTCCGCGTCGCCCGCCCCCAGCCCGGGGACTACTTCGCTCCCGCCCCCTCCCCCGCGCGACTTCCTGCCGCGGACGCGTCGGCGCGCACGGCATGGCGGCGGCGCGCGCCTGAGGAGCTGGGGGTACGCCGGCCCGCTCAGGCCTCGGCGCGGCCTAGGCGCTCAGCTCGCCAGCTCCCACCCCGCGCCCCGCCATGGCGGAGCCTCCGCCGGCCCGATGTCCGGTGCCTCTCATCGAGTCCGGTAAGGCGCGGCCGCGCGTCCCCCGCCCCCTTCCCTCCCGGCGCCGCGCGGCCGCCGCTGACCGTCCCCGTCTTGTCCCCGCAGAGCTGTACTTCCTCATCGCCCGCTACCTCTCAGCCGGCCCGTGTCGCCGAGCGGCGCAGGTGGGTGTGGACGGCGGGCGGGCCGGCGGGCGGGCGGGCGGGCGGCGGGGTCTGACCGCGCGTTTTCGCCGCAGGTGCTGGTGCAGGAGCTGGAGCAGTACCAGGTCGGTCAGCCGTCCCCGCGTCCCTGTCCCCGCGTCCCTGTCCCGCCCGGCCTCCGGGCCGCGGTGGTCACTCGGACGCCTCTCGTGTCTCTTTCCAGCTGTTGCCGAAGAGGTTGGATTGGGAGGGCAACGAGCACGACAGGAGCTACGAGGAATTGGTGAGCGGCGCCCGCGTCCTCCGCGCGCCGCGCCCCTGGCCGGGTCTCCGCTCCCGTGCGGGCGCCGCAGGGCCGCGCTCACGGGGGGAGGCGTCCACGGCGGCCGAGCGGCCGGGGTGGGGGGACGGGCCTGACCCTCCGGGGACGCGCGGTGGGGATCGGGGGGGGACCTGGCAGAAAACGGTCCTGGGGGCGCGGCGGGGACGCCCCTGGCTCGCGGCCCGGCTGGGTACCCGGTGCGGCAGCCGGCCACCCAGGGGGGCGCTCTGGTCGCCGCCGGTTCCGGCTCGTAGCTGGAGCTCTCATTGGTCTCTCCCCTACGGCCCCGCCCAGAGCTCCAGACCACTTGTTCCCAAGGAATAGAGGCGTCTTTAGTCCCGAAGGTGGAGCAGTGAAAGGCCTTTTGCTGTTCCCTCGACTTTTCCTCACTGGCGGGACCCAGACTGTTGTGCTCCGTGCGGAGCCTTTGCTTCCTGAGCCATGCAGTGTCTGTTGACTGCATTGGGAAGTTGGCTGGCACTTGATCTGCTGTGTGTAACAGCGGGCTTGTGTTGACATCCATCAGTCTGTTTGTTTGTTTGTTTACTTGGTTTTTCGAGACAGGGTTTCCTCTGTGTGTCCTTGGCTGTCCTGGACTCACTTTGTAGGGCAGGCTGGCCTTGAGCTCACAGAGATCCGCCTGCCTCTGCCTCTCCACCACGCCCAGCAGTCTGTTTTTTGAGGCCAGGTGTCATGTACCTCTGGCTTTGCCTTGAAGTCATGTAGCCCAGCTGGCCTTGGACTCAGAATCTAGGACTCAGATTCAGTCCCAGAGCTAGGACTAAAGGTGTGTGTGCCTGGCTTTCTTTTCTTGAGTGGGAACGTCGGTTGTGTTCATTTCCCTTTTCCTTATTCTCCCTTCGCTTGCTTAGATGTTCTTGTGTATAATTCAGTTTTATCCAGTTAACAGAAGCTTGGGGGATTTGTTTATCATTAATGGAACACAGCCGTTCTAGGAGAATGTTTTTGACAATTTTAAGAACACAAAAGATGTTAGCCCACACTGAGCATGTCAGTTACCGAAGGTAGTTGAGGACAGCCTCTGTATGGACTACATAGACCAGCTTGCCTTTGATTTGCAGTCCTGCTTCACTCTGCCTCCGTGCTGGACTGGGATTACACCAGCGGTCCCTCACACTGGCCTCATCATGTGTCCAAGACCTGTAGGTCATATTCTTAGAGCAGCCACCAAAAAGTCAACCAGGGGATTTGTCAGTGTATGTGAGCAACTGAATACAAACAGTTTGGATTTTTGGGGCTAGGGGTTTAACCCAGAGTGTTCAGGCGTGCCAACCAAGTGGTGTAGAGCAGTGGTTCTCAACCTCTGGTTGTGTTGCATATCAGATATTTACATTTCGATTCATAACAGTAGTAAAATTACAGTTAAGTAGTAACAATAATTTTATGCTTGGGGTCGCCCCATAAAAACATGAATTGTATTAAAGAGTCCCAGCGTTAGGGAGGGTGAAAACCATTGCTGGAGAGACTCTACTATGCTCCTTTCTTCAGTCAGGTGTTAGCCATGAAAGGTGGAGTTGCAGAACAAGATGAAGTTGCTGGTTTCTTGTTTTTTTCTTTGTTTTTGTTTTGTTTTGTTTTTCGAGACAGGGTTTCTCTGAATATCTCTGGCTGTCCTGGACTCGCTTTGTAGACCAGGCTGGCCTCGAACTCACAAAGATCCGCCTGCCTCTGCCTCCCAAGTGCTGGGATTAAAGGCGTGCGCCACCACCGCCCGGCTGCTGGTTTCTTGTTTAATTTGTCTTTTTAGAGTTTATTTTAAAAAGCAAATGCTTCAGACAGGTGAGATGACCTATCTAAAAGTATTTTCTGTGAACCCTAACCTTTGTGAAGGAGGGAGAGAACCACTTCCACAAGTGGGCCTCTGACAGCCACCCTCAACTGTGGCATACATGTGGACACATGTACAGGCATGTAATACAGTTTTCTTTTTCTCTTTCTTTTCTCTCTTGATTTTTCAAGACAGGGTCTCCCTGTGTCCTGGAACTCAACTCTGTAGACCAGGCTGGCCTTGAACTCAGAGGGCTGCCTTTTCCTCCCGAGTGCTGGGATTAAAGGCCTGTGTCACCATTGTCCAGCTTCAAATACATTTTAATAAAAAAGTGAATGCTGCCAGGCGTGGTGGCACACGCCTTTAATCCCAGGCAGAGGCAGTCAGATGAATCTCTTCGAGTTCAAGGCCAGCCTGGTCTACAAAGTGAGTCCAGGACAGCCAAGGATACACAGAGAAACCCTGTCTTGAAAAACCAAAAAAAAAAACCAACCTAAATATTTTTATTTTTAAGAGTTTTCTTAATAAAAATAATAGACAAAGTTTGTTTTCTTTCTCTCTCAGGGTTTCTCTGTGTATCCCTGGCTGTCCTGGAACTTGCTTTGTAGACCAGGCTGACCTCAAACTCACATAGATCAGCCTGCCTCTGCCTCCATGCTCAGCCAAGTTTATTTTCTTAGGTTTGATATTTTAAGGCTTTTGGTGGGGGGGGGGGGGGGGTATGCCGGAGTGTCCTGGTGCTGTCCCCACAGGCAGGATTTTCCCACCCACACACATTTCACACCAGAGGGCGCTGATTTACAGCCCCAGTCGGGCAGAGATGAACTTTGTAGCCATACCCCCTTCCATCCTACCTCTGGGTGCTCTTTTTGAAAGTTGAGGGAACATTTGAGTAGTTTGTCTCGTAGTTTTACTTGTGTTAATATAAAACAGCTTTTGAAGGGAAAACCCCAAAGCTGTTGTTGACACCCTACTGTGGAGAAGTAGGGCTTGCATTGTGGGGGGCTGCCATGCTATAAACAACATAGAGAACTTTGGTTTCTGTCCCGACTGAACAGCTTGTGCCATGCCACTTGTCATCTATGTGTTGATTACTCCCTGGTATCATTTTCCTCACTCCTTTCTTTCCCTGGTGGTTGAGAACAGGGTGCAGGAAAACCTGGGGGAGTTGAGAGGTGTACCTCAGGCAAGAGGCCATGGCATTAATGTCATTACTGCTTTGTTGAGGGTGAATGTGTAGCTTCTAGACTTCTGTTGTTTAGATTTGTGCTATTCTAAGTATACACAGAATGGAGATTGTCCTTGTGCATTAACAGATTGTGATTTACCAGTTTGCTGTGTTCATGTTGGTTTCTGTTTTGAGGCATTCCATCTTTATTGCTATCAGTGAAGTTTCCCAGCAGACAGATGGATTGCTGACGAGTGATTCACTCGTGACCCGCTACCCGGTAACTGGTGAATGCTGTCAGTTCTCACCTGTTTACTGCCCATTGGCCAATGACTGTACTGCTGTGTCCTCTCACCCCCTGGAGTTGCTTTTTAAGCAAATTCTGTATATAATTCTTATAACTGCTGGAATTGTGTGTGTGTGTTGTGGTCACTGGAGTGTATGGTGGATGTGTGTGTGGTGGGAGGACAGCTTAGAGCTGGCTCTCCTTGCAGGCTGTGTGAGTCCCAGTTCTGAGCCTTCTCTCCCCATCCTGTGACTTATTTTGTAAATTACATTTATTTGGTGTGAGTGGGGAAGGTGTTTGAGTAGGTGAGTTGCAATTAAGAGGATAATGGGGGGGGGGTTGTTGTTCACCATGTGATCTCAGGATTGAGCTCAGGTGGTTAGGCTTCACAGAGAGGTCACCTTTACTCACTGAACCCTCTTGCCAGACACACCTGGAATACTTTGAAGTGAATTCTACATTAATATGCCCGTAAGTTCTTATTGTTGTTTTTAGACAGAGTCTCACCTGGCTCAGGCCATCCTTGAATTCCTGATTTCCTACTTGTGCCCCTGAAGTGCTGGCGTTACAGTTCTATGCCACCATTCCTTGATAAAAGGACCTTTTTTTTTTGTTTTGTTTTGTTTTTTTTTTTTTTTTTGAGGGGTACAGCCTGGCCAGAATGGGATTGCCTGAGTGCCTGTATCACAGGTTCCTTGTGGCTTTTTTTTTTCTCGTTCTCTAAATGTCTTTGGAGGTTGGATGGGTTAATGCAGGGTCTCATGTAGCCTAGGCTGTGTGGCCTTGAAGCATGTAGTTTAAGATGACCTCAGTCAAGCTCCTGATCTTGGCCCCCAAGTCAAAGAATGTTGAGTTTACAAGTGAGTAACACTTGTGCTTGTCTTGAGTATAATTTTGAATGTAAAATAAACCAATAAAAGAAAACATCTCTAATGCAATGAATAAACATGACAGGAAGCAAAAAACAAACAAAAAAACCCCAAAATTTCCTAGCACTCGGGAGGCAGAGGAATGTGGATCTTTGTGAGTTTGAGGCCTACCTAGTCTACAAAGTGAGTCCAGGGTAACCAGGGTTGTTGCACAGAGAAACCCTGTCTTGAGGGAAAAAAAAAGAGTACACTTGCTTCTATCTTTTTTTTTTTTTTTTTTTTGTCTTTCGAGACAGGGTTTCTCTGTGTAACAGCCCTGGCTGTCCTGGACTTGCTTTGTAGACCAGGCTGGCCTCGAACTCACAGAGATCCGCCTGCCTCTGCCTCCCAAGTGCTGGGATTAAAGGCATGCGCCACCATGCCCGGCTTACACTTGCTTCTAAACACAAGACTGGTAAGCAGTACACACAGCTTTGCAAGACTGTATTAGAACTCAGAAATCCACCTGCCTCTGCCTCCTGAGTGCGGGGAGCAAAGGTGTGCACCACCACGGCAGGCACCTATTTACAGGTATTAACAGGCCTGCTAACTTACAGGGTTTAGTGGAATCTTCATGATCTGTTAGTCGAGTGGAGAGAACAGAGTTCCTCAGCTCTGAGAATGGATAGGTCTGTGAAGAGGAGGAACTTGTTGAGAAAAGGAAAAGCCCATCATGCCTGTAGGGAAAAACACGATTGGTTGAGCAACCTGGCCTGTGTAGAGAAACTGAACCAGTCAGTGGGGCATTGGGAGGTGCTGTCTCTCCCTCTCCCTCTTGCTGTGCTGCAGATTGAAATCGAGTCTTGACTAAGCATGAGTCTTTTTTCGTTTACTTATTTTGTGCCTGTGCCATAGTATGCACATGAGTTCAGAGGACAGTGTGTTGGAGGCCATTGTCCCCTGCCACGTGTTCTGAGTGCCTGGACTTGCTGAGCCATCTCCTGTCCTTCAGCAACATTTTCTTTGTTTCTTTTTGTTTTTTTGTTTGTTTGTTTGTTTTGGGTAGCCTTGACTGTCTGGACTTGATTTGTAGACCAGGCATTGAACTCACAGATCCACCTGCCTCTGCCTCAGGAGTGCTGAGATTAAAGGCTTGCGCCACCACGCCCGGCTTGTAAGTGTAACTTTTAAACTATATTTATTACTACCTATAAACACCTACCAACCAACCAACCCACCCTACTCCTTTAGAAAGGATACCCAGATCCTCATGGGCAGGTCCTTTAAGGGCAGCTGGTCAGCAGTCTGTCTGCAGGGGCAGGAACACCACGATAGCAGTGGTTCACATGACTAGAGGGCCGGCTGCCACCTCACTTCCGCTTGGGTTCCAGGCCTCATCTCATAAGTCAGCCAAACCTGTATGTAGCAGGTGCAGCACCCCTGCCCTTGCTTCATTGGTCAGCTGAGCCCTCTCCAGGCCGGCTCATGCCATGAAGCCTAGTCCTTGGGGTCAAGGCCTTACTAGGTCCTCTTTTGTTCCTCTGGGCCTTGCCACACCCTCATGGGACAGAGGCTACACTCCCACCTGTTTTCAAGGTCTCTTCTTCATGGTCTGTCACAGCCTCAGTGTTTATGCCTTGCTGACTACTTGCTTGGAGATTGTGGGCCCACAAACCGATGTAGCCTACTGCTCCCCTCAGTTCTCCTCAGCCTGCCTGGTTCTTAGGAGCCTTCTCTGAGCAGGTCCTCTGCCATGCCTCTTGTGCCAGCCAGAGTTTACTTATGGCAGGTGCAGCCTTCTGTGGCCTTTTCTCGGCCTCTGCCTTTCGTCTCCTTGGCTGATCTCAGCTTATGTGCCTGACTGCCTGATTCTTACTGCCTAGGGGCTGGTTAGCGCATCTCTGCTTGAAGTCTGGTCTGTCAGTGTGGCCTCAGTGCCAGCAGTTGGCTCATGTCCCCTTCACATCTCTGTTTCTCGAGCCCCTTTCTGGGCTCTGCTGCAAAGCATTTAGGTAGGGCGCTGTTTACAAAGCGACCAGGACAGCTAGGGCTACACAGAAACCCTGTTTCAAAAAACAAAAAACTGGGCATGGTGGCACATGCCTTTAATCCTAGAGGCAGTTGGATCTCTGAGTTCAAGGCCAACTCACTTGAGCACACACACTCTCTCAAATGTTTTAAGTACATTGGTGTGAGGATGTCAGATCCTCTGAAATTGGAATTATAGACAGCTGTGAGCTGCCATGTGGGTGTTGGGGATTGAACCCGGGTACTTTGGAAAAGCAGTCAGTACTCTTAACCTCTGAGCCATCTCTCCAGCCCTGCTTTACCTGCTTTTCTGTCTTGTCTCTCTCTCTTTATATATATATATACACATACATACATACACACGTATATAGTATGTATATCATAGTTTTATTTAAAATGAGTTAAAGTTACGGTTTATGTTTTCTCTTGTAGCTTATCTTTATTGATATGTAGTTAACATTCTAATGATTCTATTTAAAGTGTTGACTTTGATAAAAGCTGAATGTTGTCACCACAACGGAACCAGTGGAGAGCTCTCCTGGTGCCCAGTTGTCTCTGTGTATCTTACCAACACATCATTTTTAATAGTTCCTTTGTTCTTTTTGCTTTAATGCATGCATATACAATGTCCCAGCCCCTTAGACTTCCCTCTCCAACATCTTCACCTTACCCCCTTCACCACCTCTTTCCTTTTTAGTGATCTATTGAGTCTAATTCAGTGGTTTTCAATCTGTGGGTATTGACCCCTTGGGGGGGTTGCATATCAGATATCCTGCATATCGGGTATTTACATTACGATTCATAACAGCAAAATTACATTTATGAAGTAACTGACATAATTTTATGGTTGGGGTCACCACAACATGAACTGTATTAAAGGGTTACAGCCTTAGGAGGGTTGAGAACCGCTATTTAATTAGTGCTACCCTCATGTGCAGAGGTTTGGGACATCTTTTCTGTTTTTTTGTTTGTTTGTTTGTTTGTTTGTTTTTTTGAGACAGGATTTGTCTGTGTGTCTCTGGCTGTCCTGGAACTCACTCTGTAAACCAGGCTGGCCTCAAACTCACAAAGATCCACCTGCCTCTGTCTCCTGAGTGCTGGGATTAAGGTGTGTGCCACCACGCCCAGCTCTTCTGCTCTTCTAAAACAGTCTACTGTAAACCTGGGTGGCCTGAAACTTTTTATGTAGATCAAGTTCATCTTGAACTTGACTTCTGCCTTCCAAGTGCTGGGATTATAGGCGGAAGCTGCTGTGCTTGACTTAATAACTTTTTAAAATTGCTAAATAGTATATCAGCATTGTAGTATTTTTACTTAGTTTGTTACTGAAAGTTGGTTTTTACCTTAATTGAAAAGACTCTGTTACATTCATGTAGGGTCTGGAGAGGTGACTGAGTGGTTAAGAGCACTTGATGCTTTTGTGGAGGACTGGGGTGTGGTTCCCAGCCTCCCCTTGGTGGCCCACAGTCATCCTTAGCTGTAGTTTTAGGGGAGTCTGACTCCGCTCTTTTGACCTGAAGACATGCACGTAGCACAGAGACAAAGGTGCAGGCAGTCCAGATACTTAAAGCACTAGAAAGACTAATGCGCATGTTTTTGTGAGTATGTGTCTTAAATGCTGTTGGGTACCTAGGAGTGGAGTCACCAAACTGTTTTCAAAAGCTCTAGTACCTTATGTAGCCTTACATAGAAAAAAAAAAAAAAAAAAACCAGAAGTTTCTCTGCTTTTTTTCTCCGTTTTTGTTTTGCCTCTGCTCTTTGAGATGGGGTCTGATATCTCAGGGTGGCCTTGAACATAATGTGTAGCTGAGGCTGGCAAAACCTTCTACCTCTGCCTCCCAAGTGCAGGATTGCCAGTGTCTCCATGTGGCCAGTCTTTAATACTAGCCAGACCAGTCTCCTTGGTACCAGCTGTGCCTCCTAGTGGTTTGTGTTTGCGTCATTGGCCTTCATGCCCATTTGCCACCTGGATAACCTTGTTTTGGTGATGTCTGTTTAGCTGGATTCTTTCTGTTTTTTGTTTGTTTTTCGAGACAGGGTTTCTCTGTGTGTAGCCCTGGCTGTCCTGGACTCGCTTTGTAGACCAGGCTGCCTCCAACTCACAGTGATCCGCCTGCCTCTGCCTCCCAAGCGCGGGGATTAAATTTGTGTGCCACCACGCCTGGCTTCGGTTGGATTCTTACAGGTGAGTGTTGGAGGGGGTTGAGTACTGCTGTGTACCCTGGCCCTGAACCCTTATCTGTTCTAGATATAAAAGTTCTTTATCAGATGGTTGCTTTGCAGTATTTCTCTTGGTCTGTTATGTTTTGATTCTCTTACCAGTGCAAACGTTGTTTGGAATCCAGAACAGCAGTTTTCTGCTTAGTTGTTTGTTCTGCTTCATTTTAGAGATCTTTGACCCCCAAATCATAAAGATTCTTTTGACTTTTCTATAAATGTGAGTTACTCAGGATGTGTACGATGATAATATCTGCCGCCCAAATACGTTTTGTTCTAATAGGTCTTTAGTATTTTTCATTTACACGTGGTCAGTGTTGATGGCTCAGCTGGCCCATGTGCTTCCCATGTGTGTCAGCATGACAAAAAGTATACATTAAAAGGTATTGCTTTTGAGGAGTAGCATGTCTGTGTTCCAGCACCATGTATCGGAGGCATTTTGTGCAGTGAATCGTGTTTACAGCTTTGTCAGACATGAGTACTTTGGAAACGCCACCTGTCTCTTTCTGCACATGGGTTTGTCTGTTTTCTGACAGTCTTGAAATGGAGTATGGTTTGCCTCTTTTCAAAGTTGATTTTACTTTTCTATGTCTTTTGCATTTAAATTTTAGAGCAGAATCATCCCCTGAACTCACTCCTTTAATTCCAGCACTTGGGAGGCAGAGGCAGGTAGATCTCTGAGTTTGAGGACAGCCTGGTCGACAGACTGAGTTCCAGGACAGCTAGGGCCAGGGCTTTTAAACAGAGAAACCCTGTCTCGAAAAACCAAAGGGGGGAAAATGTCAATTTCTGTAAAGAAAAAATCTTGGAATTTTGATTAGAGTTTGACTTTATAGACAATTTACTGTTTATGTTGTCTTTAATTTTTCTTGCTGTGTTTTGTAGTTTTCAGTGTGATTTTCACATTTTAACAGATTGTCATAAATAAAATGAGTACTGCTGTATGCAATGTTATTAAAACTTAACTCTTCAACCAGGTCTTGTCCAATAAGCATGTGGCTCCTGATCACCTGCTACAAATCTGCCAGCGCATCGGCCCGATACTGGATAAAGAGATCCCACCCAGCATTTCACGAGTCACTTCTTTGCTCGGTGCAGGAAGGCAGTCTTTGCTGCGTACAGCAAAAGGTACCTTAATTTGAAGAAGTGTTGTGCTTTGTATTAATAGCTTACGTTATGATGGTGGAGCTGTGTAAGCATTGTGGAAGAGGCATGCTCTAACTGCCATGGACTATGAATTACCCTCTGCAGTTATCAGTGTAGATCTTTGAACTTCATCATGTGTTTAATGGGTCCTTCTGCATTTCCAAAGTCGACGAAGACATAGATGTTAAGCTGAAAGGATTGAATCTCAGATGTGCTTGAGGTCTTACCAATGTGAGTTCTTAACTTTTTCCATTTTGTAGCTCACTCATAACTTCGATGGATGTAATTGTATGTGTAATAAACTTTTCAATACTAGAATTATTTCTTTTGATACTTAGATTTTGAAAGTCCTTTGTTATAAGGAAAACTGATTTTTAGAAAAATGTGGTAGCATCTTGAAAAACATGCACCAAAAATGTAAACTTGCATGGTTTCTTTTATTTTTTTTAACTAACAAATTTTTTTTTCTTTTTTTGCTAAGTTATGTGCTAGCAAAATGTTTGGAACTGGTCTACTTTTTCTGTTAGCTTCATATAACTGACTTAGACAAGTACCTGTGTGTGATACGCTGTGTGTATACATGTGGTTAGACTGCTAATGGGCGCGCATGTTGGCTTTGATCTTCAATTTCATCGTGATTGTTCTGGTTATGAGCTGTCGCTGCTGCGATGCGAGTGCAGAGCCTGACTAGGACACTTACTTCTTGGTTCCGTGCCAGAGCAGCTTCTAGCCTCAGCCAGCTCTGTCTCGGTGTCCTGTAGCCTTGCCACACTGAGGCTCTAGTCAGGGAGCTGTCCCAGCTCACTTCGTAATCACTCTACCCTTAGTTGTTTCCAGCAGTTACGTGGGCAGCATGTTTTCTCTCCTTGTGTCACGCTCGAGCACAGTGGTGTTTCGTGGTGAGGCCTCTGTCAGACTTGGCCTCAGAGGCTCCTCCTGCTTGTGCTCCGTGCTAGTGTCAGAGGAGGCCTGTTCATGTAAAACATGACATGCCTGTTTGCTGGGGCGCCGGAGGCTCAGTGGAGGGTTAGCACAATGCCGCTCCCTCATTGTGCAGCTGTGGAGCAGGAGCAGAGCATGAGCTCAGTGTGCTGCCTGTGTTGTTCTGTGTCCTGAGTGGCAGGTCCTTCCCTTGGTGCAGTTCCTTCAGATCTAAATCCTGCAGCCTGAAAAGGCTTACACCATACCCTGTGTTTGCTCTTCTCTGAAGAGCTGCCTTCCATCCTAAAGTGGGAAGCTGTTCATCTTGAACTCATCGATTCTTCCTAATGAGCTCAAGGCAAGACAGTACTGACCAAACAATTTTCAAACCGAATGACTCTTAGATACATCAAAATACCTTCTTAAAATTCTCTGCTTTTGAAAACTGGGTCAGTTGTGATAACACTGCTCATTTTTAATGTTGTATGGTATTTTGCATTGAAAAATAAAGTGAACTCGGTATTACAGTCCCTCCTAGTGATCATTTACAGCCGGTCTCTCTAACGGTCCTGGGACCTGGGACCCTCAGTGACCTTACAGTGTGTACATTGGCAGGAACACCTACCTCACAGGGTTGTTGTGAGGACTATCCCATGAGCTCTGTATGTGGGAAGCACTTGGTGGATGTAAAGTGCTGTGCATCAGGGTTACTGCTGCTGTGTCTGAGATGTTTAAGTTTTCCCTCAGAAATAGGATGATACCCTCCCAGGCTTTTCTGTTAACCTATGTTAGTTGGTAAACCTTTGAATAAACAGTTTATTACAATATACGTAAGTATTCTATAAAATCTTTCTTTGGGTTAACTTTCAAGATTTTATGTGTATCTAAAATTCATTTTAAAGACTGCAGGCACACAGTGTGGAAGGGCTCTGCCTTTGCCGCTCTTCATAGAGGAAGACCTCCTGAAATGCCCGTGAACTATGGCTCCCCACCGAGTGTTGGTGAGTGACTGGGGGTTGGCGTGTGACAATTAAAAGTAACTGAAAACAATTGCAGTGCCTATATTGCAGCATAGTACACTTAAGGAGAAGGTGCTAGTCCTTTGGATTTCTCAGATTTGGTTACCCTCTGGAAATTGTTTTGGGATCTCTCTTCGTTTTTACATATTGGCTCCCCTTAACCATTTCCATTGTTTTTATTTCCTAGTGGAGATACATCGAGGAAAACAGCTCACAGGGTGCTCCACTTTTAGCACAGCCTTCCCAGGAACTCTGTACCAGCACATAAGGATGCACAGGAGGATTCTCGGACACCTGTCTGCTGTGTACTGTGTAGCGTTTGATAGGACTGGACACAGAATCTTCACAGTGAGTTAACATCTTACACTCAGTTTGGTACACCTTAGAGAACGCTGAGTCTGTTACTTCCAGCCGTGGAGACTTAGATGGTGGAGATCTGCTGCAGGACCTCAAGCTTTGTAGTTTCAATAATAAGTATTGCAAGTGATTGAGTAATATAGTCGGGTCTGGACTGTTTTGAGAATGGTGGTTCCAAAACATTGAAGAATCTTACTGCTAACTACAGGGGAGGTGACAATGAATTTGAGGCCTGCTTGATCACACAAGATCCTGCTTCAAAATAACTGCTGTGCTATCTGTCTAGCTCTGTTGGGGCATATATAGTCTTTTTAAATAGTAGAAAGCACGTAACTAAAAATTTCTCTTCTAGCCTGTTTGAGACTTAAGGAATTAAGTTACATTGAGATTTATTCTAAGTATATTAATAAAAAAATTCCCACACCCCATCAGAAGTCCCAGATCATTGTGATGACTCATGCTTACATGGATTCATCTCTGGTTAGGAAAACAGATTCGTTATAAAGCAGCCTTTCTGTGTTCAGGTGGTTACTTGAAAACTACTTAGACTGTGACTTTCCAGTGTTTTTAGTGGATTGAAAACATACTCCAATGTGTTGAATGGGTACTGCCTGCTTTGGGGATTGTAAATTTGAGACTCTGTTTTGCTTTTTTGAAACAAGGGTACTCTCTCCACTACAGTGTGTAGTCTGGTCCCAGGAATCTAGATCTGTCCCAGTGTTGATTATGTAGCTTGGTGACCTAACTTGCCCCTGCAGCTGGTATTGGAAACAGGAGCTTGGGATCCATTGCATTCCTAGGAGAGAACTTTGTGAAAATAGTATATAGAAGAATCTGACCCATAGACACTGTTTAATGTAGACTTTTTGTTTGAAGAAAAACAAACTGTCTCATGTGTGCTCTGACAGTAGTCTTGTAGTGTTTGGCGGGAAAGGGGAGGGATTAGTAGTTAGTCTGGGTGGTGTCGTCCTTTTTGAGTTTAATGTTGCGGTGTTAACATTTGTATTGGGGCTGTTGCTTTTTCTTAGGGTTCAGATGATTGTTTGGTAAAGATTTGGTCAACACATAATGGGCGCTTGTTGTCTACGTTAAGAGGCCACTCTGCAGAAATTTCAGACATGGCAGTGAACTACGAGAACACACTGATTGCTGCAGGGAGCTGTGATAAGATCATCAGGGTGTGGTGCTTGAGGACCTGCGCCCCAGTGGCTGTGCTGCAAGGACACACGGGGTCAATTACATCTTTGCAGGTAACCTCTTGGAGTGGTTACCAAAGCGTAACTCTTGGGATTGAGAAATAGTAAGATGGTATGATTATGTGATGTTTAAAAGCTTGGATTCATTTATTCATTCATTCATTCATCTATTTATTCATTCATTCATCTATTTATTAATCTATTTATCTATCTATCTATCTATCTATCTATCTATCTATCTATCTAATTTCCCCTGAGGTAGGGTTTCTCTGTGGATCCCTGGCTGTCCTGGACTCACAGAGATCCACCTGCCTCTATCTCGAGAGTGCTGGAATTCAAGCTGTGCCACCACGGATGTGCCTGGCGGATATTTTTTTTTATTTTTTTATTTTATTATTTTTTTTTTTTTTTGGTTTTTCGAGACAGGGTTTCTCTGTGTAGCCCTGGCTGTCCTGGACTCAATATTCTATTTAAAATTTTTTCTTTTTCTTTTATATGTTATGGGTGTTTGGCTAGCATCTTTGTCTGTGCACACTGTTGTGTGTGCAGTGCCCAAGGAGGCCACATGAGGGCCGCTGGTGAGTGCCCTGTGTGTGCGAGGAGTTGAAACCACATCTTCTGTAAGAGCAGCCTGTCGTTGGTGAGAACTCTTGACCCCTGAGCCATCTCTAGGTCTGGTGATAGGTATTTCTACAAATTTCGGAAGAATAATACATAAGGAAGTGGGGCTTTCTGGGTGTCTCACTGACTGCTTTGTGGTTGGCCTGGATGAGAGCCTGTTACAAACTGGCAATAGGTTGTTTTCTGTTTAAAACTTGTGGATTTTGGTGAGTTGACTAATTTATTTAAAAAATCTTCCTATAATAAGTGGAAAGTAGTTTTCAACTTACATGAAGTAACAAAAATACAGTGGGGCCTTGTGGCCTGTCAGCTGCAGACCAGTCCTTCCTGATCACTGCAACTCGTATCTAAAGAAAATTTGGTGTCAGGTTCTTTTGTAAATGTTTCAGCTGGTAATTATAAAACATACTAATTCCCTTTAAAAACAACCTACTTGGTATCATTAAAATTGACAGTTGTCTTGCAAGCGAGTAATTTTACTTAGCTTGAATTGGAAGCATATGAAAGCTGCATGCTGCACAGTTGGCTGCTGTAGAACTGAAAAGGAACCGAGGCCCAGCTCTCCATGCCACGCTCCCTGCCAGTCCTTGTTGGAGGGACCCAGACCCATTTGTAGTCTGGGTCTTGGATGTTGCTGGTGGCATTTTGTGTTGCTAACCACCTTGTGTTTCTTGTAAGTTGGTCCTGTCTGCCAGGTCACTGGTGCTCTGGCAGTCATGAGTGAACTGCGGGCTGGCCTGGTTGGCCTGGAGCCTCCCGAGTGCTGGCATTAAAGATGTGTGCCACCACACACAGCCTTTGATTGCTGTTATTTTTTAATCATACTCTTGGGCTGGTTTAAATTGTTAGCTGATTTATAAAGCTTTTAATGACATGTTGCTGCCTTCCATTTGGATTAAGTTAAAAGTGCAGAGACGGCTCCATTTTCCTATGTAGCTCTGGTTACTTCAGCAGCATGCTTCAGCTATGCACTTTGTGTTTAATATGCTTGTGGCAGGGTTTGAGAATTCCAATTCTGGGTTATAAGAAAGTTTTAGCACTGCTGTTGCGTGGAGAGAATCAAGTGAGATGCCCGCTCTCCCTCAGATGGCACAGGATATCTGATGTTCTATGTTAGAACCCATTGATCACCACCTTACTAGCCATTGTCTCAATAGGACTTCCCTTGAGACTTCCTGAAACACGACACAGAGATGAAAAAGCTGAGGCTTGCAGGCTGTGGTGGTGCACGCCTTTAGTCCCAGCACTCAGGAGGCAGAGGCAGGTGCATCTCTGTGAGTTCAAGGCCAGCCTGGACTACAGAGTGAGCCCAGGACAGTCAGGGCTACACAGAGAAACCCTGTCCCGGGAGGGGGGGGGGGAGCGGCGCTGAAGCTTTATAATGGGAAATTGGGTTGTCAAGATGTGATAAATAACAAGAGAAGAAAACTTGTATGGAAATGTATTTGATACTTTGAAGGGAGTTAGCTGGGATGTTTACTTGAGTGTGTGACATGCATTGATGGGTTAAGGAGGAGAATGGATAAAAATTAGGATCTGTTGTGGAGGGTTTTGGTAAAATAAGAACAACCCTGTTGTAACCAGAAGAGTTTTCATCCTAGAAATCAGGGTGATCTCGAAATAAATCTGCCTTCACAGAAACTAGAGCTCGGCTTCAAATCATCTCATTTCTTCTGAATCAGGAATCATCATCTGGTGCAGGCTAAAAGCATAAGCTGCTTAATTTAGACACAAGCATAAGGCATAAAAAAGGGAATATTAAATAATGTGAATAAATAATATTAATAATTATTTTGCCGAACTTCACTGGACAGGAGGCATGCAGTGGTGAATAACAGAACAGAATGGCGGTTAGGAAGTAGGTGTTCCGGGCCAGAGTTGGGACTCTGCTTGTGCTTATACACGGGCAGGGGCTGAAATGGGCAACAAGGACCTATTAAAGGATGTGGGGATGGAGCCCGAGAGCGGCCTTGAGAGAGACACCTAAGCAAGAGATGATGAGGTGTGAAGCTCCATGTGCCATTTGCTTGGAGCCAAGGCCTCACTGACTGAAAGGTGGACCTCAAGCGGAGCTGTGCAAGTGTGGTCAGCTCTGAGCCCACACGAGAATGGCCTTGGCCCCGAGGTGCTAACAAGCGCGTGGATAGAAACCTCGGTAGAGCCAGAGAGAGACTTGTTACAAGCCAGCCCAAGGAAGCCGAGAAAAGCTGTGCTTCCACCTGGATGGACCTGCCATAAGTAAGCTCGGGCTGACAGGAAAGTTCATGAGAACCGGAAGCTGAGGTGGCTGAGAAGACTGAAGGCAGGGGAGAGTGCAGCCCCTGCCACATGGAGGTTGGCATGAGACCTGCCACAGCCACTGAGCGAGAGAGCGAGGCGAGTGGTCCACTCTGAGGCTGCAGAATGGGTTGGGAGGAAACCATAGACACAGAGGCTGCGGCTCTGAGGGAGAGAGAGAGCGTGTGGGCGCCATGCCAAGGGGCGTGGCTGAGGAAGCCCGAGGGACCTGCCAGAGGCCTTGGTGCCAGGTGGGTGTGTGCCAGCTGCTAGGGGTGACGCCAAAGACCTGCCTGCACTGCACTGCATCTGCGCCATGTAAGTTGGACCTTGTCGGCTGACTGAGGAAGCTGACCCCAAGCCAAGTGTCTGAGCAGACTTACCACGTGAGCCTATGGGCAGCGGAAATGCCTGGAGAGAAGGCCTCAAGCCTAAGCTGAAGTAAAGCTGCCATAGCAATGCCAAAGCCGTAGGAATGCCAGAACCAAATGATTTGTGACTGGTGCTCCTGCAGACAGACTGCAGACCAAGTTGCCACCATGGATCTTTGCTCAAGGCTGGGTATCCTTTCAAAGGGGTTAAGGTTGGTTCTTACGTAGTAGGTGTTTAGGTATTAATAAATATAGGTCAATAAAATTTACAGTTACAGTTCCATGTAGTGGCACAGCCTTTAATTCCAGCGGGAGAGTCATGGGTTCAAAGCCAGCCTGGGTTTTATATATATATATATAGCAAGATCCTGTCTCCTACAAACACAGCTCCAAACTCCAGAAGGAATGCAGTAGATGAAGTTTAACATCTTCATGGATGGACAGAACAAGAAATTGGAGAAAGAATTAGTGAATTGAAAGGTTAGAACAGAGGAGATAGCATAAGAGAGAGCTTTTAGTCAGGTGGGCACTCTGATTGAAATTCCTTCAGGGGAGCTCAGGGTGAAGCACAGCACACTTTAAAAGAGTGTGGAATGTGCACATACACATAGTAAACATTGAACAGTACAGATTGCGTGGATGTGGTGGGCAGTGCTTGCTAATCCGTCATGGACTACATAGTGACTTCGGAGCTCTCCAAGGATACAGAATAGTGAGATCTGTCACAGCAGCAGCAACAGCACTGCTGTAGAGCTGTTGGGGATCAGGGTGTCAGCCATGGCAGGATTGGAAAAGCTGTAGTGGAGCAGAACGGGGGCGGGGGGGGGGGGGGCCGGGGACGGGCAGCTGACTGTGCTCTTGGAGGTCTGCGGCAGGGCCTGTGTGACTTGACTCAGCACTGAATAGACACTGCAGGCTCAGCATCCCTTGATTTCTGAGACCAGGGCCTTGGAAGCCGGCTCCCTGCCCCTGTTTTCTACTTAGCTAGCCCAGTTTCCAGTTCTCTCTTGGTTTATTTTTGAGACACGATCTCTCTATGTAGCCTTGGAACTCACTTATAGACCAGGCTGCCCTCGAACTCACAGAGATCCACTTGACTCTGCAGTGCTGGGATTAAAGATGTGCTCCCAGCTAGCTAGTTGGTTAACATACTGTGTACTTGCCAAATACAAATGTCTTTCTCTGTCTCTCTTTTCTTTTTGAGACAGTTTCTCTGTGGAGTCTTGGCTGTCCTAGAAAATTCTATGTATCGCAGGTGGGCCTTGAACTCAGAGATAAACATGCCTCCGCCTCTCGAGTGCTGGGATTAAAGGCGTGCACAACCACAATGCCTTTCTTATTTGGATGTTGTAGTAGATCTTGGTGTTTTCTTAGCTCTGTTCATTTTGTAAGGTCTGAGAGTCACTGATCTATTTGGAATGTATTTTCGTGTTACAGTCTTAAACATATGACATCTCCTATACCACCCACTGTTTCCCACCACATAGAAGATGGCACCTTTGTCCTGTGCCTGGGTCTGATTTTTACTTGAATAGAGTAAGATTATGAGACTCATAAACCATGAGATCTGGGCATGGTTTAGTGTCATAAAATTGAATCTTGACTCTATCATTCTTTCTGGTTCTTGTTTACTTATTTTGAGAATTCATCAGAACCACATATGAGTTAATGTGTACTCTCACATTTCTCACTGTACTGACGTCACTTGTAGCTTGAATTTATAATTTACTTAGTATGTCAGTTGTGAGCTTGGGGCAACTGCTGAGTTTAAACTAAAGATAAACTCTGGAAGGTGATTCATATATATATATATGTTCTTGATTTTCAGTTTAGCCCAATGGCCAAAGGACCTCAGAGATACATGGTCTCTACTGGTGCTGATGGGACTGTTTGCTTTTGGCAGTGGGATTTAGAATCCTTGAAATTCAGGTGGGTGATTTTATGTTGCAGTTTCTCTCCCTGAGTGTCACGGTGACTGTCTAGAAGGAGGTCTTACTCTCCTTGTATGTGTTACCTGGTGTACTTACGTCAGTATCACTGTGACAGAAAAGCTTAAAGGGTTTTAACCTTTGATCACCTTTGTGTAAGCAACTTCGAATAATAGTCATGGGTTAAAAGATGATAGGAGCCGGGCGGTGGTGGCGCACGCCTTTAATCCCAGCACTTGGGAGGCAGAGGCAGGCGGATCTTTGTGAGTTCGAGGCCAGCCTGGTCTACAAAGTGAGTCCAGGACAGCCAGAGATATTCAGAGAAACCCTGTCTCGAAAAACAAAAAAAAAAAAAAAAAAAGATGATAGGAATGGAGAGCTAGGAATGTGATCAGAAATTCAGATAGTAGCCCTGAAGTCAAGACCCTTTGCTGCTGTGGACAGTGGTTAAGCTGCTTGTGAAGACTGAGTACTCCGTGTAGCTAGCAGTGGACTTGAGGAATTAAAGTGTTCATTTAAATTTAAAAGTGGATACATTATTCGTTTGTGGAGAACTTGTAGAATAATTAAGAAAAAAATTTTTAAAGATTGTCTCACTGTATAACTCTGGCTGGCCTAAACTATACTATGTAGACCAGGCTAGCCTCTGATTAACAGGGATCCAATTGCTATGTAGTCTGTAGACCAGGTTGGCCTTTAATTCACAGGGATCCACTTGTCCTTTTTGAGTGCTGGGATTAAAGGTTTGTGACATTAAGGCAGACATTTATGACTATGTCTTGGACTAAACTGGGAGATTTTATTTATATTTGTTTTTGTCATGTTGGTGAACAAATCCTGGAGATTATACATAATAAGGAAATGTACCTGAATTTATACCCCAGCCCCAACTCCAACTTCAGTATTTATGATGAAAATTAAAGATTGATACTGAGATGTATTTTGTCAGACATGAAGAGGAGCTAGACTCTAAAAGCATTTCACTGATACTGTATTTGCATAAAAGTATGCTGCCATGGTGAACTTGGGTTTGTCCCATTTATGTGGTGGCTGTGACCAAACCCAGTCTTTGTCTGTGGGAAGGAAGCAGTCTACTAGTTGAGCTGGATCCCCAGTAGAAGCAGCTGTTAGTAATGTTAGTATGTTGGGTCCAAAGAATAGTTTAGTGTCCGTGAGATGGCTCTTTGGGTAAGAGCTCTTGCTTTGGAAACCTGATGACCCGAGTCCCACTCGCTCCCACAGTAGAGGAGAAAACACTCCTGAAAGTGGTGTTCACCTCCGTGAATGCACCAAGGCATGTGTACCCCACATCACACACATGCACACTCACTAGTCGTAGATGAACCTCCGTGCTCTAACTGAGTGCATTACCATGTATTCTAAAGGCATATCATCTTCTTTTAAAGCCCACGCCCGCTGAAGTTCACGGAGAAGCCAAGGCCTGGAGTTCAGATGCTGTGCTCTTCATTCAGTGTTGGTAAGATGATACCTGATGGCTGTTTTTCCCTACTTTAATTTAGCATTTATTCAGTTAGGAAGGTCATGGATGGCTTCTGTTCTTCCTATTATTAACTGTGATTTATGATAGTTATTTTAATTGTTTAGGTACAGGGTTTAAGGGAACAAAGATAGACCTGAGAACATGGGTGTAGGCTTGACAAAGGAAAGGCTGTCTGAGGTTCGTCCCCTTTTCGTCCCCTTTGATGTCTCATGGTATTCAGAGTCAGTGATACGTAAGGGACAATTCCCAGCAAGGAAGCTGATGGTGTCATGTGGCCACGTGTGCGACGATATTGTTTCATATATTCTGCCTAAATACATACATTTTTTAAATTTTGATGCAGAATCTTAGTGAAATTATTCCTTTATTTTTTCCGTTTGGATTTTTGTTTTTTTTTCGAGTCAGGGTTTCTCTGTGTAGCCCTGGCTGTCCTGGTACTCACTAGACCAGGCTGGCCTTGAACTCACAAAGATCTCCTGTCTCTGCCTCCTGAGCGCTGGGACTAAAGGTGTGTGCTAGTGTGCCTGGCCTTATTCTTGTACAGCTGACTTGTTTGACAAATTTTGTGGACGAAGCCCATTGCATTTTCCTCAGGAAGTGGCACTGTTACAAGTAAATTCTGTACACTGAAGTATTTCTCAAAAGACAGACAGACCCTGGTTTGTCCCTGGTCATTAGGATTCTGATGCTCAATGTGGCACTGCCTTGTCTTGTTAATAAAACTTAGGGAGTGTTCTGAGTAGGAGTGACTTTGTCACCAAAGCCAAGCATTTAGCTTCATAAGCTTGTTTAATGAGCTGGAGGATGGGTTTGTGGAGGGAGAGAGCTATCTTTTACGTGTATAAAAGTATGTTTTGTTGGTGTATTTGTGGCCAGCTACACTAATTTAAACTTTAACATTTTTATTTTAGGTGGTATGTTTTTAGCTACAGGTAGTACCGATCATGTAATCAGAATGTATTTTTTGGGGTTTGAAGTACCTGAAAAAATCGCTGAACTTGAGAGCCACACTGTAAGCATTCATTTTTGAAATTCTGTAAATTTGTTAATAATTTTTTCTGCTAAGGATAATTTTACTAATTTAACTGACTTTTTTTATCCCCCTTCTCCTTGTTTAACATATATATTTTAAATAACCTTTTCCCTTTGTGTTTTTTGGAGACAGGATCTGTCTGGTCTCCTTTATTGTGGTGCCCATTGCTTTGAATCGTTCCATTCTCAGCCTATTGAGTGCTAAAATTATAGGTGTTTGCCACTCTGCCTTGCTTATTTTTCTTTCTTTTGTAAAATGGTGTGTATGTGGGTCTATTGGTGGGTGGGGTGTCCACTTGAGTGCAGGTGTCAGAGTTGGCCGCAAAGGGGAGGTCACTAGATCCCCTGGAGCTGCAGTTGCAAGCATTGAGAGACTGCTACACGTCCATGAGTTCGGGGAAACTGTTCTCTGGTCCTCTCTTAACTGATGAACTGTCCTGTCTGTCTCATCCATCCTATCTATCTTCTGTGAGAACTTGTACATGAATGGATCACAGTCATTCCCTACCACACCCTTCAACTCTCTACCCACCTAGCTTTTGGCATCTTCCCCCCTAGTCAGGGCTAGTTTATGGGGCCCAAATATTCTTGGATGTAATGCTGTCCAAGGTTATGCACTCAGAGAGAAAACTGTTGGAGGCAGAGGCAGTTGGATCTCTGTGAGTTTGAGGGCAACCTGGTCCAGTACAGGCAAGGATATACAGAGAAACCTTGTCTCGAAAAAACAAAAATCACAAAAAAATTGCTACAGCAAGCCTCAGGACAAGATTTGCCAAAAATCTCACTTCGTGTAGGTTACACATTCCACTGGATGTAAAGTGTGCAGATAGCAGGTTGAAGTAGGGTCTGTTCTTTCCTATAATTAAACAAATTGAGAGCCCTCTTCCAAACTGGAAGAGATACAGCTTTACTTTGAAAACTGAGCTGCTTTTCCTATCAGCTAATGATGGCTGGTAGCTCCTCTGCTAGGGGTGGGACTATGTGGCGTACTGCCCATTCATGCTGGGGTTTGGTGCTGTGTGGTCATACGCTTATCTCTGAGTCGTTATACGTGCAGCTGTGTCCAACAGACACCATGTCCCTGTCCCCTACTGAGCAGTTACAGTGAAGTCACTTGCATCCCTGAGATGTTGTCATTTATTGTATTTGTTCTAATTCTGTACTACTGATATCTGTACCTCCAGCCCCAACTATTCAGTAAAAATAGGATCATCAATTTTTACTGAATCACATTACACAGTTAAAACATTAATTAAATTTTAGAGAATTTGTATGTTTATTAAAGCAAAGCTGAGTATAGTGGTTCATACCCATAACCCTGGCCCTTGGGTGGTGGAGGTCAGTAGAAGGAGTGGCAGGGTCAGGGTCGTCTTCAACTATAGACTGAGCACCTGCCGCTCTTCTGAGCTACATGTGTCTCAGCCTCACATAAGTGAGAATGAAAGTGTTCAGGTACAGGATGTTTTTGTTCTGTACTCAGTTTATACGTAGGAATTGCATTTCAATGGAGGGAAGTCACTGACAGCTCAGGTGAATGAGAATGATGTTCTGTGGACTTTGGGTTTTTCTGTGTAGCCCTGGCTGTCCTAGACTCACTCTGTAGACTAGGCTGGCTTTGAACTCACAGAGATGTGCCTGCTTCTGTATCCTTGGTGCTGGAGTTAGGCATGCGCCACCACTCCCTGGCTTTAGTTCCATTCTTGATTATGACAATCTCAGTGGTTTACATTCAAACAAACCCATTCTAACCAAGTTCATGAAGTTAGAATGCTGTTTTGTGGATGTTTAGAATATGTGTCAATGGTTAGATTGTCTCCAATGGGAAGTTTTCCTAGGGTGTTCAGGGTGCTCCCTGTGACAGGTGCTTGTGTGTGAGCACCGTGACCAGAGGTTGGGTCCAGGGTAGACCTAGGGCGCAGACACTTAGTTCACTCTTGGAGTTCCCTTCTGCAGTCAGGCTTCCTTTCAGTGTAAGGCCCTGGCTCAGTAAGGTGGAGATATCTACTTCTGACCTTCACATATGTGTGCACAAGAATGAATATATACTTAGACATTTATACATGCTACACACACAAAATAAAAAACTTTTTTTCTTGATTTTTGGTGGTGGTGTAAAAAACATTTAACCTAAACTAAAAAAAATTAGTTTTGTACATTTAAGTGTGTTTATGAATCACTTGTGCCTAGTGCCCTTGGTGACTGAAGAGAGTCAGATTCCTTGAAATTGGGATCACTCACATGGTTATGAGACACCATGAATGCAGTAGGAGTCCGACATCAGTCCTAAGGCTTTATGGAAAACAGTACATGTTGAGAGCTTAGGGAGTGAGCAGATGGATTCAGGTTGTGCTAAAGAGGACATGTTTTGTACATTAAGTGTATGTACAAGTGCTGCATCTTTTTGTCTTCATTGGAGTTTGTTTTGATCACTTGGCACACGTTAACTTTGCTTGCCATCTAAGTCATGGTATAATTTTAAACACAGCTATAGTTTTGTATGCCAGTCTTTCTCTATGAGTGTGGTTCTTTTGAGAAGGTTTTAGTAGTCTTAGTGGACTCCTAAAGGTTTTTTTGTAGATGTGACACACATAGAATGATCAGCCAAGTTTGCTGTTAAACCAAAACCAATGTATTTATTTTTTTGGAGACAAGGACCCTTTATGTAGCCATGACTGTCCTGGAACTCACTTATAGACCAGGCTGTCCCCAAACTCACAGAGATCCACCTGTCTCTGCCTCCTGAGTGCTGGGATTATAGGCACGTGCTACTGTATTCAGCTCCCAATGTGTTTGTTAGCACACAAACTTGTTCAGTAAATTCATAAGTAATGTAGATAATAGTTTTCATATTTGCTTTTTCTCCTTTAGGACAAAGTTGATAGTATCCAGTTTTGTAATAATGGTGACCGGTAAGTGTTCACTTGCATTTGTGTATGTTTGCAGGCAAATAAAATACTTGCTTATTACTCTAGCTATTAAATATTTTCCTACTTCATATTATTACCTACAGTTTCATTTTTATTTGTGGGGTATAATGACACATCCTGACACTTGGCATGATGGATGCAGTCTAATGGACCTGTCACCCTACAAGCTCTTTGGTGGTGGTTGTTGGTCCTGAGGGTTGAACTTGCCTTGTGCATGGTAGGGGGCGCTGTGCCGTTGAGCTGTATGCAATGCTTTCCCACACTTACCTTTTTCTGACCTCACTGTCAGCTCTACTCCTGTGACCCTGTGCATTCAGTGCTTATCAGCCGAGTGACTGAGTGGAACGTGATGTGAGATTTTAGAACTATGTACCTGCTGCTTCTGTGACTCCTGAAGAAAATGAAATCCAGGAAAGACAGTTTGCTGAGTAGGTTAAGAAAAGTCTTGAAGCTCCCAGGAGCAAGCATTTGATAGTCCATGGGCAGCTGCCTTCTGGCCTGTAGGACCTGACTGGTTTTTTTCCCCACAGTGCAGTTTTAACCTTCCATGTCATAGTGTACGTTTCAGTGAGCTGAGTTAGCATTTCAGACAGACAAACCTGACATGGACTTTCTGGTGCTGCTGATCTTCTGCTGTCTTTAATTATTTTCTTTTCCCCTTCCCTTAGGTACATTTTTCCTCTCTTGTATGAAATTGTTTTCCCAAAACTATGTGTTTGTGAAACAGCTGAGTTTGTAGTGTCTTATGCTTTGTAGAGCCAGGCAAACAGTAGTAAATCAGAGTTCTCCGTAGCCTGGTGTTGAACAACACCTGTAGACACTGTCCTCACTATAGCTGCTCTAGAGTGTGTATCTCACCTGAGGTTAACAGGACGCTTGGTGGCTAGCATGTGAGTAGATTTTTCTTAATGTTTCAAGGTTCTTAAGTGGTAGCAGAGATGGAACAGCACGGATTTGGAGGTTTGAACAGTTGGAATGGAAAAGCATTTTACTGGATATGGCTACCAGAATTTCAGGGTAAGTCAATGAAATTGTTACACCTAGGTGGGTTGTTGGTGTTATTTATTTTGATGGGAGTGTTCTACCTTGTATATATTATGAATAAGTGTTGTCTAAGTGGATTGAAATACTTCAGTCTCATAACTGAATCAATGAGGAAAAGTGCATATATGTATTTATTGCTTCCACCAAATGTGCAAGAGAATGAGTAGAGGAGAAATGATTCAGGCTGGAGAGATGTCTCAGTGGTTAAGAGCAGTGGCTGTTCTTCAAAGGACCCGAGTTCAAATACCAGCAACCACATGGCAGTTCACAGCTGTCTGTAATTGCCGGACGTGGTTGCGCACACCTTTAATCCCAGCACTGGGGAGGTAGAAAGGCAGGTGGATCTCTGTGAGTTCAAGGCCAGCCTGGTCTACAAAGGGAGTCCAGGACAGCCAGATATATGCAGAGAAACCCTGTCTTGAAAAACCAAAACAAAAAAACAAAAAAGACCCAAACTTTTTATTGTTTTTGACAATCAGGGCTTCAGTCCATCATGGAAGGAGGGAGTTGTAGAGTAGAGCAGTGTACCTACCACATGTTGGTTCAGGAAGCACCGACGACCTACTGGCTCCCACTAGGCCCCTTCCACCCTTCTCCACCTCTCAGGGATGACATCATGTGATTAACCCATTCTGATTAGGCCAGAGTCCTCATGGTCCCCTTGTGTATTAAAGTATCACAGGCACACATAGAAGTGTTCTGTCAAGTGGACAGAATTAACCGTTACTTTGTACTTGCACTGTTTCATTGTTTTTAGGATTTGCATTTAAAACCTACAGTGTATAGTGGGGAAAATCCCCAATCAGATTGTTTCAAATTTCCTTTTTTTTTTTGGGGGGGGGGTGGTTCGAGACAGGCTTTCTCTGTGTATCAGCCCTGGCTGCCCCGGACTCACTTTGTAGTCCCGACTAGCCTTGAGCTCACAAAGTCCTACCTGCCCTTGCCTCCCCTGAGTGCTTGGGATTAAAAGCATGCACCACCATGCCCAGCGATTAGATTGTTGTGAACTGCCACCCAGGTTCTTTGGAAGAGCAGCCATCTCTCCAGCCCCTCAAATGTACATTTCTAAAGCTAGGATTTTTAAAAGGCTTTGTTTTTATTTGTGGGGGGGGGGTTGAGGGGGCTGGTAGAGGAGGGAGAATGTGCTGGTGCTTGTGCACGCCTGTGGAGGCCAGAGATCTCCTGCAGCTGGAACTTATGTCTCAGTGAACTGCCCACTGTGAGTGCTGGAGCAGACCTCAGATGACCCCTTGTGTAAGAGAAGCCGGCACTCTTAACTGTACAGGCTGTCTCTCTCGCCACACCTCCTCCTCTTTCTTCTTTCTCTCTCTCTCTTTCTTCTTCTTTTTTTTTTTTTTTTTGAGGCAGAGTGTCTGGCCCAGGCTCACGTTGAAACCTTCTTCCTCTCATCTCCAGTTCCCAGGTGCAGGGTCACAGCCTATGATGTCTGCCTCTGCTGCCTGTCCAGAGTTATTCTATCTCTATACTAGAAAAATGCCTGACACAAAGCAGCTTAGGGCAGAAAGGCTTTATGTGGCTTATAATTCACAGTCCTTTGTGGGAAAATGATTGCAGGAACTACAACCAGCTAGTCACATCCACTGTGAAGAGAAGGGGAGAATGAACTTCAGCGTGCCCAAATGTAGCTTACTGTCAGAGTCCTCTCTAAGCTAACCTAATTCAGGATCCCCTGCATAGGGAATGGTGCTTCCTGCAGTGGGAAGATGTTCCAACTCCAATGAAGGTTGTAGAAAGAATCCTTCTCTTACATGACATGCTCTCATACTTCCCTGATCTAGACAGTCCCTCATTGACACTCTTCATGGTAATTCTAGAGTTTGTCAACTAGAGAAATCTGATTGTCACAGTACCCAAGGTTGGTCTTTGCTGCTACTGCTGGCTGCTCCCTCTGGATATACTTAGTAAATGAATAAAAACCGAAGCTCTGTTGGAGATGGGATAGTATAATGAGCAAATATAGTTTGTTATTTCTAAAAAAATGGGCTCAGTTGGAAACTTTGTATGCAAAAATTGTGGCTTTGATGCTGAATGTGGTAGCACACACCTTTATTCCCAGCAATAAGGAGGCAGGCAGATCTTTGGGAGTTTGCAGCCAGCCTGGTGTACATGAGTTTCAGAACATCCAGAGCCACATAGAGAGACCCTATCTCACCCGTACCCCATTAAAACGACTCCCAAAAAACCAAAAATGGGCTTTAGGTACCTGTTATAAAGCACTTGTCCTGTCTTCGTTTCCTGTCACTGTAGTAAATACTCTGACAGAAGCAACCAGAGTGTGAACATTGACAGTTGCCAGTCTGAGGTGGCGGAGACTTGAAGCAGGCAGTCCCATGACTTTCATAGTCAGTTCAGAGAGCAGTGAGTAAACTCAATTTCTATACTCAGATCAGGATTCTCTGCCTTGTCTTCCTGGAGAAACCGTTGAGAGAAAATTAACCATTGGTTTTTAGGTGAGGTGTGTTTTAAAAAACTGAAATTTCCCAGTCATTTGATTTCTACCAATAAAGACTCATAAGTCAAATGCAGGGTTGGAAGCCTGCTAGCTCAGAGAGGCAGAGAAAGCACCCGGCTGATGTGCATTAATCACTCAGCTAAAAATCCTAGGGGTAAAAAGCCCTTCTCGATGTCTTAAATACCTCACAGCTCAGCGTCCCTCCTTTCTGTTAATCCTTGTTAGCTGGTTTCTTGTTCTGTCCCTTGACCTAGGATTAATTTTATTTAATCCCTGTGTACAGAAAGTTCTTGGATTAAAGGTGTGTGCTAGGGCTGAGCCACACCAGAACCACTTGCTTACAATAAAGAAAAAGCTATTGGGCTAAAGGCTCAGCCATCCCGCTGCAATTAGAAACAGTTTTTTCACTCGAGAGGCAGAGGCAGGTGGATCTCTGTGAGTTCGAGGCCAGCCTGGTCTACAAAGTGAGTCCAGGACAGCCAGGGCTCTTTTACACAGAGAAACCCTAGCTCGAAAAACAAAAACAAGACAAAAAGAGAGAGTGAGTTTTTTACATTTTGCAATTTTAGGGTTCACAATGAGATCAAATACCCTGCAGCACCCACTTGGCGATAATTTCTTCTGATGACATAGACACATGAATCCCTCCCTGCTCTTCCCCCCTTCTTTCTGGCCTTACGTGGCACAGGCTGACTTGTGTTTGTGATTCTCCTCCCTGGACTTCCCACCTGCTGGAATTACAGGTGTCTCAGCACCACGTGTGCTTTTATGAGCTGCTGGTCCGTCCAGTCCTTGGAGGTAAGGAGCACTTTGCCAGTTGAGCTGCATCTGGCCTTAGATTTTCCTTGTTGTGTTTGTATTGATGAGAGACGGTGTACCTTGTTGTGACCTGCTTCCTAAGTGAATTTTCACAGTGTCTTTTTTTTGTTAGAGACACATGTTTGGAAGAAGAGAGGTTTATGAAACCCAAGGTTACAATGATAGCTTGGAATCAGGATGACAGCATTGTGGTCACAGCTGTGAACGACCATGTCCTCAAAGTGTGGAGTTCTTACACTGGGCACCTGCTTCATAACTTACTGGTAAGTAGCTTGATACAGTATGAGGCAGGGGTTTAATCTGTCCTATGTTTTTACATTTACTTGATGTGTATAAGTGATCTGTCTGCATCTAAGTATGTGTGCCATGTATGTGCCTGGTGCCCACAAAGGTAAGAAGAAGGTGTCAGATCACTCTGGAACTGGAATTACAGACAGTTGTGAGTTGCTATATGGATTCTAGGAATCAAACCTGGGTTAACAATAAGTGCTCGGGGCTGGAGAGATGGCTCAGCGGTTAAGGGCACTGACTGTTCTTCCAAAGGACCCAGGTTCAAATCCCAGCACCCACATGGCAGTTCACAGCTGTCTGTAATTGCCAGGCATGGTGGTGCACACCTTTTAATCCAGCACTTGAGAGGCAGAGGCAGGTGGATCTCTGTGAGTTCAAGGCCAGCCTGGTCTACATAGTGAATCCAGGACAGTCAGGGCTACACAGAGAAACCCTGTCTCAGGGGAAAAAAAGAATAAGTGCTCTTACCACAAGACAATCTCTTTAGCCCTGGAATCTTTTTTAATTAATTAATTTATTATCTATTTATTTTTATGTTTTGTTTTTTCGAGATTAGGTTTCTCTATGTAACAGAGCCCTAGCTGTCCTGGGCTCCCTTACACCAGGCTGGCCTTTAACTCACAGAGATCTGCTTGCCTCTGCCTCCTGATTGCAGGGATTAAAGGTATGTGCCACCATGCCGGGCTGAAGCTTTGTATACCTGACCTGCCTTGAACTCAAAAGATCCACCTGACTCTCCCAGCTCAGAGTTTAAAAAAATTTTTGAGGCAATTCTGGGTTGACTTTCAACTTTGTATGGATCTGGAAAGGCTTCAAACTTTGGTTTTGAGACAGGTGTCGATGGGTTGTCTTGGAACTCAGCAGCTTTTTTAAACTCACGTGACCCAGAACCTTTTTAGTTTTTTGAGACAGGGTTTCTCTGTGTATATCCTTGGCTGTCCTGTACTCACTATATAGACCAGACTGGCCTTGAACTCGACAAGAACCACCGGCCTCTACCTCCCGAGTGCTGGGATTAAAGGTGTGTGCCACCACGTCCGGCAATTACAGACAACTGTGAACTGCCATGTGGGTACTGGGAATTGAACCTGGGTCCTTTGGAAGAACAGCCAGTCCTCTTAACCATTGAGCCATCTCTCCAGCCCCCCCCCCCTTTGTAATATTTATTTATTATTATTTTACTCATGTGTAATTATGTGCAGAGGTTCTTTCTGCCCTGGAACTAGAGTTGTAAAGCTGACAGTGGGTGCTGGGACTTGAACTCTGGAGGAGTAAGCAGTGTGTGTGTGCTTAACCACTGAGCCATCTCTCCAGCCCTTCCCTTAAACCTTTTGTTTTGTTTTCTTTTTCCAAGACAGGGTTTCTCTGTGTAGCCCTGGCTGCCCTTAGACCAGGCTAGCCTTGAACCACAGAGATCCTCCTGCCTCTGCCTCCTGAGTGCTGGGATTAAAGGTGTATTCCACCACACCCTGCTCCTTAAACTTTTAAAATCAGGGTTTTTACTCTTTTCTTGGAAACTATAACATTGATATTATGAATATACCGAATGAATTGTTTTATTTAAGTGATACAATTGACTGGGAATTTTTATATGCATGTATAAATCATTGTTGATAGTATACTTTTAAAACCCTTATGTAGTATGACTTTTTAAAAAAATTTCTGACATATAACTTACAAACTGTCCTTAATATTATGACTTTGTTGAATAAAGGGACATGCTGATGAAGTGTTTGTTTTGGAGACACATCCCTTTGATTCCAGAATTATGTTATCTGCAGGACATGATGGCAGCATATTTATATGGGATATTACAAAAGGCACCAAGATGAAACACTATTTTAATATGGTAAGTGAAGTGAGTTTCTCATTTGTGCTTTTATGGATTATGAGAGTTAGCCAGAATTGATTGACATGCCAATGTGAGTTCGAGGCCATTCCGATCTACACACTGAGTTCCAGGACACCTAGAGCTACATAGTAAGACCCTTTCTCAAAAAAAAACCTCAGTGAGGGAGGAGGCTGTAGCTGTTGAGGCGGCTCAATGGTTAGGAGGTCATACACTTCTTGACAAGAGCCTTAGTCCAGTGCCCTTTTTCTAGTCCCCACTCGTGTATAACCTCCTCTCTCATATGCATGTAATTATCAACACTAGAAACAAACCTTTAAAGCTTGGTAAGGGCTATAACATATCAGCCAGGCATGGGAGCTCACACCTATGATTCCAGTGTGATTGTCACAGTGGACGTTAACTTGACCTCAGTAATGAGTGCCAGCCCAGCCCAGACTGTGGTGCGAGACCCTGTCTCAAAACACACACATAAGGAATCACATCTGAAGTTACCATATCATGAAGAAAACTACAGTAATGCAATGTTTAGGTGGACTGTAGTGACTTAGTAAGAATAAGAACATTGTTTAAGACAGGGTCTTGCTATGCAGCCCTGACTAGCATGGATGGAGCTAGCTATGTGGACCTGCTCGGCCTCCCAAGTGCTGGATTAAAGGCTCGCACTACCACATCCCATTGCCTTCTTTTTGGGGGGGGGGGGCGGGGGAGATGGACGGACGACTCCTGAACACTCAGTACTTGTCTTAAAGTGTCGTTACTGTCAAGTAGATATGGAAAGCTATTGCATTGTGCTCTGCTGGCCATTTCCCAACTAACTAACTTAGAAATGCTGAATTCCTGTAGTTCACCTCTGAAGCAGGATGAACACTGGGAGTTGGCAGTGAGGGAGCTCGAGCCTTTTGGCTCACTAGCCTCAGCCTGTCTTTCCAGAAAACTTGTTTAATTTTAATTTGCAAATAATAAACTTTGCTTCTCTACTTATTTACCTGTAGGATATTAGTCTCTTAAATATTAAAACAATTCAATAGGTGCACACCTTTAATCCCATCACTTGGGAGGCAGAGGCAGGCAGACCTCTGTGAGATCAAGGCCAGCCTATTCTACAGAGTGAGTCAAAGACACCCAGGGCTACACAGAAAAACCCTGTCTCAAAAAACAAAACAAAACAAACAAAAAATGCAATTCAGTAAAAGTAAATGCCATTCATCTATGTGAAGTCAAGAAGCTTTTACTTTTAGTTGTTATCTATTCATTTGCTCTTTTGAGAGTTAATGAAGTATTTTTTAAAATAATTTAATTATTTTTATTTTATGTACATTAGTCTTTTGCCTTCATGTATGTCTGAAGGCGTTGGATTCCCTGGAACAGGAGTTACAGATAATTGTGAGCTGCATGTGGGTGCTGGGAATTGAACCGGGGTCCTCTGGAAGAGCAGCCAGTGCTCTTAACCAATGAGCCATCTCTTCACCCTAATAATGAGATCTTTAAGGTCATTTCTTTCTACTTTAATATTATCTGCTATGGTCTTAATACAAAATTTCCTAAAAAATATTTAGAGGTCCATGGTTAAATTTGACAGATAGAATGCTGGCAAAGCACTGGATGCAAGCCCTGCCTCTTAAAGAAATATTCAAAAAGAATAATATTGAATATATTGTAGACAGATATTCATGGTTAAAAAAAAAAAAGTCCTTATAGCGGGGATGGAGAGGTGGCTCAGCAGTTAAGAGCACTGACTGCTCTTCCAGAGGACCCAGGTTCAATTCCCAGCACCCACATGGCAGCTCACAGCTGTCTGTAACTCCCAAGATCTGACACCCTTGCACAGACATGCACGTAGGCAAAGCACCAATGTACATAAAAACAAAAACAAAAAAACAGCCGGGCGGTGGTGGCGCACGCCTTTAATCCCAGCACTTGGGAGGCAGAGGCAGGTGGATCTCTGTAAGTTCGAGGCCAGCCTGGTCTACATAGTGAGTCCAGGACAGCCAGGGCTACACAGAGAAACCCTGTCTCGAAAAACCAAAAAAAACAAAAAAACAAATTAAAAAAAGTCTCTACATTAAAATTTACTTGCTCAGGAAGTAATGCTTACGAACTCACCGCTTTAGCAGAGGACTCAGGGTCCGGCTCTCAGCACCCACGTGTACGCTCACAGCCAGCAGTTCATTCTTAGGGATCTGGTGCTCTCTTCTGACCTCTGACAAATCAAGGCATGAACACGGAGCATGTGTACACACACCCACACTTTATTAAAAATAAAGTGACTGAGCCATATGTGACTGGAGAGACTGTGTTCGCTGTTGGTTAGTGTTCAGGCTGTGTCGACAGCTCCGGGTGCCCCTGGGCGCCTCTGACCTGTGCTGGCCTGTGAGCATGTGGTGCCCTTCAGTAGCTGCTCATCCGCGAGAGGTAAAACAGCTTGTTAATGCCCTCGTTCTCTCCTTGGCTTTCCTAGATCGAAGGACAAGGACACGGAGCCGTGTTTGACTGTAAGTTTTCGCAGGACGGACAGCATTTTGCCTGTACAGATTCTCATGGGCATCTTCTGATATTTGGTTTTGGATGCAGCAAACCATATGAAAAGGTCATTTTTAATGCTTTCTTGTAGCATATAGAATGAACAGTTGGGAGAGGAAGTTTGGAAATAGTTATTTAATCTTGTGTTTCTACTGTTACGTACCTATAATATTATTGTCTTTAATGAAAACAGATCTGAAAATGTCATTCTGTGATCTTTACTTTTATAGATTCCTGATCAGATGTTTTTCCATACTGACTACCGACCACTGATAAGAGATTCCAATAACTATGTCTTAGATGAGCAGACACAACAGGCTCCTCATCTTATGCCTCCACCATTCTTGGTGGATGTCGATGGAAACCCTCATCCAACCAAGTACCAGAGATTAGTACCAGGTAGAGAGAACTCAGCCGATGAACATTTGGTTCCACAGCTAGGCTATGTGGCCACAAGTAAGTGCAGATTCCTTCTTTCTATTCGGTCTGTGTGTCTGTCTCTGGTTTTGCTTATGTATTTCTGGCTTTTCTCTAATTTCTTGTATAGAGTAGGCTGGCCTTGAAATTGAAGCTATCCTCCTGCCCCAGCTGAGATTACAGGCATGTACTACTACTATACCTGGTGATTTTTGAGGGTTGGAGAGATGGCTCTGTTGGTAATGGCACTTGCTGTGCAGCCTGATAACCCTGAATGTGATACCCAGGGCTTACCTGGTGGGAAGAAAACCACCTTGTTCAGTTGCCCTGACTTCTGTGCTCCAGAAGGTCTGAACCTTCGTCGGCCTCTTGTGTGCACCTGTACTTACTTACTCATGTGCTTGTGAACACACAAATAAATAAATGTAAACATTTTTATTTTAAGTTCTGGAACGATTTCAAAGAATAATACAAGCAGTGCTGATACTTCTGGGTCACCAGTGTTAATGTATGGCAGGATTAGTTTTGTTTTTTGAAATGGAAACTTCTTAATTTACTTTTTCAAGTTATATATCGATCAGAGTCCCCTCCCTCTCTCGTCCTCTCTGAGGGGAGCCCCCCACATATCAAACCTCCTCAGTTCATCAGTCACGTGAGGGCTAAGAGCTTCTTCTTGTACTGGGGCTTCATATGGCAGCCCATCTAGGGTAAAGTATCCCACTAACAATCAGCAGGGTCCGTGATGCACTGCTGGGTGGAGTTTTTTGTAGGATTTTTTTTTTTTATAAAAGATTTATTTATTTATTATGTACACAGTATTCAGCCTGCACGTATGTCTGCAGGCCAGAAGAGGGCACCAGATCCCATTATAGATGGTTGTGAGCCACCATGTGGGTGCTGGGAATTGAACTCAGGACCTCAAGAAGACTAAGGCTAGTGCTCTTAATCTCTGAGCCATCTCTCTAGCCCTTTTGTGGGATATTTATGATAGGTTCCTGTCTGTTTCAGTCTGTGGGTTGTAGGATGATTGTGCAGGATTAGTTTTTAAGATTTATTTATTTAACCAAGTTGGCGGTGGCACACACCTTTAATGCCAGCACTCAGGAGGCAGAGGCAGAAAGATCTCTTGAGTTCGAAGTCAGCCTGGTCTACAGAGTGAGTTCCAGGACATCTAGGACTACACAGAGAAACCTTGTCTTGAAAAACAAAACAAGCTGGGCGTGGTGGTACACGCCTTTAATCCCAGCAGTTGGGAGTCAGAGTTAGGCAGATCTCTCTGAGTTCAAGGCCAGCCTGGTCTACAAAGTGAGTCCAGGACAGCCAGGGTTACACAGAGAAACCCTATCTTGAAAAACCAAAAAAGAAAGAAAATAAAACATAACCAAAAAAGATTAATTTATTTATGTCTATGAATATGTGACTTATATTTCAGCATCATTAGTATTGGTTTTTTTTTTTTTTTTAAACTTTTTTTGCTTATTTATTGTGTATACAGTATTTACTCTACATATATGCCCGGGCAGATCTCAATGTAGATGGCCGTGAGCCACCATGTGGTTGCTGGGAATTGAACTCAGGACCTTGGGAAGAAAAGCCAGTGCTCTTAACCTCTGAGCCACCTCTCCAGCCCTAGTATTGGTTTTTAAGATTCATTTATGTGTGTGACCATTACATTCAGTGTCATTAGTGTGACTGAGTTTGGGCTTTTCATATTTGTTAGTTGTTTCTGGTCTTTGTGACTTTTTGTGTTTATTGTTGAGGTCGCACTTTGGCTATAGACTCAGTTTTCTGTTTTGAGATAAAGAAGCATAAAAGTCTTATCCTTCTTTCATGAATTCTCAGCATGAACCTCTGAAAAGGCATTATTTGAAAAATAATGGCACTTTAATTCTTTTGGTTTGTTTTTATTTTTCGAGACAGGGTTTCTCTGTGTAGCCTTGGCTGTCCTGTAACTCACTCTGTAGACCAGGCTGGCCTCAAACTTGGAGATGCCAGACATGTGCCTGCCTCTGCCTCTCAGTGCTCGGATTAAAGGTGTGCGCCACCAGGCCTGTGCAAAGTTGAGTGACTGTGCTTGTTGTCGTGACTTGTTGGCTGTGGTTGGTTATCCTGGGGTACCTGAGGCTGTGCTTACCTTGTTTTGACCACTTGCCTGGCCCTCAGAAGACCCTGGGTTTGATGACAGCACTAGAAAGAAAGGAAACACCTGGCTCTCCGTTACCCACCTAAGGCCCCTTCCTCTTTCGACCTGGGGCAAGTGGAGACTCATTGTCTTTTGTTGGAGAACAAGAGGCCATATTCTTTTTCCTTGATGGAATGTCACTGCTTCTACTCCATGGGCCATCACCGGGCAGTGGGTTGTTGTCACACATAAGGTCTATTTAGCAGCTTTCAGTGCAGCCCAGTGCGTGCAAATGAAGGGCCATAGTGCGCAGCAGGGCCACGGGGGGCTCCACAGGCAACGTGAAGGCTTGGCCTCCCCTCCTTTCGAAAGCTTGGATCCTTTTATTGACTCAATTACTCACCTGTTTGTAGGGCATCTTCCTGAGATGTTGGGTCTTGAAAACTATTTTACTGTGGTGTTTTGTTTGTGTTTCCCTGTGCTCAGGGTGTGTGGAGCCGGGGTCTTGTTCATGCTGGGCAGGTACTCCATCAGACAGCTTCATACCCCGCCTGTTTGTTGGTGGGTTTCAGTTTTTCTGCTTCTCTCTGTGTATGATGATGAATGGGTGACTTTCTAGGTGATGGAGAGGTGATCGAACAGATCATAAGCCTGCAGACCCATGACAGTGCTGAAGGGAGCCCAGAGTCCAGTGCTCTTGATGGCATGATTCGACAGTTGCAGCAGCAGCAAGACCAGAGACTGGGAGTGGATCAGGATGTGACTGCAAATGGAGTTTCCAATGGGGAGGAAACACCACGAAGAGGGAGTGAGTATAAGTGAGAAGCTGCACTTTAACACGAGAGCATTGAAGTAGAGAAGTGAAGCCATTGCTAGGTCTGTGCACTGTGAAAACCCAGAAGAGCAACACAGTTGTGCATGTGAATAGTATTCTGAAAATTGCTTTGTTACCCAAAAAATGGAGGGGTAAGTGGACATGAGATTTTTCAAGCACTCTAAAAGGCTATCAATTGTTTTATCTGTGAGAGAATGTTTACAGAGTCTATTAAATGAGCAAACAGCAGTGTTTTTAAAGAAAACTTATCTCTTCTTGCTCTGATAGTACGTCTTTGGTGAAACCTTGTTGAGTGGAGACTGACTTTCTTCCTAAGTCAGCTTTTGAGTGTGAGCCAGGACGTCTTCCTTCATCTCAGGGGCACACGGTACAGAGTGCCAGTCAGAGAAGCCATGACAACAGCTCTTTCAAAGGAAAACATTTAATTGTGGCCGGCTTATAGTTTCAGAGGTTTAGGGCATTATCGTTATGGTGGGAACATAGCCTGCCAGCTGGCGTGGTGCTGGAGGAGCTGAGACTTGTATGTATATCCCGATCGGCAGGCCACAGAAGGAAGGGGTGCTTACTCACACTAGCTGTTCCACGTTCTCCCAGTTGTCTTCTTCCTTGATCATTTTATATAAAAGGTGGCGTCTTTGAAGGTCAAGTGCTCTGTTTTACGTATTTCATCTCTATCTTGGTTGTCTGGTTGTTTTCTTTCTCGACTGAATTTTAAGTCAAACATTGTAGGCAAGAGCACCAAAGAGTACTGATGTGTCTTTAGGGTAACAGGAGTAAGCATGAGTCATACTCACGGTTTCCTGTACTTTGTCCTCTTTGGTAATATGCCATGAATCTTTGCATACTAATGAGTTCTTTTTGTTTGTTTGTTTTTGTTTTGTATAGTTTTGTAGTGCTCCATGTTTAAAAAAACTAACTTTTATACTCAGTGGACATTAGGTTATTCCTTATAGTTTGCAGTTATTAGTAATGTTTTGATAACTACCATGCTTATTTGCATATTGCATGAAAATAACAGTGTGACTTTTTTTTAATTTATTTATTCATTTTATGTTTGAGTGCTCTATCTGCAGCCAGAAGAGGGCATCTGATCACATTGTGGATGGTTATGAGCCATCATGTGGTTGCTGGGAATTGAACTCAGGACCTTTGGAAGAGCACTAGCCAGTACTCTTAACCACTGAGCCACCTCTCCAGCCCAACAGTATGACTTTTCAGTATTTACATTTAAAATTCATCTTCTCATTTCTAATGTTTTGTCAGCATTTTTTAAATTAAAATTTTTTTTGTGGTCTGATGTTTAAACACAGACTTTCACATGTTAGGCAAATCCCTCTGTCCCTGAGCTACACCCTTAGCTTAAACACTGTTTTGTTGTTGTTGTTTTTTTCCTTTTTCTTTTTTCTTTGTAGTATCTCTCTACATATTTCTGGCTGTCTTGCAATTCGCTTTGTAGAACCAGCCTGGCCTCCAGCTCAGAGATCCACCTGCCTCTGCCTTCCAGTGCTGGAATTAAAAGTATGTGCTACCACCCCCAGCTAAGCCAGTAAAAATTTTTTTTTTTTTTTGTTTTTTTTTTGTTTTTCAAGACAGAGTTTTTCTGTGTAACCCTGCTATCCTGGACTCGATCTGTAGACCAGTCTGGCCTTGAACTTAGAGATTTGCCTGCCTCAGTTTCCCAAGTGCTGGGATTAAAGGCTAGTTCCACCACACCTGGCAGCAGTTCTTAATATAATGCTTGTGTGTGTAATGTATGTTCTTTTGTGCAGACTAGGCCACACACTGTTGCAGACAACTTGGAGTAATTACCTGCCTGCTGGCCCTTCCCCTGAGAGATCGCCTGCTGTCAGTCTCCACTCTCATTGATCCCAGACACTGCTCATGCCACTCATCTGTGCAGAGCTTCTTTTTATGTATTAGTTATGTGTATATGTAGAGTACGTGCAGTGTGTGTGTGCAAGAGTACCCATAGAGGCCAAAAGAGGACTAGAGTTACAGGTAATTGTGAGCTGCCTGATACTGGTACTGGGATCTGAACTTGGCTCCTTTGTACTCTTAATTGCTGAGCCACTTCTCCAGCCCAGATAATTTGTGTGTGTGTGTGTGTGTGTGTGTGTGTGTGTGTATGTGTATGTGTGTGTGCAGTTTGTGTTCAAGTGCTTGTGGGGTCCAGAAGAGGGCTGCCTAGAGCTAGATAGAGTTGAGGTAGGTTGAGCCACTTGACGTGGGTGCTGGGAACTGAACTCAGGTCCTTTGGACAAACAGTAAATGCTCTTAACTGCTACGCCATCTCCAGCCCTTTGTGGGAGTTAAGAAAAAATATTTATTATTGCTAAAATTATACTTATTTCTGTGTCTGCCTGAGAGAGAGTGCGCTTTTGTGCTGTATGTTTGTGTAGCACGTGTATGTGTATAAGGCCCACATAAGCCAGATCAAGGGATCCTGAGTTGAGGTGGTTTGGCAGTTGCCGGCCTAGTGGCCTGGGTTATAATGTTGTTGTACAGCTGTCCCAATTTTGGAGGTGAGGGTGTCTATCCTTAACAGAGTGTTTGAAATAAAATGAAATGGAATACATTTCTATATTTTATAATTTCAGAAAGTCTAGTAAAAGTTCAAATTGAAGTTTATCAATTAATGTTAAGTGTTCTACATTGTGGTTTTAGTGTTAAGATATTTCTTCTTACAAATTATTTTTAATGTGTTGTGTTCCAGGTTTGGAGTATGTAGGAGGGAAGCCCTTCTGCTGTATGTTGAGGGGGTATAATGATCTGAAATATTTGGAAAATGGTTCCTGGTAATTTTTTCTAGGTTTTAGAAGATTGAGTTTAGACATTCAGTCTCCTCCAAACATTGGTCTTCGTCGAAGTGGGCAGGTTGAAGGCGTGCGGCAGATGCATCAGAACGCACCCCGGAGTCAGATGGCTACAGAGCGGGACCTGCAGGCCTGGAAGCGGAGGGTGGTTGTTCCCGAGGCTCCACCAGGCATGTTCAGGTCTGTTGAAGGACCCACTCTTCTCCACTCTTAGGAGGATGCTTTAATGTGATTATCCACACACCTTTTATCTCATTTGTGGTAGGAATAACTATTTGGGTATATTCCAGTAATGGATGAACATTTGTTGTGATTGTCTAGCAAATTCAGAATTTAGTTCCCAGCATTGTTAATGCAGTGAACTTTCTCATTGACAATGTTGTTTCATATGTGAAGACACCTCACACCTGTTTTTCCCTCAGTATTTGGAATTTCCCAGACAGATGGTGTCTTATGTAGGAAATTTAGCATGTGTTCTTTGTTTGTTTTTTTTGAGACAGGGTTTCTCTCTGTTGTAGTCTTGGTTGTCCTGGACTAGATTTGTAGACCAGGCTCAGCTTGAATTCACAGAGATCTCCTGCCTCTGCCTCTGCCTCCCGAGTGCTGGGATTAAAGGCGTGTGCCTTTACCATGTGTTCTTAAAGTCAAGCATTATTCTCTTTACCACATGTTTTAAAATAAATAGATCTTCCTTATAACCAAAGATGTAGTCAGGGTTGAAATTGTAAGTTGTCTCAAATGTTGTACCAGTTTTATTTTTTGCAAAGCTGTTGTAAAGTATTTCATAGGGCACATACAGCATCTAATCTGTTAGCACCTACTGATGCTTTGTGGCTAGGTGATAATGCCATGTCTTGTTTACTCTGTCGTGGGTATTTTTAATAGGTTTACAGGGGCTGGAGAGGTGGTTCAGTGGTTAATAGCACTGGCTGCTCTCCCAGAAGACCCAGCACCCTCATGGTGGCTCACACCTATATATGTGTGGGACACATATATAGGTGTAGGCAAAACACTCACACTCATTAAAAGAAAGAGCCCCCCACAGTATTTTGGGGTGGTGGTGGTGTTTGTTTTTGTTTTTTGAGACAGGGTTTCTCTGTATAGATCTGGCTGTTCTGAAACTGACTGTTTAGACCAGGCTGGCCTCGGACTTAAAGATCTGCTGCCTCCGCCTCCCAAGTGCTAGGATTAAAGGTGTGTCCCACACCTGCTCGGCCATTTTTTTTTTAAAGTCTGTAGAAATGAGTTTTTGTCCTTTGTACATTATTACATTGGCAACATTGCTAAGATGCCAGCCTTTCCTACATTGAGATTTTTATATCAAGGCAGGTGTTTCTAGCAGTTTTCAAATTAGAATCAAAGGACCCTGAGTCTTTCCATAGAGAAGGAAGGCAAAGGCTATTTTTGACACACTCCTTGGCTTGAAAGGAGGTCTGTTCAAATGACCTCCTGTGAGATGTTATGTCATGGGGAAGAGAAAAGAATAGTAGTGCTAGTTTTGTTCAGTGTGAAGTATAAAATGTGGAGGTGAATCATTTGGGTAGGGAATATGTTGCTTTTAATTTTATTTACAGAAAGGATCTGTAATCTTGGAAAATCATGGGAGACACTTGGGAGCACTGAAGTACGGGATGTCCCACTGTATTGGTCCTAATAGCAGGACCACTCTTAATACAAATTAATATTTTTGTACTTAAAATGACTAAGTATTCACGTAAACTGAAGTAAATGCATAAAATGTCAAATTGTAGGCAGTTTCTTTGGAGGTGTATTCTAGGTTGGGCCTTAGCTGTAGCCGGGCAAGGCTTGAGCCGGAGGTGTGTCGTCTCGGCTTCCAGATGAGAGAACGAGAGCAGCTGTGGATCTGTTTAAATTTAAGCGTATGTGTGTTCCTTTAAAGTGCTGTGAAGTGAATGGTTCTTAACACTGTAGTGATTTACCCTGTACATCAGTCCAAGAGCCTCTGTCATCACATCCTTAACTTTATAGGAGGCTGGAAGACTTTCGCATAGAGAGAGGCGAAGAGGAGAGAAATCTATATGTAATAGGGAGGAAAAAGAAGACTTTCCAGCTCTCGGAAAAGGTAACTTGATTCTCCTTTCTTAGGAATGAGAAAATTACTATAGAATTAAAATTCAGTGTTCTTGTGATTTATAAAAACAGCAACAGCTTTCTAATGCGTAGTATTTATTGCTTAAAGTCTCTTGTTGGGTGTGGTAAGCCAACATAGAATTGTTCAGTTCTTTTGTTTTTTGAGACAGGGTTTCTTTGTGAGGGTTCTGCCTGCCTTTGCCTCCCTGGAGTGCTGAGCTGCTCAGTTATTTTTTTTTTAATGATTTATTTTTATTTTATGTACATTGGTGTTTTGACTCCATGTGTGTCTGTGTGAGGGCATCAGATCCTCTGGAACAGGAATTATAGATAGTTGTGAGCTGCCATGTGGGCGCTGGGAATTGAACCCGAGTCCTCTGGAAGATCAGTCAGTGCTCTTATCCACTGAGCCATCTCTCCAGCCTGAAGTGTTTAGTTGTTATTACAAGGTTCTATAGCATTAAAAGATCTTTGTTGACTAACATCTAATGACCAGTACATTACGATCTCTTCCTGTCCTTCCCCAGCTGCTGTGTGCGTCTTTCTGAGGTGGCCAACCGTCATAGCTTGTATAGCTGCCATGTAGGTCTGTGGGGTCTTGAAGTCCAGCAGTGTCAGTCAGGCACTTACCTTAGATATAAAGTGGCCTGTGTCTTCTAGAGTTCAGCTGCTGGGAGTTTCTTTGTTGGGAGTAGTAGAGGTCATAGTATCTCATGGGACTGAGTGCTGTCTCAGTAAGCTGTGTAGCCAAGGATGATGACCTTAAACTTCTCACAATTTTTTTGTTTCTTCAAGACAGGGCTTTTCTGTGTAGCCCTGGCTGTCCTGGAACTCGCTCTGTAGACCAGGCTGGCCTTGAACTCAGAGATCACCTGTCTCCGCCTCCTGAGTGCTGGGATTAAAGGCGTGTGCCACCACTATCCTGATATATATATATATATATATATATATATATATATATATATATTTTTTTTTTTTTTAAGCTTCTGAGTTTTATATTTTTTTTAATCATTGTGTAGCCAAAGATACCATGAGCTTCTAATCCTCCTTTTTCTCTCTTTTGAGTGCTGGGAATTGCATAGGTATGGGCCAGCACCCGATGTCTGTGGAAACTGGGGAATTGAACCTTACTCTGTTGGTTGTACACACTAGTAAGCATTTACCAGTAGAGTCACATCCCAGCATGTGACACCCTGTTCATTGTAGCTTGCTAGGCAGCGTGAACGTGGGTGAGCTGCTGAACTCTCTAAGGGACTAAAAGGAAAAAATACCAACGTGGAATTGACAGTATGTGACAGATTTAAAGTTAACTTGATACAATACCTGTTTTGTTTACAATGTTATGTGTCTTTCCATTTTAGTCAAATTCGATGGTTGTGATGTCCCAGTCTAGACAACGGGCATGCAGGCGTAAATATGCAAATTATAGTAGAAGAAACACTGGCCGCTGTGAATTATCATCTGGAAATGAATCTTCAGGCTCAATTAGACATGTGAGTAGAAGGACTGTGATGTTATCTCACGTGGATGTGTCTGACTCTTGCAGACACATGTGCTTGTATGGGGTGTTAGGGATGGATTAACCCTGAGGTGAATAGCCCACACTGACCCACTCGGACACCAGACTCAGAGTGTTAAGTGTTCAGTAAACTTTCATCAAAGTCTGACCGGTCAGGGACCCAAACCTGGTTTCGGGAACCCAGACTCTGTCCCCCAGCCATTTTCACAGAGAGTTTTTAAAGGAAAAAAATCATAAGTAGGAAGAATCAGTTCTATTCTGGGTACTTTGTGTTTAATTAAGCAAGAAGAATCAATTCTGTTCCAGGTACTTTGCTCCTAGGTAGCTAAGCAAAGCATTTTAAGCTGCTTGGCTGGGATTTCGGCAGGAGGATCTTAGGGGCTTCCCAGGTTCTCATCATTTGAGGAGGACATAGCAGAGTACTGTGGGTTTGTTTAAGTGGGACATGCAGGGTTAATCCAGGCACAGCGTTAGCAAAAGCTGCTCTATGTCGGGACAACAGGGCCTGAGGACTTGAACTTAGTTTTACCCCATGATCAAGAGAGGAGGATGAGTGCAAAGTGGCTGCAGGTGTGCTAAAAGAAGGCTGAGGTAGGCCACAGCATAGGCATGGTAAGCAGGCTGCTGGAGGTTAGCCCTCAGCCCTTCTGAAACATTTTGATCTTGAGGAAGGGTCTTCCTAAGCCTCAAAGGCAGGCCTTTGGCCTTGGAGTTCTGTCTTCCACATGCTTGCAGCTTGTGCCAACAGATTTAACATTCATTTGCTTTGTGAGTGGATGTCATGGTATGTTGGTGGGTGCCAGACTGTAACTTGTGGGAGACGGTGTTCTGCCTACAGCATGTGGACTCTGTGGATCCAGCTCAGGTGTCGGGCCTGGCTGGAAGCTCCTTTATCCGCTGAGCAGAGTCAGTCAGTTCTGATTCTGACTCTGCTTCTCATTTGCATGAGGGTGACACACAGACAGAGAGGACTTTCACAAGTTTGGTTAGCTGTGCCTACAAGGCTGCTTGGCCTCCCTGAGCTCAGGCGGCTCTCCTCTCCCAGGTGACAGGGTGAGAGGTGCAACTTGGAGCTGGCCTTGTGCCTTGAGCTTGTGTTTTGAAGTTTGAGATGGGCGCTCTCTGTGTTTTCAGGCAGGCCTCACTATCCCCTGCTCTGTCTGCATGCTGACAGGCACCTGCTACCGTGCCTGGCTGAGGTTTTGTTTTTAGCGTGTTCCCCCCCCCCTTTGGTTTTCTAGACGGGGTTTCTCTATGTAGCCCTGGCTGTCCTGAAACTCTCTTTGTAGACTAGGCTGGCCTAGAACTCAGAGATTCGCTTGCCTCTGCCTCCTGAGTGCTGCCATTAAAGGGGTGTGCTACCACGCCCGGCCCTGACTGAGACTTTAATAAAAGTCTTTATAATTACTTTTATCAAAACATTTGCACAATATACACATAGAATACAGTAATGTCCAAACATTTTTATCGTTAGTGAAAGTGCCACGCACCCACTTTTCCCCAATCTGCTCTGTTTTACTTGTTTCCTGTCTGTGCTTTTTGACATGGAACAACACTTTGACACGTAAAACATATTGGGAATATACTAGTATATACTGTATTTTGTATGTTGTCACTGGAATTCATCTGTCGCTGTGTCTGAGGACTTGTGCCCAAACCCCTTGATGAGCCATCCTTGGTGTATGAGCTGTAACTCTGTGTTTGCACCCTGCACATTGTCCGCCTTTACTAATGCTCCTTGTTCAGCAGGGCCTGGCGTGATGTGGTTTCCATTTTCACGTGTCTAACTGCCTGCTAGAGTTTTCAGTGTACTTTTATTTGCTTATATAGCAGTTCTAAATCTTCCGAGAGACTCTTAATTTGTAGCCCATTTCCTGGTGTCTGGGTTATTCGTGTATTCTAGGAATGTTCTTTACGAGATGCACTACTTGAGAATTCCTTTTTCTTTGATTCTGGTAGGGTTGTCTTTGCACTTCTTTGGTAGTATCCTTGGAACTCTGACGTTTAAAGTTTGAAGTGTGGTGGCACATGCCTTTAATCCCAGGCTTACACAGAGCCCATGTCTTGAAACACCGCACACGTTTTGAAGTGTCATTTATTGATGTTGTTGTGTCATCAGTTACCAGTGTTGCCTGAAAGGAGTTGGTCCTGTCACTCAACTTCTAGCTAGTATAAGTTGTTCTTGAACTTTCTTCCTTCCTCTCTTTGTTCCTCTTTTCTTTCTTTCTTTCCTTCTTTCCTTTCTCTCTCTCTTTCACAGGGTTTCTAGGCTGGGCTGGTCCTGAATTTTGCTGTATAGCCAAGAAGATCTTTACCCTCCTGATCCCTTTCTTGCCTCTATCTCCCAAGTGCTGGGATTACAGGTGTGTGCCAATATGCTCAGTTTATGTGGTGCTGGGTTCCAGCTTAAGTCTTCATGTATGCTAGGTGAGCATTTTGCGCCCCCCCCCCCCCCCCCCCCCCCCCCCCCCCCCGAAACTTGTGTTTTGGAAGATTTTTTTTTTTTTTTTTTTTTGTGGTGTGTGTCG
>CAJQZJ010032218.1:5068055-5111119 GCA_907164525.1 Lophiomys imhausi | reverse complement strand
TTTTTTTTTTTTTTTTTTTTGGTTTTTTTTTGAGACAGGGTTTCTCTGAATATCTCTGGCTGTCCTGGACTCGCTTTGTAGACCAGGCTGGCCTCGAACTCACAAAGATCCGCCTGCCTCTGCCTCCCAAGTGCTGGGATTAAAGGCGTGCGCCACCACCGCCCGGCTTGGAAGACTTTTTTAAGATTTATGTGTATCTGAATTTGCCTGTATATGCATGTGTTTGTGTGTACCAAATCCCTGCCTTGTGGAGATGTGGAAGTGCTTGTGAAGGCCAGGAGGGTCTCCTACAAGTGTTGTTACAGGTGGTGTGAGACAGTGTGGGGCTGGGTCCTGAACTTGGGTAATCTGTATGACCAACAGTACACAGGACCTGGAGAGATGGCTCAGCAGTTGAGACCACCAGCTGCTCTTGCAAAGGACCCAGGTTCAAATGCTAGCACCCACATGGCAGCTCTAAACTGTCTGTAATGACCAGGCGTGGTGGTGGTAAAGACCAGGCTGGGCTTGAACTCAGAGATCCACCTGCCTCTGCCTCCTGAGTGCTGGGATTAAAGGTGTGCACCACCGCACCTGACTTGTTCATATTTTTAACCCCTTCCTGATTTGGGATCATTTAGGATAAACCTCATCAGCACTTTTGAATAGTATAAGGTGTCTGTTGCCTCCTTCTTTCTCCCCAACTGTGTCAGTTAGGTAAACTGTGGGCATAATGCAGTCTTTGCCTCATTTACAATGTCAGCTTCTTTTGTTTTATTTTGTTTGTTTTTCAAAACATGGTTTCTCTGTGTAACGGACCTGGCTGTCCTGGACTCTTTGTAGACCAGACTGACTTAGTACTCCCAGAGATTCTCCTGCCTCTGCCTTCATCTAGAATTCTGTCCTTTGTATATGTGCCATGTTAAAAGCCTTGTCACAGACCAAACAATTGATGTGCTTGTCATTACCCTCTGTTTTACCACGCTTGGAGTGTTGAACATAAAACTCTCTACAGAGGGCCACTGAGTGGAAATGTGTTTAGAATTTGTGGCACTTGTTATGTGTGCTGTTATGTCTCAATAATTAGGCCAAGTTTGGTGGCTCAGCCTTTAATCCCAGCACTTAGGAGACAATAGCAAGTAGATCTCTGTGAGTTCCAGGCCATCGTGGTCTACACAGTATGTTCAAGACTCTGTCTCAATTTTTATGACATTTATTTATTATTAATTAATTTTAGAGATCATTGTACTGAATGGGTATGGGTGGTCTGCCTGCATCACAGATGTGCTTACTGCCTGAGGAGGCCAGAAGAGGGTTTTGGATCGCCTGGAAGAGAAGCTGCCATGTGAGTGTTGGGAGCCAAATCCAGGTTCTTTGGAGGAGCTAGCTGCAAGTGTTCTCACTGGCGCAGTCACCTCTCCAGTCCCACATTTATTTATTTATCGTGTGGGTAAACAAACGCATTTGGGCGTCAGGACAACTTGGAGAGTCCAGGTCTCTCCTCTTCCTGTGGGATATAGGAACTGAGCTCAGGTCTTCAGGCTTTGCGGGCAGTGAAGTATTTTTATCCAACAAGTCCCATCTTGCCTTAAATTTTGTTTTCTGTTTTGTTTCTTGGGATAAGGTTTCTCTCTGTAGCTCTGGCTGTCCTAGAATGCATTCTGTACACCAGACTAGTCTCAAACTCACATATCTGTTTGCTACTGCCTCTCAAGTGCTGGGATGAAAGGCATGTGCCACCACTGCCTGGCACTTGCCATGATTTTTTTTTTTTTAAGATTATATTTATGAAGCCAGGTGTGGTAGCGCACGCCTTTAATCCCAGCGCTTGGGAGGTAGAGGCAGGTGGATCACTGTGAGTTCAAGGCCAGCCTGGTCTACAAAGCAAGTCCAGGACAGCCAGAGCTGTTATACAGAGAAACCCTGTCTCGAAAAACCAAAAAAAAAAAAAAAGATTATATTTATGTACTTATGTTCAAGTGTGTCTGTGGAGGTCACACAGCCTGGGTGTGTGTTGGGAAGGTGGTTCTGTTTCCCAGTGTGTATCTTGGAGTTGGACTCAGGTTGTCAGTGCTTTGACCTGTTAGCCATTTTGCCCACCCTGTTAAGTTTTATTTTTTATGTGATTTAAAAAAATTTAATTAATGACAGCATCTTCTATATTGTAGGCTTGTCCCATACTCATTGTGTAACTCAGGTGGCATTTCCTTCCTGGCCCTTCTGCTGCTAGGTCCTGTCCTGCCTATGATGCTGAGGGTGGTACCCAAGGTTCCTGTTGCTAATTCCAACAAGCACTCTTCCAGCTAAGTTCTGTCCTCAGCCCTTTACAAACACAGCAACAAAAACACGGTTATCCAGGCTGTCTCTGCTTCAGCTTCTCAAGTAGCTGGGAGTCTAGAGTAGGCACCTCCACCTCTGCTTTCCACAAGCAGCTTTTTTTTTCTTCTCCCTAATCTGCCTCTCTAGGACATCAGCTAGAAGCAGTCATAGATTGCATCGCCTTTCAGGTTGATGTTTTGCCTTCCTTAACACACATGGACACATTTTCCATGTCTTCTCCTGGCTCAGTAGTGCACTGATTTTTTTTTTCCTGTATTGAGTATTCCATTGTTTGAATGCAGTACCTTGGTGTTGGAGTTTTCCATCATGAAGACTGGAAGCATCTGTGTGTAATTTGTTGTGAATGAAAACTCAGGAGCTTCTATGAAAACCAGGATTGTGTGATGAACCTGTTTAGCATTGACACAGACTGACAATCTTTGAAAGTGCCTGTTCTGGTTTGCATTCTCATCAGCAACAAAGGTGCATCCCTTTTGGTTCACATCTTTGTCAAGAGGTTTCCTTCTGTCATCTGTAGGATTCTATTCAAAATCCCAGTAAGTTACTAACAAAATCTCGATCTTTCAATTTTACCAATAAAGACTAAGGAGCCAGATGCTGGGGTGAAAGCTTGCTAACTCAGAGAGGCAGAGAAAGCACCCAGCCTCCCTTCCTCCTCAACCAACAACCAATATCTACAAAAGGAATCTCCTTTCCTACCACATCTCAAAGAGAACCCTCAAACTGAATGTCCCTCCAAATCTACTTCCTGTGCATCTCTCTCTCCATGCCCCTGACTTCCTTTCTGTTTTTTTTCCTATGTTCACTCCCTGTCAACTAGTTACTTGCTCCACCTCTTGACCTGTGGTTGACTTTATTTAATCCTGTTTACAATATTCAAGTGGAAAGCTCTTGGGATTAAAGGTGTGTGCTAGGGCTGAGCCACACAACTAGAAACAGGTTTTTCCAGTAAACAGCAAAGTCTCAGGGTTCACAGTGTGATCACATATCCTGCAGTAAATACTGTCAAACTTTTTTTTTTTTAAGATTTATTTATTTATTATACATACAGTATTTGGCCTGCATGTATGCTTGAGGGCCAGAAGAGGGCACCAGATCTCATTATAGATGGTTGTGAGCCACCATGTGGTTGCTGGGAATTGAACTCAGGACCTCTGGAAGAGCAGTCAGTGCTCTTAACCTCTGAGCCATCTCTCCAGCCCTCTTGTCAAACTTTTAAATGATATGGAGAAAAGAAAACCAGGACAGCTAACGTAATTTAAAGGACTGACAGTCGCTGTCATTACGGCTTGTTATAGTAAAGTTTCTAAGACAGTAGTGTTGATGGAAGAACAGATGAAAAGGTCAGGGAAACAACATGGTTCTGAACTGATCAGTGGTCAACTGACATCCAGCACAGACAGCTCGGTGCTTGAGTGAGTACTGATGGCATAGCTGGGCATACACATTCCACAAAGTGAATCTGCAGCTACCTTTCACGGGAGCTCTGCTGACACATGCCTGGATCAGTGATCTCAAGGCTGAGCCCCTGTCTGTGGGGAGAGAGGAAATAACAAACTGAATGAAATTTAAAAGAGAGTTTAACACTTGTACAAGCTGAAAATAGAATATAGGTGTCCTCAGAGATGTGAATATTATTTTATGTTCAGTACTCAAATTGACATTGACAAAAATTGAAATTTCAAAATAGTTAGAGGTGTTGAAATGGAGTAATAAGAACATCAATCCTTTTTCAAAATGGGAATGCATCTACCAGTCACCGTCTTAGTAAGGATCATAGATGGGAAGCCACAGATAGGGACGATGATGGCCGTCTCATCTGGGGGCTGAAAGCACAAGGGCAGCCAGACACAGGTGCCTCTGTGCACCTCAGTACTGGAGTCCAGAGCCCAGAGCTGTCCTGAGCAAGGCCTGCCACCCTCACAAGTCCACCTTGATAAAAATGAGGACTTAGAACCTAGTCCTGGTGCCGCACACCTGCAATCCCAGGAAGGTCAGGAGTTCAAAGCCGCTCTCTGTCGCATAGTGAATCGGAGGCCAGGCTGAACTACATGAGTCCTTCTCTCAAAAAGCCCTATGACTTGCTTTTTTAGGTTTTTATCTAATTGCATTTCTATTAATTATTTTGAGTTTCTTAGGTATACTAGTCTTGTTGGAACAATTCGCCAGTTTTATGACATGTAGCCTGTAGGATCAAAATTGTCTTGTCCATTCACAATCTAGGAAAGTTCCTGTGAGCAGAGTGAAGATCCTTGCTCTTCAGAAGATGACGAGTGGAAAAGTGACAGAAGAACGGAGAGTGACAGTGAGAGCTCCAGGTACCTGCTTTTGTTCTGATCTCAAGTTGGCAGTTAGTCAGCCATGCCTCTAACCAGGAGTGTGTTGATCTCTGAGACAAGTTTGTAACCAGAAGACTAATGCTAGACTAGCTCTGGGCTATACAGGATACCCTGGCATGCTTTTCTATGTGCTTAGTAATGTATACGAAAGATACTAGTTCACTTTTAGGCCACACTGAAAACGAGTATTCAAAGTGCGTGTGCAACTTTGTCATGTATTTATTATTAAATGTTTTAAATGTCTCCTTTAGTTAGGGTCCAGGTTTTAGTAGGATGAGAATGTAAGCCTCCATCTTTTTCAGATTGCTTCCGTCTATAAACTCATTTACATATCTCTGTAAGCCCAGGAGTTTTCCCAGTGTCCATAGTGCATGGATCATCTTGCCTTTGTTTCTTTTTGATGGTGCTCTCTGACTCGTTTTCTGTCTTCTTTGCTCCGTTGTGACCGGTGCCTCTCGAGTAGTGTCCTAGAACACATGAGCATGTATTATTCTCTTAAGAATGGTCTTTGAATTGTGCAGTGCCCGCGACAAGAACACTAATTATAGCCAGGTGTGGTGGTGCACACTTTTAATCCCAGCACTCGGGGGAGGTACAGGCAGGCGGATCTATCTGTGTAAAGTCAAGGCCATCCTGGTCTGTAGAGCTAGAGAGTAAGTTCCAGGATAGCCAGAGCTACACAGAGAAATCCCATCTCAGAAAATCAAAAAAAGTAAAGAACAAAAGAGGAAAAGAAATTAGATTGTGAAGAGCTTGAGAGGTAAACTCTCAGACCGAGGCCTTACCCCTTGCTGTGTGGGGACGCTCCCTTTTGGATGAGCTTCTCGTGGGGACGCTCCCTTGTGGACGAGCTTCTCCTGCAGCCCGCTCACCCTGAGTTGAGTGGCTCAGCTCCCAGGGTGCAGCTGTTGTTAACACTGTCCTGCACTTGAAGCATGGCAGAGAGGGCCAGCCATCTGGAAAAATGACTCACTTTGAGCTTTCTGTTTGGGGTTGAGTTGCTTCCCTTGGGTGCTCACTGACGGAGACATGTCAGTGGTTTGGGATGCAAGGTAGAATTGTAAGTAGGTATCTGCCAGCATCTCGGAGGTGCTGGGCTCTTAGTAGGGCCTCTGTAATGTTTCTCAGTAACTCCCCTGTGCTTTATGAGAGGGAAGTTAGTACTTGGCTGTAGGCCTGACTTTGATCAGCTCTCAAGTGGCTCTGATGGGAAAGAACTCACCTGGCATGCACAGGGCTCACCTTCTTCCCACTGTCAGTGAATGTTGATTTATTCATTTCATGTGTGTGAGTGTTTTGCATGAATGTAGTCTGTACACTATGTGTGCCCGTGTCTGTTAGCTGAGTCCAGAAGAAGGCATTAGGCCCCCTGGAACTGAAGTTCTTCACAGTTGGGAACCACCTTTTGTTTTTTTTTTTTTTGTTTTTGAGACAGGGTTTCTCTGTGTATCCTTGGCTGTCCTGGACTCGCTTTGTAGACCAGGCTGGCCTTGAACTCACAGATATCCGCCTGCCTCTGCCTCCCGAGTGCTGGGATTAAAGGCGTGCGCCACCACTACCCAGCTGGGTGGTGGAAATTGAACTCCACCCTTGGAAGAGCAGCCAGTGCTATCAGCCCGAGCCACATCTCTTCAGCCCTGGTGATTTCTTTCTCCATCTTTGTCATGATCTATGGTTTGTTGATCTTTGCTGGTACCGTCAGCAAGATGTTCAAGTTTAAAAAAAAAAAAAAAATCTAGTCTTTTTTTTTTTTTTTGGTTTTTCGAGACAGGGTTTCTCTGAATATCTCTGGCTGTCCTGGACTCACTTTGTAGACCAGGCTGGCCTCGAACTCACAAAGATCCGCCTTCCTCTGCCTCCCAAGTGCTGGGATTAAAGGCGTGCGCCACCACCGCCCGGCTAAATCTAGTCTTTTGTTTAGAGGAAAACTTCGTTTTCCTCTCTCCAGGTTCACCTCTGTATTCTTCTGGGGTTCTGTTATGAACTTGCTGTTACCATGCAGTTTAAAACCTTCTCCTCATGCAGCGACTCGTCATCTCGGTACTCTGACTGGACAGCTGACACGGGGATCAACTTGCAGCCTCCTTTAAGGACGTCATGTCGACGTCGAGTAACCCGGTTCTGCAGTAGTTCAGAGGAAGAAATGTCAACGGAGAACATATCTCCTCCAAAAAGAAGGCAAAAAAGAAAGAAAGAAAGCAAGCCTAAAAGGGAGGTAAGAAAAACAAAAACAAAAACAAAAAAAATATTGTTTAAAAATAATGTGTGGCTGGACAAGGTGGAGCACACCTTTAATCCCAGCACTCGGGAGGCAGAGGCAGGTGGATCTCCGAGAGTTCAAGGCCAGCCTGGTCCACAACTCTCTTCATTTTTCCCATGACTGCCATAGTGCTTTATTTCTTTATTATGTGCCCAGTGGGTATCGTTACTTAAAGCTGTTAAGACTTTTTGTTTGTTTATGTTCCTGTGTAACAGAGTCCTTGATACTTAGGTGTAAGAATAAACATTTATCATTTCTTGCTTTGGTGGGTCAGGAACCTGTGGTTCCTGAGTCACAGGTCTGTTGGTTGGGTGTGTCTTGGTACTCCTTAGGGCACCATCTTTTTCCCAAGCTTAGTCATGTGGCTTTTAACCCCTAAAGGAGATGCCTAATTATTACGAGGCTGTGATCAACTAAGTCTCCACAGAGAAGCCTGTGCCTGCCTAGAAAATACTCAGAAGAAATCTCCTTGTAATGGAGTATAAGGGCACAGGGGACGAGGGAGTGCTAGGCTGGGTCTTGGTAGCTCCACAGTGGTTTTAGAAGCTACAGGTAAGGGGAGGCTTGGATCCAGACACATGTCAGTACATTCTTGTGTATTGATCCCAACACAACCACTCTGAATAGTGAAGTGTTTGTTTCTCAGTTAAAGAGTATGCATTACTCCCTTTCTACTACACTTTCTTCTCTTCCCCTGGGCAGAGTTTGCCAAGGATGACTCCAGTGGAGCTTGCAAACACGGAACATTTGTATGAGTTTCACCCTCCCATTTGGATAACTGACACCACATTGCGGAAGTCTCCTTTTGTTCCTCAGATGGGTGACGAGGTGAGGAGGGAAGCCTTTAAGATTGTGCACCTGAAAGTGTAGTGTGCTGCTCAGTCCTTCCCAGTAAACACATTTCCCTTTGCAGGTGATCTACTTTCGCCAGGGTCATGAAGCATACATTGAAGCTGTCAGAAGAAATGACATTTACGAGCTGAACCCTAATAAGGAGCCATGGAGAAAAATGGATCTTAGGGTAGGTCAATGTTACAGTAGGGCATTAATGCACAAGACAGATGTCAGTAAAAGTTGGGGAGGAGAGTAACTCACATGTAATACCTTCTTTTTTTTCTTTTTAATTTTATTTCCTTTGCATTGGTGTTTTGCCTGCATGTGTGTCTTTGTGAGAGTGTTAGATCCTGGAGTTACAGACAGTTGTGAGTGCTCTGTGGGTACTGGGAATTGAACCCAGATCCTCTGGAAGAATAGTCAGTGCTCTTAACCGCTGACCCATCTCCAGCTCTTTTGGAGGGAAAAACCTTTTAACTATTAAGTTTTATGGCTTTGTTTCTGTGAATTTGGCTTTATGTCAACTTTACTATCCAATACAATAAGTCCTCATTATACATGGATGTAGTATTTGCATATTCATCATGTCATTTAGAACCATAAAGTTAACACTTGGACTTTTGTTGGTCCAGGGAGGGGCAGGAGTGTAAATGGTTTTGAGTTACCTGGTGAGCATGTTGCTGTTTGAAATGGAACAAGATGACCCTGAGGGTCATTCATGACTGTTGAGCATATTTCTCATATGTGTCATTTTTTGTGACAGTTGCTGTTTATAATGGCCTCTAAGCACAGATTTTAAATTACAGAACCGTATTCCTTAGTACAAGAATCCTGTGATGTGCACGTTTTAGGGGGAAAATGTGATTTGGAAGTTTCATTTAGATAGTACCTCTGTTAGCTGTGAAGTAAGTGTTATGAATTGAGACCGTTTATGTATTTTCCCTACATTGCTTTCACTCTCCTTTCCTTTTCCTTCCTTGTCTGTCCAAGACTGCCTTTGTAGCTTAGGTTGGCCTTGGACCTCCAACTCTCCTTCCTCCACCTCCTGAACTGCTGGGATGGCATGTATGCTTATGCCATTCTGGAGGTGGGCTCTTTTGAAATCTGATGCCTTCTTCTGCCCTCTGCTGTCACCAGGCATACGTGTGACAGGCAGTATATATTCAAGCAAAACACATTTAAGATAAAAATGGGAAAAAAATCAGCAAAATCCTTACATATTTTGATTGCATAATACAAAATTACATAAAGATGTTTATGCAGAGAACAAAGAAAGCCTAAGTAAGGGTTTGGCTTACGTACGGTTCAATGGTGAGAAAGTTTGTTGTCAAACCTGAGGATCTCAGTCCGGTTCCCGTGTCTTACACGACGGAATGAGAGCACCCACTCCTGCACGGATTGCTGTGACCTTTACATGGGTGCTGATTGGTTACTGTGTACTGGTTCTGTGCCACTCCGAAATTCCTCACACCTCTGACGTTTTCTAGTGAGGACAGTGATAGCTTAGTGAGCGTATTTCTCTGTAAGAGCCCACCCTGGAGACTAGGAGGAATGGTTACAGTCAATGGCAAATTACATGTAGTGTTTGGAATCTAAGGGAGGAGTTGGCTTAGCCTAGCTATAGTACATAGAGAATTACGCTATTGAAAAATTGCTTTTTAAAATAATTTCTAAATAAATGTCTGTTACAGGATCAAGAATTGGTCAAAATAGTTGGAATAAGATATGAGGTTGGACCACCTACACTCTGTTGCCTCAAACTAGCATTTATAGATCCAGCAACTGGCAGACTTACAGATAAATCTTTCTCTATTAGGTATGTGTTATGTTTCTGTGGGATTACTTAGATGTAGAGTTTTGCGTCTTGCTGCCTTATGCATGTATATCATTTAGGCAGGGAGTCTACTGCTTGGATCGTTTTCCACAATGTGTAATCCAGGTAGAGGATTAGAGGCTATGCAGGGAATTTGTCACATGGTGGCTACTAGTCAATTTTAACTGTTAAGTGTTAGATGTGCTGGTTCAAATTGAGTACACACTGCATGTTGTGCTGTTTTGGAGGCTGAAAGTGCAGACAGTGTCTCACTAAAGGTGCCGCTCAGCTTACCATTTGGTTAGGCTGACCAGCAAGGGACTTCTAGGAACCTGCCTGTGTCTACCTTCCTAACATTCCCACCTGATGTCTATGTGGACATTGCCACTCCAAATTCAGGTCCTTATGTTGCCGTGAAAGCACTTTTACTTACTGAGTTGTCTGCAGTCATGGTTAGATATGCCTGGAAAGCTGGCTAAGCTAAGAAAAGACTGAGTTAGTTGAACCTTGTGGGGCAGAAAGAGTTGGGTAGGTTTCCTGGTGCTTACTGGCTAGCCAGCCTGGCCTGCTTGGCAAGCTGTCGGCCAGTGACAGAGCCTGTCTCAGAAGAATGAGGTGGACAGCATCTGGGGAATGAACCCAGAACTGTCCTGGGCCCAACCCCTGTGTGCACACATGTACACAGAAGTTTTACGTGAGAAGTAGTGTCTGTGCTTTTTCAACATCGATTACTGTTTTCCACTGTGGTAAATTTTAATTTTCTTTTAGATACCACGATATGCCAGATGTTATCGATTTTCTTGTGTTGCGTCAATTTTATGATGAAGCAAGACAGAGAAACTGGCAGCCTTGTAAGTGTCCTTATTGAATTCTATATAGTTTTAAAAACCACTGAGCTGCCATTTGCATGTAGCACTGTTAATTATGGTTTATATAAATAAACAAGTGATTTCTAGAGACGTAATGACTTGAACATACTGACTCAGGGCTCATGCTAACTGTGCCTACTTCACGCAGGCCTCCTAGCCAGCCACTGTCGCTCCTGCTTACAGTATACATGTTCGGAAATGACTGTCTTGTTATATTTCATTGTTACTATTTTAGAGACAGGTCTTGCTGTGCAGCTTTGGCTGGCCTGGAGCTTACAGAGCTCCACCTGCCTTTCCTCTTTCCTCCTGAGTGCTGTGGTAAAGGCATGTGCCGCTACACTTAGCTGTGCATAGTTATCTCTAATGTAGTACTTGTATATTTTGTACTTTTGTAGGATTTAGAACAGTGGTTTTCAACCTGTGAGTTTTGACCCCCTTAGTGGTTGAATGACCCTTTCACAGGGGTAGCATATCAGATTTTTAAAGTACGATTTGTAATAGAAGCAAAATTACAGTTATGAAGTAGCAACAGTAATTTTATGGTTGGTGGTTTCTGCAACATGAGAAACTATATTAAAGGGTTGCAGCATTAGAAAGGTTGAGAACCACTGATTTAAAATAGATTGGTTAAGAAAGAATTCCAGCAAGAGACAGAGCCAGGCAGATCTCTGTGAGTTCGAGGCCAGCCTGGTCTACAGAGTGAGTTCCAGGACAGCCAGGGCTGTTACAAAGAGAAACCTGTCTCAAAAAAAAAAAAAAAGAATTCTAGATTTAATAATGAAAATAGCGTGGTGTAAACTGTGCAGTGATGAAGCACATCTTAAATCCCAGCACTTTAAAAAATGTATAAGCCACAAAAATTATAGCAGCTATGATTAGTCTTACGTTTGCAGTTGTCACTACAAAATACAACAACCTAAAAATGTGTTCTAAATCCTTCAAAAACACCTGAGCAGCAGGGCATGGTGGCAGAGGCTTTTAATCCCAGCACTGGGAAGCAGAGGCAGGTGAATCTCTGAGTTCAAGGCCAGCCTGGTCTACAGAGTGAGTTCCTGAAGAGCCAGGGCTACTTAGAGAAACCCTGTCTTGAAAAACCAAAAGAAAACGAAAATGTGGTGCGCCACAGTATTTGATTTTGATATCAGAAACTAGACTTAAGTGATACAACTTGAGAAAACTGATCCTTCAAGAAATGGACAGGCCGGAAAGATGGTTCAGCCTTTAAGGACCCTTGTTCAATAGAAACAGGGTTGAATTCCAAGCAACCATCCCTGTGTAACTTCACTCATCTCTAGGGGATTTGACACCCTCTTTCCCACTGGGAACCTACATGCATGTTCTTTGTTTGTGGGTATACACCACTCCTCACTTCCACCCTGTTTTTAAAAATAAATCTTAGAAACAAAAAGAAACCATTTGGATCAGGAGGATTGCGTGGTGGGTGAAGGTGGTCCTGTTGTATCCTAGCCTGACAGTTGGAGTCTGGTGTGTAGATAGTCTCCTGGATGGTAGTTGTCTTCTGACCCCCACATGTATAAAAGAAAATTTAAAAACCTTTAAAAACTTACTTTATGGTTTGTTTTTCTTTGTAAAATCTAGTGGGTTTGGTTTTGGTTTTTTCATAGTCCATGTGCCTTGGAGACGTTGATGGTTTTGCTGTCAGTTTTACAGTGCGCCGTTATCCCATTACTAGTGTTTATTTATTTTAAAAGGTTGTCTTTTGAGACGGTCTCACTGTGGCCTTGGCTGTCCTGGAACACTGTAGACCAGACTGGCCTTGAACTCACAAGAGGGGTCAGATACTGTAGGATACATTTATTTCTTTCTAGTCTAGAGCCACTCCTGTAGGTTAAATTTTTTAATATTTAATAACTGTGTGTGGGGGATGGTGTTATGCTAGGCCACAGAACTACACCCTACACCCATTCTACCCTTTGATGGATTTGTAGAATCAGTCAAAATCTCTGCAAAAACCCTTTAGGAAGATTGGCTTTCTTACAGCTGAATTACTGTAAGACAGCAGAGTTGACTAGTTGCTGTGTAGTTCTGTTTAAATAATAACACATTGTTAATACTTGAGTACTTTCAGACCTGATTTTTAACTTCCTCTTTTAAAAATTACTTTGTGCATTTAAGAATGCATGTATCTATGTGAGCATGCCATGGGCTTCTGTGATGGTCAGAGGACTTTTGGACAGCTGTGCTCTCCTTCTGTCATGTAGGTCTCTGGAAATTGAGCTCAGGGCATCAGGCGTGGTCATTGATTGCCTTTTACCCATGAACCCATCTCACCCCAGACCCCAGTTGCTCATTATGCTTGTTTTCTTGTTGTTGGTTTTGTTTTGTTTTGTATTTTCAAGACGGGGTTTCTCTCTTGCCCTGGCTGTCCTAGACTCTCTTTGTAGATCAGGCTGGCCTCGAACTCAAAGAGATCCAACTGCCTCTGCTTCTTAGTGCTGGGATTAAAGGCGTGTGCACCATGCCGGGCTACTATGTGGTTTTTTTTTTTTTTTTTTTTTTTTTTTTTTTTTTGAAGGATTTAGAACACACTTTTCCATTATTGTATTTTGTAGTGACAACTGCAACTAATCATAGCTGCTATAAATTTTGTGTAAGTTTTACGAGCATTTCATATCTTAAATATGAGAGTATTTTATACTGTGTGCACAGCAGTAAGGGGTGTCACTTTCTTCCCTCTGCTCACATGTGGGTTGGACGCAGGGTCTTGGTACCCACTGTGATGTGCCCGCAGCCCTGAGAATTCTGAATTTTATTAAACGTTATGTTTGATCTCTGCTCTTTGTGTATTATGGGATTTCATTGGTAAAAGTGAACATAATGTTTGCAAATGTGTGCTTCAGACTTGATCATTTCTCTTACAGGTGACAGATTTCGATCTATAATTGATGATGCTTGGTGGTTTGGAACTGTGTTGAGTCAAGAGCCATACCAACCACAGTATCCTGACAGTCATTTCCAGTGTTACATTGTTAGGTTTGTATACAGAAAATGTTTACTGTTTCAGATCACCACCTGACCAGCATGGTTAGGCCCAGGGTAACTTTATGCCATTGGATTAGTTTGACCTCTAGAATGCTAACGTTCCTGAGTTGGTCACGGCCCAGCGTTGATACTTTTATCATTAATAATATTCAGAGAAACCTTCACCTTTCTAGCCACTGGCTATAGATAAAAAGTCTGACACTCAGATGAATGTGGTGGCGCATACCTTTAATCCCAGCACTTAGGAGGCAGAGGTAGGTGTATCTCAATAAGTTCAAGGCTAGCCTGGTCTACAGAGTGAGTCCAGGACAGCCAGGGATACACAAAGAAACCCTGTCTAACACCCCCCCCCAAAAAAAAAAGTCTGACGTTCAAGCTTTTACCCTGTCCTGTGCACTCTTCGCTTACTGTGAGATAAGGTTGCATAGAAGTTCTGATGTTTTTGCAGCCCTTACAAATAGTCCTCCCCCGGCAGGGTTTCTTTGTGTCTGTGTTACAGCCATGGCTGTCCGGGACTTGAATTGTAGACCAGGCTGGCCTCAAACTCTCCAAGATTCTCCTGTCTCTGAAGTGCTGAGATTAAAGGTGTGTGCCAGTATGCCCAGAACAAACATTTTTTTAAGGTTTTATATTTTGCCCGTATGGCCATATGTATGCCTCATTTTCCCTAGAGACCAGGAGGGGACATCCTCTTCTGGATCCTTTGGAGTTGCAGACAGTTGTGGCCATGTAGGAGCCGGGAATCAAACCTTTGTCTCTGAAGAGCAGTCAGTGCCCTAACTACTGAGCCATCCCTCTAGCCCCTTGTATAAGTTTTTGCACTTTCTTTCTAGGTTTTGGATTTTATTTTATTTTATTGGATAGGTTTTCTCTGTGTAGTCCTGGCTGTCCTGAAACTGGCTGTGTACACCAGGCTGACCCTCAAACCCAAAGAGATCTGCCTGCTTCTGTCTCCTGAGTGCTGCAGTTTAAAGATGTGTGCCACCATACCTGGCTGCACTTTTTTTTTTTTAAACTGTGTTTTTCTCAACGTTCAAAAATGTCAATGTTGGAAATGTAGTTGCTGCAGTGGTGCTGGCTAATCTCCATGTTTCTTTTGTAGTCGGTGCCCTGCTGCTCTGTGCAGCTCGTTTTTTTTGGAAGAAGCTAACCAGTACTCCTTTGTTCTTTGTCACACAGGTGGGACAATACTGAAATTGAAAAACTTAGCCCATGGGACATGGAACCCATTCCTGACAACGGTATATATTTGTGATAGTTATGAGATACTTATCTTCCCAGGTTTCTTTCTTGCTTATGTACGTATTAGGGCACGTGTCTGTTCATAAAGCCCCTGAAGTTGTCACAGTCTCAGAACTTTGCTAGAAGGAAGCAGTTTGGAACCTGTTTGCCTTGGTTCCTCTTAGTCTCAGAGTCCATGGTATAGATGTCTTAGCAGTTCAGCAGTCGCATGACCCACTTTAGCTGGAGCAGCCATGCTGTCCTGCTCACCCTGAAAGGTGCAGGTCCAGCTGGCTCTCTGGATCCCTGTGCTGTGTGCTGGCCTTGTTTGCTACACACTGTCTTGATCCTGCTTCTGTGATCAGGTTTGCTGGTGTCTGTTGCCCTTTGAAGGCTGTGTTGAACCATTCCTTCCTTGCTCGGGTTTATGAACAGTGCAGAATAGCTACTGCTGATATTTTTCACTACTTTAACCGTCATTAATAATTGCACAGTTTAAAAACCTCATCAGTTTTAAAAGGGTGAAGTCACCAGTGACTCTTGCGGTAGTCTTTTTTTTTTTTTTTTACTCAACACAGGGTTTCTCTGCATATATCTGGCTGTCCTGGACTCCCTTTGTAGACCAGGCTGGCCCTGAACTCACAGAGATTCACCTGCCTCTACCTCCCAATGCTGGGATTAAAGGCGTGCGCCACCACGCCCTGCGTGGTAGTCTTTTGAGTTTAGTGACTTACCGCACAGTATGTGAAGTTTTCAGGATTAGTAAACCCTGTCCCTTACAGTACTTGTGCCCTACCTATATCAGCTCGGTTCCTCTCACCCTGAGGGTCATGGGAACATTTAAGGCTAGAGACTTTTATACGACTTGTGTAAAGTAATTGGATTGTCAGCCTGTGGGCAGTCTTGTTAAGCACTGTTTGCACCCGCTTTAGTAAGGTGTGCTCAGAGCCAGGCAGCAAAAGCTCTTTGTAAACACTTACTGTAAGGCTTCCAGTTAACTGACAGTTGTCAACAGGCATGCTGTTAATGTCATAGAGGTGCAGCTTAAAGTAGGAGGTTACCGTCTTCTAGTCACAGAGATACCTTTCTCCTTTGTCATATTCAAGAATGTCCCTGAATACTTACATTACATCTTAGTTTTTTCAATATATACTTTGGTTATCAATATTTTATTGTACTTATGTTTGTTTTTAAATAATTTTAGACTTAAAGTTTTATGAAGACTTGTTCAATGTCATTTTGTCTGATTGGTCAGGACAACTGTCAGAAGTCAGAGTTGTCATTGACACAGCACTAGGGTGGGACTTGCTTCGATTTTGTCTTTTCTTTGTACTACCCCTTGATGTGCTGACTGTATCTGCTGCCACAGCCTCTTTTCACCTTCGCTCTCCTAGCCTTCCTCTGTCTCTCATGACACTGATAACTTCTAATTACAGGACAGTTATTTCCTGGCTTGTGCTTGGGTTTTGCTTTGAGCTTTTCTTTTTTTTTTGGTTTTTTCGAGACAGGGTTTCTCTGTGTAGCCCTGGCTGTCCTGGACTCACTTTGTAGACCAGGCTGGCCTCGAACTCACAAAGATCCGCCTGCCTCTGCCTCCCAAGTGCTGGGATTAAAGGCGTGCGCCACCACCGCCCGGCTGAGCTTTTCTTTTGATTAAACTTTTTTTGCGTAATTAAAATACATTTATTGTACATTTGTGTGCATGCATATGTGCCATCTTTTTCTGCTAGTGTCCTCAAAAGCCAGAAGAGGTCATCAGATTTTTTTGTACCTAGACCTAAAGGCATTTAGTAGCCACTGAAGTAGGTCCTGGGAGTTAAACTCAAGATGTCTAGGAAGATCAGGAAGTGCTGAGTGGTATCCTCAGCTTCTAAAGGGATGTTACTAAAGGACTCTGTTATGTTGTCTGCTCTTAGAGTCTCTGCTTTTCTTACTGAGCTCTATAAAACACTGAACATCACTGTGAAGTAGATTACAGAAATGCTAAAGTCTTATATGCTACTAAATATTTTTTCACTTTTGTTTTTTTCCTGTTGCTTAAAGATGACAACACAGAAATGAGAAATCCTATAGGATCATTTACCATTTACACCTCGATCTTTGTTTTGTTTTCAAGACAGGGTTTCTCTGTGTGACAATCCTGGCTGTCCTGGAACTCACTCTGTAGACCAGGCTGGCCTCAAACTCACAGAGATCCTCCTGGCTCTGCCTCCTGAGTGCTGGGATTGAAGGTGTGTGCCACCATTGTCTGGCTGGGTGTGGAGCTTTTGTTACTTTCTGAACTTTAAATTGTCTCCTGGCATTTGCTTTCAGAAGTCTCTGGGTTAGGGTTGCCTTGTTGGTTTCTGTTCTTTTCTAAGTGGTGTCTAGGACTTTGCATTTTGAAGGAATAAGACTGAAGCCAATGAAGATGGCCTGTATTCAGATTGTACCAGGGTGATAATTTCTGCTTACATTCAGTTCAGATAATTTTGTAATCTCAGTGAATAACTTAGAAAGCTGAAGATTTGAGGTCAGCTTTTTTTTTTTTCTGTTCCTCTGGTTTTTTTGAAACTGGCTTTCTCTGTGTAGCTCAGGCTGTACTGGAATTCACAGAGATCTGCTTCTGTCTCCCAAGTGCTGGGATTAAGGGTGTGCACCATCACTGCCTGTCTTGAGTCTACTTTTGGCAGTAGAGGCAGCTTAATTTACGAGCTTTTCCAGTTGAACTTGAATATATAGTATTCATTGCATCTTAGAAGTTGATTCCTTCCCCCCTCACCTTTTTTCCCCCCTGCTTTGATTTTCTTTAAAATGGAATTCATAGTTGATCCGCCAGAAGAATTGGGGGCAAGTATCTCTGTCACTTCAGATGAGCTAGAGAAATTGCTCTACAAACCACAGGATGGTGAATGGGGCCAGAACTCAAGAGATGAGGAGTGTGAACGGATTATCAGTGGCATAGATCAGCTTTTAAACCTTGGTAAGTTTCATCAAGCTGAAAGGTTAATTTTAAAGTTTTCTATAAAAGAATTTCAAGTATATAATTTAGGTTATGTTATTTACTTAATTCATCTTGGTTTGTCATATTAAATGGAGCTCTCTCCTAGGAGTGATTTTTTTTTTTTTTTTTTTTTTTGTAGCTATCACCTATAGGTAATGAAGTTACTGTTTAAAAGCTTAGAATTTTGTCTTCTTTTACAGATATAGCAGCAGCTTTTGCAGGCCCAGTGGATCTATGTACATATCCAAAGTACTGCACAGTAGTGGCTTATCCTACTGATCTTTATACAATTCGAATGAGACTTGTTAATCGATTTTACAGGTTAGTATGGAACCCTTTCAAAATACCATAAAGAGCTTTGAGGCCACAGTCACCAACACAGGGAGACACGTGCCGGTTGCTGTGTGAGCTTTGGATGCTGGTGAGCGTGATTTCCTGTTTGCTGGTGTTTCTTGTATGTCAGGCAAAAGGAGACACACCAAACTTCATGCCCCAGTTGAGTGTGTGTGTGTGTGTGTGTGTGTGTGTGTTAGGAATTACATTAACTGGATACTGTTCTCTGTGTGTGTCAAATTCTTTTTAGATGCTTGAGTTACTAGAACTTTATTTTCTTTTAAGTTCCTTTTTTATGTGCCTGTATATATGCTTACGTGTATGTTGTATGTCCATGTGTATGCAGGTTCCCTTGGAGGCCAGAAGAGGATATTTTATCTCCTGGAGGGACTTAGAGGTGGTGGTTGTTGTCCAGGTGTGGCTCCTGGAGCTGAACCCCAGTCCTCTCTAAGAGCAGAAAGTGCTCTTAACCACGGGACTTTCTCTCTAGTCCAGTTACAACTTTACCAATAGTCAAGAACTAAAAATGGAAAAAGCTTATGAAACAATCCATGCTTATGACACTGTAGATAGAGGTTTAAGTACACACTGGTGTGTGTTATAGATGCCTTTTGTGGTAGAAAAGGACTGTGATCCAAAGTTCTTAAAAATGCTTACCTTAAGACGGGCTTGGTGGTGCACGCCTTTAATCCCAGCATTTGGGAGGCAGAGGCAGGTGGATCTCTGTAAGTTCGAGGTCAGCCTGGTCTACAGAGTGAGTCCAGGACACCCAGAGATACACAGAGAAACCCTGTCTTAAAACAAAACAAAAAAAACCAAAAAGGAATGCTTACCTTGAGGTATAGCCCAAATTGGGATGATTTTGCCCCTCTCCCCTTTTAAGATTTATTTATTTATACTTATGAGCACTCTACCTGCATGTATGCCTGCATGACAGAAGAGGGCATAAGATCCCATTATAGATGGTTGTGAGCCACCATGTGGTTGCTGAGAATTGAACTCAGGACCGCTGGAAGAGCAGCCAGTGCTCTTAACCACTGAGCCATCTCTCCAGCCCTCTGATTTAAAATCTTAACAACTACCTTTTTTTTGGGGTTGGGGGGTTCAAAACAAGGTTTCTCTGTGTAACAGCACTGACCCTCCTGGAATTCTCTTTGTAGACCAGGCTGGCCTTGAACTCAGAGATATGCCTGCCTCTCCTCCCAAGTGCTGGGCTTAAAGGAGTGCACCACCACCGCCCAGGCACTGCTACATTTAAAAGAAGATTTCATGAGTTTATAATTGGACCTGCTTTTCTGAGAAAAAATTATTTCCCAGGGGTATCAGCTTTTTGTTGTTGGCTTTTAGACCCATTTGGTAATTTTAAAATCACTTATTTGTATGAGTTTTATAGTAATTGATGGTATTTCAGTTTCTATAATCCCATTACTTGATTAAATTATTGTTGCACATAATTACCATTCCACAATTATAGTTTATATATCTAGTTATATGTGTGTTTGAATTAGAGACCAATTTTTAGTGAAACTGACTCAAAGTTGACATGGCACACATTTTCTGCAGTGAGTGAGTTAGTGAGTGTGTGGGGGTTGTGGTTTGGGTTATTGAGCACGTGGAGAAGTCCAGTACACTTCTTAGTTGCCTCTCCTCCGCCTTCCTCCCTCGATACTGGGTCTCTTATGGACCTGGATAAACTGACTGCCCGGTGAGCTCTGTCTTCACCTCCCAGTGCTGAAGTTAAAGGCGCTTGGAGCCGTGCTCTCCTCACTTTTACATTGCTATAGAATCTAATCAGGGCTTCAAGGTGCACGGCAGGCAAGCATGTTGTACCTACTGAGCTATTTTCCCAGCCCCATGCTTTTGAGTTCAGCTTCAGAAGGTCCTGATAGGCACAGTGGAAAGACTGTTTGTTGAGAGAGAGGAGAGGAAGAAAAAGAGCAGCAGTGCGTACGTGTTTATGATTTAGTTTTCTTAAATTAGTTTTAGCAATTTTTTTGGTCAGTGTAATTAATGTTCTAATGAGAACCTAGGACAATTATTTATTACAACCTTGCACTAATAATGTCTTGAAGGAAGGGATGGTGTCATTTAATAGGGTAACTTTGGTAGATTTTCATTATTTTCACTTTTAAAGTAACAAGTTACTTATCTCTTTAAGGCGGTTATCTGCGTTAATTTGGGAAGTCCGATACATAGAGCATAATGCAAGAACATTTAATGAACCCGAAAGTGTAATTGCAAGATCAGCTAAAAAAATAACCGACCAGCTTCTGAAATTTATAAAGTAAGTGACCTCGTGTATGGTACAGAAGTGACTTTGCATATTGTGATTTAAGAGCCACACAGCTTCTCCTTTTTACTGCTGGAATGCTTCCCGTCTGGTGTTTCACTGGAGGCAACATTTCTTTGCATACTTGTGATTATAATTTCATTAAAGAAATGTGACCAATTCAATTTCATTTTTTAATTCTTCATTACATGTGTGGATATTCTGCCTGCTGGTATGTATGTGCACTTACCGCATACCGTGTGCCTATGGAGACCAGAAGAGTATGTTGGATTCCCCCTGAGACTAGAGTTACCATAATTGTTACCCACTGTGGGTGCTGGGACTCAAACTCAGATCCTTAGTAACCACTGAGCCATCTCTCCTTTCCCCCTAACTTCTTAACTGGTTTTTTTGTGAGTCTCACATCGTGCATTCTAGTCCACTCATCTATCTCCCCTTGCATCCATCCTCCACCCTTTCAACTCCCCCACAAATGAAATAAAAAACACACAAAAAGCATAGAGAGACACCTCATCATAGAAGCTGTAGTGTATGACATTTGTCTCACAGTAGATATATCCCTCTGTCCACACATCTCCACTTAAATGGTCATTGCCATGAGTCATTCTTTTTCAAGGCCTCTGGCTTCTGCTACACTGTCAGTATTGGCTCCTCACTGAGACTCTTCTCAGTTATGCTGTTGCTGTCTTGTGTCATGGAGATCCTGCAGCTTTGGATCAGCAGGACCAGCCCTTTGACCCATTTCCAACTATTCACAGATGATAGAGATTTTGGGGTGGGCCAACTCAGAGCCCTGGATCTGGGTCTGGGTGGCATCTGAGCTGGTCAGCCCACTAGCTGAGCCATCTCTTTATCCTCAACTTTTACATTTTTAAAAATTTGAAGCAATTAAATTAATTCCATGTGTCTTACCTGCATGTATGTTAATAGATCATGTGTTTGCCTGGTGGTTAATGAAATGAGCAAAGGGAGGACATTGGATCCTTTGGAACTGGGAGTTAGAGGTGGTTCAGTGCACTTCAGGGTGCCGGGAATTGTACTCACTGCCTGTGCAAGAGCAGTCATGCTCTGAGCTGAGGGCTGTCTCTTCAGCAGATCTGAATTAATTGTAGACTATTCTATGCCTATTTGTGTCATGTCTTTTTGGGGACATCCTTTCAGCATTCTTTTATCTTTTCACAGACATTAGATAATTTGGTTTGCTTTCTTCCCCTTCCATCTTAAATCTCTTCTTCTTCCTGGTAGTTGTTAGATCAATGTCACTGTGATTATACCTAGGAAAGCTGTGTGCGTTTAGCCCAGACAGGTCACGTAGCGTATCACTGTTCCTGTATTATCAACTTAAAGACTGTCATTATTCTAAATTAGAGTATTCATGTAGTCTCATTTTCACAGAGGACTGCTTAAATCCCTGTTGTTGTGTGATGTTGGTTGGGTACATCTGGCTGTGAGCTCTTTGCAGTTTAATACGATGTGAATGCTTGACAAGAGTAACTGTTCTTGTGATTAATTGTGAAAATTTTAACTTTCAGGAATCAAGATTGTACAAACATATCAGAGCTCTCTAACACATCTGAAAATGATGATCAGAATGCTGATGATTTGGTATGAACTTTAACTTTATAATGGAACATTAATTTAAAACAATAACTGTAAAATGAGAGTAGAAAATGTAGTTCATGCAAAATGCGTTTTGGTGGTGTATTCTAGTTAAGCTGTGGACATAGGTCCTTGATAAGGATGTTTCTCTTTGTTTTCAAGACAGGGTTTCTCTGTGTAGACCTGGCTGTCCTGAACTCGATTGGAAGTCCAAGCTGGCCTCGAACCCACAGAGATCCTCCTGCCTCTGCCTCCCAAGTGCTGGGATCAAAGGTGTGCGCCACCACACCTGGCTTGATAAGAGTTTTGATGGTTAAATGATGTCCTGATACAACTCTTGCTCATGTGATGATGGTGTCTGGTGAGAACTCCATAGTAAGGTGCTCTGGTTTATCCTAGGATGACAGTGATCTTCCTAAGACGTCTTCTGGAAGGAGGAGGGTAAGCTGCTAACTTTGGTGTATACGTTCTCTGTTTCAAAGCCCAGGGTTCATCTGGATTACAGCTTCTGTCCTTGAAAAACTACATGATACTAGGTGTTTCAGTTTGGCTTATAAAAGAAATAGGAGAAATCACTGAATTATGGTTACTTCAGAAATGTTTTCTTGAGAGTTGCTATTGGAACTGAGTTGTTACAGTTAGATGGAGTAAGATATGGAACCTATAAAAAGCAAGTAGGACACACTGTGGGTTCTTAGGGCATTGGCATGACTCGTGGAGCACTTCATGGTCTTGGGGGCAGAGCACAAAATCCAAGGATTTTATGTACTTGTAAGGTAGAGTAGCTGTTCTGTGTATGCAGTGGGTGAGCACCGTCTGCAGTGCATGGTGACTTCTGACAGTTGCGTTTCACTGTGACTTGAATGCATAACAGGAGCGTTCTTCAGAGGGTAATGGAGCCCAGGCACAGGTAGTGTTTTCTTGGAATAAAGAAGGAAAAATGGTCAGATCTTCTAAGGGAAATGTTAACTACAACTTGGTAACTAATTCTTTAAAAGTGGAGATATGTTGAAAAGATGAGCCTTTAAGGGGAAAGGGACAATACATGGAGCTACGCTTAGGAAACTGAGAACTCTGATGTGGCCTGCCACCAGCAGCCTCAGTGCTAATGTAGTGAATCGATGAGCAGGCAATTCATAACAGAATGGGTAAAATGCTGTCAACACACATCATTTAAATTTTCACTTAGATGCTCCTTAAATTTAAGGTTTTAAAACTAGGTGTGGTGGCACACACCTTTTAATCCCAGCAGTCAGGAGGCAGAGACAGGCAGATCTCTTGTGAGTTTGAGGGCAGCCTGGTACGTAGTGAGTTTCCAGGCCAGCCAGGACTACATAGTAAGACCGTATGTCAAAAAACAAATCATCCAGCCAAACAAACCAGTCCTCTGATTTGTCTACAGTGAGTGTTCTAATTAGCATTGAGAGTTAGATATCCATTTGTCTGGTCTGCTTTTCCATTTTCATGTTGCTTCATTTCCAAATGACACATTTTCCTGTGTCCATTTCTTTGCTGTGCCTGTTACTGCAAATGTCTTACTGGATTCCAGTAGTCATATGGTGCCATGTGCCATGGACTAGAAATTTGATATGACTCATAAAATTATGTTGATATCATGATGGGAAGGAACTCCAAGGGAGAGAGTTCTTTGCCTTTTCCAGATTGTAAAGTCTCCTCCCCAACACACACTTTCTGTTTCCTTTGATTCCAACCAGACCAGAGCTTTTCCAGTCTTTACTAACTTTTCTATCATCTTTGTTGTCATGTTGGTCCTCTATTAAAGCTAATCCTGATAGTCTCTTGCTTCAATGCCCTTATCTTTAATTGCTATCTACAAGGGATCTTTTCCGTGTGAGTAAACTGTAGTCTTGGGCTTTTTCATCTGATTTTCAAATGAAAGTGACAGTTCATATTCTGTGAACAAGATGCACATATGTGAGAATCAGCAGAACTGCTTGGTAGTGTATGCTGTGCACTTCTGGAGTAAACTTTTCATATCTAACCTTACTGCAATTTTCATTTTACAAAAATACGTTTAGCACATCATAAAGACATGAATGGATTTTATAGAACTTGGCCTTTTCCATCTAGATAACAAGTTGAAAACAGCTACAGATTCTATGCAATACAGAAAGTAGAAGGGCCCAATTACTTTTTTTTTTCTTTTTAAGCTAGTATATACCATAATATGTATGTCTCCTCTCTCCATTTTCTACCCAGGCTGAAAATAACATACAAATATGTTTTCAGGTCCACAACTGGAAAAAAAGGAGGAGCAGAACCACCAGCTGTGTTGAGAGTAACTGGAGGAGGCAGTGCAAGGCTCTACTTATCTTGATCTTCCAGTGTGAGGACTCTGAGCCTTTCAGACAGCCTGTGGACTTGGTCGAGTACCCAGTAAGCATCCCTGCACTGGATATTGGTGCCTTTTTTTTTTTTTTTTTTTTTTTTTTGTGGAGAAAACAGTGGGATTACAGATTTAGATTAAGCCCTAAAGAGTAAGGAGACTAGGCTTTATTTATGTTCTTATATTTTCTCTGTTACCCCACTAGGTTAGTTGTAGTATAGAGTTGATAACTCACTTAAGAATTTAGACATAATAGTTGTTCAATGTAGTTTGAAATGGGAGATCTGTACACGGGCACTGCTGTAGGCACAGGCATTAAGAGAGCTGGAACTTACTGGAGGTTCCTAGGTTACACGTATTGGTTATTCTTAGAGAAGTCTCTGGCACCCACATAGCAGCCCATAGCCATCTGTAGCTCTAGTCCCAGGGATCCAGTGTTCTCTTGCTTCCACAGGCAGCAGACATGCATAGGGTGCGCGTTCATACATGCAGACAAACTCACTCTTTTGGAGCAGCGAAGAAAACTGACTTAGGTAACACACTGACAGGTGCACGGGGACCGGGAACCAAGTACACCACCTGTGACAGCAAGCTTGGGAATAATGAGGACCATAAAGCAGGGAATTAAAATGCCCTTGTTTCATGACCATTAAGAATTGATATTTGGGGGCTGGAGAGATGGCTCAGTGGTTAAGAGCACTGACTATTCTTCCAAAGGACCAGAGTTCAAATCCCAACACCCACATGGCAGTTCACAGCTGTCTGTAATTGCCAGGCAACACTCAGGAGCAGAGGCAGGTGGATCTTTGTGAGTTCAAGGCCAGCCTGGTCTACAGAGTGATTTCCAGGTTAGCCAGGGCAACACAGAGAAACCCTGTCTTGAAAAACCAAAAAAATAAAAAAGAATTGCTATTTGGGGGCTGCAGAGATGGCTCAGCTCATGATTTAAGAGCACTGGCTGCTCTTCCAGAAGACTGGAGTTCAGTTCCCAGCGCTCACATGGCAGCTCACAGCTGTCTGTCACTCCTGTTCCAGAGGGTATGACATCCTCACACAAACATGCAGGCAGAACACCTGTGTGCATAAAAATAAATCTTAAAAAAAAAAAAAATTGGCATTGATGTTATATGGGGCTGCAGAGATGGCACAGCAGGACTGGAGTTTGTTTTCCTGTGCCATGTCACGGAGTTCGTAACTAATCTGTACCTACAAAACCCACCCACTTTTTGGCCTCTTTGAGTACTACACTCACATCTTAACACAAATTATGCTAAAGTAAAAAAATGTTTATATTTGGCACTTCCTATCCTGCCTTTTATAGATCTGCTTTAAATATTACTCCTTTTTTTTTTTTCCTCCTTCCCTGAGGCATGGTTTCTCTGTGTAATACCTCTGGCTGTCCTGGACTCGCTTTGGAGATCAGATCAGGCTGGCCTCAAAGTCACAGAAATCCCACTTGCCTGTCTCCTGAGTGCTGGGATTAAAGGCATGGGCCATCACACCTGACTAAATAGTAGTTTTTAAGTCTTCCAGTTTTTTTTCTGTCTTCTGTCATTTTGAATATTTTAGAGATCTTATATGTTTACTTTTAAAAATTTGTGTGTGGGACTGAAGAGATGGCTCAGTGGTTAAGAGCCCTGACTATTCTTCCAAAGGACCCAGGCTCAAATCCCAGCCCCCACATGGCAATTCACAGTTGTCTGTAATTGCTGGGTGTGGTGGCACACACTTTTAATCCCAGCACTTGGAAGTTCAAGGCCAGCCTGGTCTACAAAGTGAATCCAGGACAGGCAGCGATACTATACAGAGAAACCCCATCTTGATCCCCACCCCCCCAAAAAAAAATTGTATGTGTATTTTGTGTTTTATTGTGTATGTGTTTCTGTGTACCATATTTGTATTGCCCAAGGAAGCCAAAAGAGTTGTCAGATCCCCTAGGACTGGAGTTCTAGATGCCACAGTATGGGTGCTGGGAATTGAACTCAGTTCCCTGAAAGAGCAGCTAGTGCACATAACTGCTGAGCCATCTCTCCAGCCCTTTATGTGTTTACATTTTGAGAACACGAAGTTCATATGTTAATTAATTACTTTAAAAACAGGATTACCGAGATATTATAGACACTCCAATGGATTTTGGAACAGTAAGGGAAACTCTAGAAGCCGGGAATTATGATAGCCCTGTGGAATTTTGCAAAGACATCCGATTGATATTTAGCAATGCAAAGGCATATACACCGAACAAAAGATCAAAGGTAATATTTTTTTGTGTGCTTTATTTTAATAAGGTGTGTGTGAGTTGTGTATTTTTCTACTTGCTGGTAGCAGATAGAACATGAAAGATCACTGGGTAAACACAAGACTTCCGTAATAAACAAAACTTCTTCCAGCGCCCACATAAATACAGTTTTTATCTTAAAAGTAATTTTATGTATATGAAGTTAAATGTGAATAGAGATAGATAGTGAAGATCAGGAAGTTTAATTTATAAATGAGACATGGTAAGATACTAACTGTATCTACCAGTAAGTAGAGCAGTTACATGAATATAAGTTACACAATGTTGTGGGCTGGGCATGCAGGTGACTCCTGTCCCAAATGCATTGTCAGAGAATGGCCTGAGATTACATCATGCTATTCATAATGGTGTGAATGTCAGAATTTTAAGTGTAGCCCATTTCTGGAAGTGTCGGTTAATATTATTGGGCCCGTGTGAGGCCCAGGGTGCTTCTCTGTGACAGTGACAGTGACAGGGACCCTCAAAGGGCATATCCTGTCTCAGTGCCAGTTTTTTTAAAGACTTTCTCTGTGATGCAGTATGTTAGCTTTGGGTGTTCATAATGCCCTTTTTATATTTAGCTCATCAATTATAGTGCCTTGTTTTCAGGTTAGATATGTTAACTGAATTTCCAGTGAGAAATAGTGGGGAACATGAAAGATGATACTCAAGACAATCTCATCTCAGATCTAAAGTGGCTCAAAGAGCCTTGTTAACTTGGTGACCGACACTGCTGTTCAGCTCTAAAAGAAGAGAACACACCTATAAAGTTCTAGAAATGGCTGTCATGTTCTTCAGAGGCCTGGGATCACAAGGGAGCACTGTGTGCCTGGAGAGTAAAGGCCCGTGGGAGACTATTAGATCTCACAGTCTTGTATGTTCTTAAGGTTTCTAGGGTAGAATTTTCCTCCTGATACTTACAGATGACCGGTCCTCTGCTGTTGTGTCTGTGTGTCCATGTGTGTGAGGACCAGAGGACAACACTGTGTTCACACAAAGCTGCTCACAGAGTGCTGGGGCGGGCCTTGCCAGGACAGCGTGCTTGGTAGCAGCCTGAGCTCACATCACGGAAGGAGAGAACCAGCCCCTCAGGTTGTCTCGACTTTCTTCCCAGCTAGCCTCAGGGATTTGTGCCTGTCTGCCTGGGATTATAAGATTGTTCCACTGTGTCTGCCCACAAACCCCAGAATGGGGATTATGGGGCTTGAATGGAGGGCCTCGTGATTTTAAAGGATGTGCTTTATTAGCTGAGCCATTTCTCAGCCTGGTACTAGACTTTTGAATGTTATCCTGCACACATACTTCTGGATTCAATGTGGATTTGAACAGGGTTCTTCTGTAAATTACATATCTTAGACCAGTTTGGTATCATTTTCATGATTTGATCATTATTGAACTTGTTGGGTTAGGGATGTAACTCAGTTGGTTCAGTGTTTGCCTGCCATGCCTGCGGACATGGATTCGTCCTCGCACTGGGTAAACGCGCAGTGGTACACACTCACAGACCCAGTACTTAACAATTGATAGCAGGAGGACCAGGGATTGAAGTTCATCTTGCCTACATAGTGAGTGACTGGGCTACATGAAATACATGAAAGTTGAAAATATATTTTCTTATACGGGATGCAAGACATCCTTTTATATTTAGGTTGAGGTGGTATCCCAGTCAAATTGCAGATAGGCTGGTGTAAAAATTTTTGTTCCTTTGATCCAAACACACACTGCTGCTTGGCTTCCTAAAGAGCAGTGTTAGGACTGACTTCCAAATTAGCTTAAGGAGAAGTGTGTATGTGGGAACTGGTTGGGACCAGTATTAAAGTGGGAAAAAAAAACCTCAATTTGGACTCCTGAGAATACCAACAGAAATGTTTTGGGTTATGAAGTGTGTGTAGAGCTGCTCTATTTGTTACTAGTTATCTGAAAGATAGGTGTATGTGGATGGTTCCCATATCCTGCAAATGCCATTGGTGTGTGGTAGGTGGTGAGCAAAAGAGCTTTTCTTCCAGCCAGTGACACAGGCAGCCTCTGATTGTGACAAGAGCTAGTTTGTAACTCTGGTTGTTGCTACTTTTTTTTTTTTTTTTTGTCCTTGTAGATTTATAGTATGACTTTGCGATTGTCTGCTTTGTTTGAAGAAAAAATGAAGAAAATCTCCTTTGATTTTAAAATTGGTCAAAAATTCAAGGAGAAGCTTCGACGAAGCCAAAGATTCAAGCAACAGCAAAGCCGTAATGGTGCCATTCAGGCTGACAGGAGTATAAGGTGAATAGGCCGGCATTGATACAACTGATTTTTATTGGAGGTGCTGAAGTTGTGCTAAAAATTCATATTTTTGGAGTACTAATCTACGCTTCCAATTTTTATATAGATATCTTTAACTTTGGGATAAAGAAACCCTTTAATACTGTTTTTTATATTCTATATAATATTTTGGTGTCCAGTTATAAAAGTATAGCTTTGAGTTATTCTGTTGTCTTGGGGTTTTTTCACCACTGAGCCTGAAGAATTCTCTCTTTTTTTTTTGGTGATTTTTTTTTTGTGAGACAGGGTTTCTTTGTGTAGCCCTGGGTCCTGGACTCACTCTGTAGACCAGGCTGGCCTCAAACTCACAGAGATCTTTCTGCCTCTATCTCCCGAGTGCTGGGATTAAAAGTATGCACCACCATGCCTGGGGAATTAGTCAGCTGTGAACTGTCATGTGGGTGCTGGGATTTGAACCTGCGTCCTCTTAAAGAGCAGGCAGTGCTCTGACCACTGAGCCCTCTTTACATCCCTGAAGAATAATTCTGATGCATAGTGAATTCTTATCACTTCACCTACCATGCTAGCTACCGATCTTGCTGGAACTGCTTCTCTTTTGTAGTGTATACTTCATTTACCTTTTGCTGCTTCCAAGGTTTCTTTCTTCTTTTTTTTTTTTTTTTTTTTAACCCACCAGATAAGCAGGTTTGGCATTCTTGAGTTTATATTACTTGGAAGTTTATCCAGTTCTATGGGTATTTTGTTAAATTTGAAAAGGTTTTATCTACTGTTTCTTTAAATATTTTTCCCGTTCCTTTTTTCTTTCCTCCGTTTGGGACTTAAAAAATCTCTATGTGAATATTACCCAGATTTGTAACTTAATGGAATGTGTGCTTAATGTGTAAGTTATCTATTTAATTGGGTCATTTGATCATTTCTCCAAAGTCAAATAAAATTGTCAAAGTAAGGAAATACTTATAATAATAGTCCATGCCAGAATACCATTAATAGTGTATATTTTATTATTCTGTTCCTGTGATTTTTCTCAAGTTAAGAAACAATACACAGGCCAGGTGTGTTGGGACACACCTTTAATCCTAGCACTCTGTGACACAGAGGCAGGAAGATGTTTGTGAGTTCTAGACCAGCCTGGTTTATAGATCGAGTCCAGGACAGCCAGGACTACACAGAGAAACTCTGACACAAAAACCCAAGAAAAAAAGAAACAATATACTTTTATCTGGGTATTTTCTGGCCCTTTTCTTTTATTAATTTTTTCTTTTGTTTATGCCTTTCACCAGAAATATCAAACAGAAGCAGTTCAAATTTCAGACAAAAGTAATTCCACAGTTGGTGTGTTCTCCTCCTTCCCAGTCTACCTCAAGAAGGACACCTTTGTCTGCAACTCTCAGGACAAGTGCTGGTGTCTCTTCAGGCTTCACTTCTGGGGATTCCTCAGATTCAGCAAGATGGTTAGAAAGAGTGAGAAGAGACCGACCTGAAACTCTGAGGAATGGTTCTGTGTTGTCTGGTCAGTAGTTTAGTGTGGCTCATCTTTGAGTGTCCTCGTGGGAACACTAGTAATTACCCCTGGGCTACAAACAGCACACCCCGAGGAGGAGACTGAGTTAATGTATTTGGAACATTGACATGTTTTTGCTAAGATTGGTGTTTCAGAAAGTATATATATTTTTTATTTTTGGTGTTTCAAGACAGGGTTTCTTGGTGTATCCCTGGCTGTCTTAGAACTTGTTCTGTAGACCAGGGTGGGCTAGAACTCACAGAGTTCCGCTTGCCTCGACTTCCTAAGTGCTGAGATTAGTGGTGTGTGCCACCAATGTCCAGCTACAAAGTATATTTTAAATGAGAAAAAATTTAAACGTACAGATGATCATTTTAGAGCTCATAACCCAATGGAGAAGTCAAGCTGGTCCACTTTACTTCATAGTATGTTATGTACGTCATAGTATGTTATGGACGCAATTACAGAAGAAAGTCCCCAAGTATGTAGGAATAGGAAACTGGGAGACTGTCTGAGGATTTCTTTTGCTTGGTGATGCAGGCAGATGTGGTGGAGGTGTTTTCTCAGTTAAAGGTTCTGTTCCCAGTGGCTCCGGCTTGTGTGTAGTTAGCACAGCTTGGCAGCTTGTCACACAAACACCTCACTTCAACTAGAACCCTTTTTTCTCATTTGTCCTTAAGATGTCATGTTCTGTTAATCTCACAGTATAAAACCCCCAATTTTTAGAAGTCCCAGCGGTGTTTAAAAATTCAAATGCTTGGAAAGTTCAACCTCTTAAAATATCCAGATTCTCTTTCAAAAAGTCTCTCTAAAACTCCACAGTCTCTTAACTGTGGATTCCTCTAAAATAAAAATAAAAAAAAAAAAACAGTTATGCACCTTCACATTCAGCCCAAAGCAAAGCCAAAATTCCCAGTGTGAAAAGTTTAATGTTTTATGCCTGGGGTCCACACGATTCTCAGAGCACCAGAGCCGGCTCCACAGCACACACAGCTTGTCTTCCTAGGCTAAGGCCAGCTGCAGCTGTTGTCGGTTTCTTCTCAGGGCATCTGTCATTGACACTGTAGCTGGGCTGCACCTTCACCAGTAGTCTCCCCTGAGCTGTCTTATCCAGCTGCCTCTGCTAGGGTTAAAGGCGTGTTCCACCACACCCAGCTCGAGTTGGATGCAACCTGGAGCAGCTTGGGAGGAGGAGAAGGGACCTGGAGAGCTTGGGAGGAGGAGAAGGGACCTGGAGAGCTTGGGAGGAGGAGAAGGGACCTGGAGCAGCTTGGGAGGAGGAGAAGGGACCTGGAGCAGCTTGGGAGGAGGAGAAGGGACCTGGAGCAGCTTGGGAGGAGAAGGTTATTTGGCTTGGAGCTCTCAGGTCACCTCCATCCATCACTGAGGAAGTCATCTTAGGAACTTGAGGCAGGAACTGATCGATGTAGGAGTGCTGCTCACTGGCTTGCTCCTCGTGGCTTTGTCAGCCTGCTTTCCGTGAACCCCGGGTGTACCACACACAGCCAGCTGGGCCCTCCTGTATTAGTCAATTAAGGAAATTCCCCACAGTCATGTTCACAGACCATCTGGTGGTAGTGTTTTCTCAGTTGGAAGACCCTGTTTCCCAAATATGTGTCAAATTAATATAAAAGAAGTCTGTGTGCTGTCTAATCCTCATGCCACTCATATATGGCAATAAAAAAAGTATTTGTGTGTATTAAAGTATTCCTTTCTGTCACTGTTTGGCCCCTCTCTGTGGGAGCTGGATTTATGTGTCCCAACTGTACTGTCAGGAAGCAGTTGGAGATCTGAAGCTGTGCCTTCTGAGCTTGAAGGACCCAGAGTAATTGTACCTTCTAGCATGGGGACTTGTCTTGATGTCAGAGAAGGCACAATTAATTAGTGGGGCTAATTAATTTGAAATGGAGCTTTGCTTATAAATTGTTTTCTGAATGTAGCTCAGAGTATAGTAGTCATTTTTTAAAAATACAAGCATGACTTAATTTGGAATATTGATTGTGTCGTATCCCCCCTGCCCTCCCCTCCTTTATTTTTTCTTGGAGACAGGGAAACTCTGTAGACCAGGCTGCCCTCGAACTCACAGAGTTCCACCTGCCTGTGCCTCCTGAGTGCTGGGATTAAACGCATGTGCCACCACTGCCTGGTAATTGTGTACTTATTAAAGTTAAAAAAATGTTATGTTTTTTTTCAAAGCATTATTTGCAAACATTTAAAGCATTTTAAAAGTCTGGTTTTAATTTAAAAAAAATTTGTTTGTTTTTTAGACAGGGTTTCTCTTTGTTTCCCTGACTGTCCTGGATTCACTTTGTAGACCAGGCTGGCCTCGAACTCCTGCCTCTGCCTCCCGAGTGCTGGGATTAAAGGCGTGTGCCACCACACCCAGCTTAATTAAAAAAATTTTTTTTGTGTGTGTTTACTTTCTCTGTATGTATTCATGGATACCTGGTTCCCATGGAGGCCAGAAGAGGTCATCAGATCCGCTGGAATTAAGAGTTGCAGGGCATTGTGGACAGCTGCTATGTGGGTGCTGGGGACTGAACTTGGGTCTTCCTGCAAGAGCAGGAAGTGCTCTTACATGTTGAGCCATCACTCCAGCTCAAATATAAATTAGATTATGCATTATTTTGGTTATAAAACAACTGTTTGCTTATGTGGGTACAGGCGGGAGAATATATATCTTTTTTATTTTTTCTAGGTAGTGAAATGGAAGATTTCATAGCTACCTCTTCATCTTCAGATAGTTCAGAGGAAAGCAAAAAGAGTTCGAGAGTCCGAGAGTGCTCCCTGCGAAGTGGCTTGTTGAGAAGCAACAATCTCAGGGTGACCAGAACAAGAGCTGCACAGAGAAAAGCTGGTCAGTGAGAGCGGTCTTGATTTAACTAGCTGTTATTGATTGACATGGTTGACTCCATCGAGATGTAATAAAATGTCTCTTAGCTCTTTTAATTTGAAAAGGAAAGTCATCAGCATGTGACATTCCTTTAGAAACATTTGAAAACCCTAGGAAGCTGAGGCAGGACATTAGGAAAGAGGCCTGCTTGGCCTGCATTGTAGAGCGTGACTGTGGACTGAGAAAATACTTGCCTAATCCTGTTACTTTATTTCCAGGTTCTGTTTCTTTAGAAAATGGATGTGCCAGAAAAGCCACTCGGAAGAGAGTCTACTTAAGTGAATCTGATAACAATTCAGTGGAGACGGATGAGAACCTGAAAGGCAAGGCTGGAAGCAACCGGAAAGTTCTCCGGAAGTGTGCTGCCGCTGCCGCCAGCAGGATAAAGCTGATGAGCGACGTGGAGGGGGACTCCAGCTCAGAGAGCCTCCACGCCGGGCGCAGGCTGCCGCACCGCACCGCGTCAGCTCTGGCCAGGAAGAAGCTGCTGCACAGCTGTGACGACCAGAGCCTTAAGTCAGAGACCGAAGAGCTGAAAGAACGGAGCCCGGCACTGTTGATGTCTAGTTCTCAAGCTGCCAGGGACAGTGTCGGGGACTCAGAGTCAGACAGCGGATTGAGAGTGTCCCGGAAGAGCTGCTGGCATGCTAACGGCTGCACACCCCACACTTCAACATGCAAAACAAAATTTTGTCCAGTAGAGTCTTCTGAGGAAGACTCCAGGTGTCAGGAGTCAGATAACGGACCCAGTAGCACAGCTGAGCCATCAACATCTGGGCCGAAGCTCAGGACAGAGAGCATTTCTGAGGGAGCCGACTCTGAACCAGGAAGCAGGACATTATGCAAGAGTGCACATTTGTTTAAGAAAGCAAAGATCTTGAGCGACTCAGAGGACTGTGAAGAACGAGGTAGAGAGGATAGAAATCAGAAAGCAGAAGGTCACCCAGTGTCTGAAGCCTTGAAGAGTGAAGTTATTCTTTTACCCCAGGGTCTGTTGGGTCGTGGATCTGAGACTGGTGTGGACTCTGACGTCGTCGTCGATACAGTGAAAGGTAAAGTGACAGAGCAGTATGAATGGTATTCTAGACACTCACCGCTCACCAATTCTTTCCTCCTTTTTTTCCCTTGGATAATAGACTGTTTCCCCTCTTAGAGATTTCTTCTAACCTGCCATTTTTTCCTGGCTGTGTTGTAGCATTTTGTTCATCCTTTCTGTTGTCACAGTGCAGAATCACTGTTAGTCACTGAGCAGTTGGTCTCGACCCTAACCATTCCATTAAAGATTTTACTTTTACATATTAGTAATGGGCATTGTATTAGAAAACATGCACTTGGGCACACATGGGAGTGACAAGAAGGAGGAAGGGTGGGATTGGTTCATTGCTAGTAATGATGGAGCAGTCTTGTTGAGCCTGCCTGTTGACATTGTCATTGGTGGTGGGCTGGAGAGTCAGTCACTAGTGGTTATCACTAGTAAGGACTGGCCCATTTCCTGCCGTCTAACATAACCTCACTATGCTGGTAAGAATTATGTGTTTAAATTGTCCTAACCATTTAATTTTTTCTTTAGAAATACTGAGATCCAAGATTAAAAGAATACTCTTAATTTTTAGATTCTATATCACAAGAGAATGAACAAAGGAAAAAGGTTTCCCGGAAAAGGGTCTGTTCCAGTGACTCGGAAAGCAATCTACAGGTGACGAAGAGGTCCCCCAAAGACAAAGCTAGTCTCTTGAGGATCACTCGAAGTGCTAGAATGGCTACGGAGAAATCGAAGATTACCAGTGATGCAGAAGATGTCAGCATAGAAAGTGTGTGCCCTGGAAGCAAGAGGAGGAGAAGGGGAAGGCCGGCCCAGCTTGCTTGTACCACAGCAAGGACGACCCTAAGTGGGAATGAGCTCACACGGTGTGATGTGCCGGACGGACATCGTGCCTGTGGCAGCAAGCTCCCTAAGCCTGAACCCCAAGGTAGTACAAAAAGTGCCAGCCAGGCTGCAAATGTGGATGTGGATTCTGAAGGGGATTCCAGCTCTGAGCCCAAAAACAGTATACAGCACAGACAGACAGACAGTCTGTACACAAAGCTGCCTCGTAAAACCCGAAGCTCCTCTGCTGGGCCTTCTCAGGAAGATCCCAAAAGCCACACCCCAGATAGTGAGATTAGCTTGTCTTCTGAGCCAGTTTTGGCCCAAAAAGCTACTGTAGAGAATAACTTTGAAGAAGAACTGAATTATGGGTTACGGAGGTGGAATGGCAGAAGGCTCAGGACATATGGAAAAGCCCCTTTCAGTAGGACAGCACAAGTTACTCCCCGGCTACAGCCATCAGCAGAGGTTGGGGTGAAGAGGAGGGCACATCCTGAGTCAGACAGTGTAGACATGCCTCGTCAGATGGGGAGGTCAGGGTGTGCACCTGACGCCAGTCCCATGTCACCAGCTTTGGAGTCAGTGACTGAATCTGACACTGACTGTGCTGATAACACAAGAGCCCAAAGGAAGAAGAAAAGGAAAGGGAAAGCCAAAGTGGTTAGAAAAGGTAAAGCCCTCACGTCTAACCCGCCCAAAGCTGCAAGACATCAAAGACAGAGTAAATGTCCTAGGTTAAACGTAGATGACAATGACTGGGAGGATTTGGGCTATGCAAAAGCTAAAAGAGTTGTTCGGCGCTCAAAAATAAAAACAAGAAACCAGGGTAGGAGAACGGTGAGATACCATGATGGGGAAGATGACAGAAGCGTAGAGAATGCGCTGGAGCTCAGTGGCCGCGCCTTATGACCTTGAGAGCCAGCGTGCTCATGTAGACTGGAGTGTATTGTGAAAGCTGGCTTACAATTCAGGGAATATATTTATATTTTTCTATGAAAAGTTGTGAATGTGACTAAATCATGACTGTTATTTTTATTTGCACTTGCTGGTTTTGGAGCAGCATTCAGCACAGGTGCCAAAACACTTCATTTTGGGGGCAGGTCTACTTTGACAGTATTGACTACATACGGCAAGAGTTGGAGACACGTTAAACACTAGACAACTTGGTTACCCGAACCAGTGAGCATTACTTTTGTAGTAGCGGTGTCACAAAGTTAGTTTTCTGAATTTGTCCAGAGGTGGTAGTTTCTAAACCCCTGCCATGCAGTAGGAGAAAAGTCCACGTGACCCATGTTTACAGAATCTTGATAAATATTATGTGCATACTGACATTGAAATCATGGCAAGTGTAACCATGGTTAGTAGGCAAGGCACCTACCACTTTGTTTTGTTTTGTTTTTCTTTTTTAATACTTTTCCCTGGAGACTTGAGTAAGACTACATTATACCCATATCTGGTCATATTTATTGACATAGCTTCTACTTTTTCTTCCAAATGCTTGTGCATTTTCTTTTTAAGGCAAACCTGATAACTTTCATGTTTATAAACTTGAATTTATAAAGTGCTGGTAAATTATTTTACGTTTGGAGTGCATATTTTAAAGGTCTACGTTGAGAGCATAGTCATAGTATTTTCTTTTAGATTGTTCACTGACAAATTGTTATTTGGCATTTGTCCATGATCTACTTTACATTAGGATTCACCAGATTCTTGCTCTTCCCTAATCTTTCTCTGAAGTAGAGAAGTTTGTGTGCCTTAGAATTAGGGAATGTTCTTTAATAAGAGTACACAGGGCTGTCGGTATTTCAGTTCTATGTAGATTTCCCTCTTGTCAAAACTGTAGAGTTGAGTGCAATTGTACGTCTTACCTATGTAGGAAAACAGTTCAATGTCATTCTCCCTGAGCTTCCTGCTGCCAAGTGCATCTTACGCACCCTTTGCTTGGGACAACTGAGTGTATCTCTTATTAGTGACCTCTAATGTAAGAAACTTGTATTTGGGGCCCAGTGATTTTGAAATTCATTCAGAGTGTAACATCACACCATCCCAGGTACCATAGTACAGTTATTTTTGAGCCAGGTTCTTTTCTTTGATGGGTTGATTATTCTTTGGTCTGCTGTAGGTAGCTTTACCCAGTGGGTTTCTCCTTGAAAAACTTTCCATACGTGGAAGGGATGTTAGTTTCCGCACCCCAAGTGTTTTTTGACCTGTGTTGTGTTTGATTTCATCCTAAGTTGCTCCTTTCTCCTATTTGTCCGAGGTGGCAGTTAAAAGCATCAGATGTTCTCCAGTGTTTCTGCTTTGTTTTCATGTCTTACGGATTTCACTAGACATGGTAGGCCGCACTCTCTGTTCTCCTTTAAGAGATAGGATGGTTTAGGACATTTCCAGCTGTGGTTGGTAGGGACCTCTGTTTCTCTTGGATAGAGAATGTGATCCTCACACAGTGGGAAGTTAAGATGCTCTCCATCGAGCCTTAATGGACAGGTAGGTGTAAGGGACACAGACTGGGTCAGCTGTCTTTGACTATTGACTCAAAATATGTTTGATTCCTGTTACGTCCTGCAGGATTGTAACTCCATGTTTATCATCTGCAAAAAGGCACCCAAAATCCATGAATATATATGAAGTACATAAATTCTTTTATAGACAGTTTCGGTTTTATACACAGAACTGTTCTCATTTTGGGACTAAATTTTAACAGGTCATTGATTGTCTAATCACACAAGCCTTTCTTTTTTTTTTTGTTTTTTTTTTTTTGTTTTTCGAGACAGGGTTTCTCTGTATATCTCTGGCTATCCTGGACTCGCTTTGTAGACCAGGCTGGCCTCGAACTCACAGAGATCCGCCTGCCTCTGCCTCCCAAGTGCTGGGATTAAAGGCGTGCGCCACCACCGCCCGGCTTTTTTTTTTTTTTTTTTTTTGTTAACACAAGCCTTTCTTAAACCTTTTTTTTTTTTCTTTTTGGTCCAGTTGTGTAGAACAGTCTTTTGTTTTCATCAGATTAGGTTCTATCAGAGAACAGAAGTGGGCCTGGTGTCCTTGGGTGTGATTGACAGTGTTGTGAGGTCAAGATGTGGGCTTATGAAGAAAATTTTTTTGGGGGGGTCTTTTGCTTTTTCCCTTTTGGTTATGGTGCTATTTCTAATGTTAACTTTGACTATGGGACACACTCGTAAAGTACCATTAAGATGATTTAATAAACAATGGTTACAATGTTTACATTGAGCACTGGGTGTTTGATGCGCAGGGATTTAATGCACAAATGTACTTTAATGTTTAGGATCAGTCTGTCTTTTTGAGAAAATTACAAGGTGAATGTGAACTGGTCTAGAAATAAAGTGCTCTAGCTTCTGTTGCACTAAAGTGTTTCGTGGTACACATGTAAAAATAGCCTTTTCCCCACTCTAGTTTTGTATGTCTAAAGTCCTGTGATTTTATTCATTTATAATTTTTTAAAGAAGTTTGAAGTATTCAGGTTTGATTTTTTTTTTTTTTACTTTTGAACGATTAATATTACCAAGCATATTAAGAAAAAAAAGATTTAAAAGGATTTTTCCCTATATATTATTTTTAAAAGGTGTACTGACAATGTGTAGTAATTTATGAATAAAAAGAAAATATATCCCATTTCCAGGTAATTTCTAGGATGGTCATTGTTGTTTTGTTTTTTAAGTGGAAAACTTCTGATCAAATAATGTCTGCAGTTAGTGTGACCTTGGAAATGGCAGTCACAGTTAGCTTCAGAGTCACACCACCAAGGTCTCTTTTGTAGTGGGGTTGCACCAGAGAGTTTTGAGTAGGACATGTTTTTAAACAGCACTTCAAGACCTAGAAGAACAATGCAGCAGGTCTATAAACAGGTCCATGCAGCACCACCAGAGGGTGACACTATAGACAGATTCATACAGTACTGCCAGAGGGTTACACTGTCCACAGTAAGATGCATCCCTAAGCCTTTGCCCTATCTGATGGCTTTTAGAGTAACGATGGGCTCGTACTACACTCCAACTTTCTGTGGTAGTCTTTGTCCTCAATCACTGTACTTACTGTATGATATGAAAATTCAGTTGGATCTTTGTCTCTTCTGCCAGTACAAGTTGAATTTTATTGTGTCAACTGAAAAAAAAGACTTCTGAGGTTTATAAATTAGTAGAATGCATAACATTAAAGATGCATGTGATTGTTCTTGTTTTTCTTTCCACACCATTGCATTGATTCTGCCAGGAACATTCATAGGCTCGAAATGGTCTTTGCTTTCTCCTTTAATGGTTGACATAACCAGCTCCATTCTTTCATCAACATGAAGTCAGTGTGTTTCGGATGTCTTACAGTTATTACCAAGTCCTTGAGTATTTCTCATGGTGCAGAAATCACAGGTAGTTCTTCTAGTGTGCTGGAGTCTAGAGCCTTGTGGAGCTTTTCATCTGCTAGTGACTGCTGAAGTTAGACCCTCAACTTTGCCTGTGGAGAGCAGGGAGTAGTAAAGCAGGAAACCTGGTCAGCACCATAATGGTTTATGCCTGTGTCTGCCCAGTGTTCTGTAATACATGGACCAAACCAAATCTGTTAAAGCAAGGGGAAGATGAGGCAATGTGGCCTCTGAAGGAGGTTAGTGACTGCATCTGCCATGTCGCTCCGACCTCACTGATGGGAGGACTGGCCAGCAAAGGGTATAAAGCTGGGCTGTGTTGTCCTTTCTTACATATCAGAATTTAAAATTCTTAAACAGTCTTGTATAAGCTGCAAAGCTCATGTCTAATATCACATAGACAGGAAAATTACCCCCTTAACTGCTGGTGTTCTCCTCAAAAGCTTACCTTCCTAAATTTGTTGGTCAGAGTCCCAAAGTCTGCCCCCTACAAACTCACCGCCTCTTATCGTTAACATATTGTGAATGAGTGTGGCAAAACTCATTAGTCTCCACTGAATTTTATTAGTGGACTTGCTACATCCTGAGTATATGTTAAAGACAAGTTTTGTTTTGAGTTAAGGCTTTTAGTTATATTTTAAAACTTCATTTCATTTTATGTATATGTGTGTTTCCCTGCATGTATCTGCACCATGTGTGCACTGTCCACAGAGGCCAGAAGAGGATGGTGGGTATCTGGTCCCCTGGAACTGGAGTTACTACAGATGGTTGTGAACAGCTGTGTGGGTGCTGGAAATCAAATCTAGGTCCTCTACAAGAACAGCCAGTGTTCGTAACTGCTGAACCATTTCTCCAGCCCCTTATTGTTTGAGAGACTGTTGTATAAGGAGAATATATAGCCCTGGCAGGCCTGGAACTCGCAGAAATCAATTTGCCTTTGCCTCTCCAGTGCTGGGATTAAAGGCTGAGCTACCACAAGCAGTTTATTAAAGTCTTTGAGTTTGCAAAAAAAAAAAAAGGCATTTTTTCTGTTGTTTTGTTTTTTTTTTCGAGACAGGGTTTCTCTGTGTGTTAGCCCTGGCTGTCCTGGACTCACTTTGTAGACTAGGCTGGCCTCGAACTCCTAGAGATCCGACTGCTTCTGCTTCCTGAGTGCTGGGATTAAAGGTGTGTGCCACCATGTCTGGCTGAGTTGTGGCAGTCTTAACTGTCCTAATTTTAACAGCCTCAGTTGCAGACTGCATGGACACTGTCAACCCCACCTCCATCTCTTAGTCATACAAGGTAGTTTAGACATTGGTCTGTCTTCATCAGCGTTTCAGACGTTGTGAAAGGATCTTCTAAATATAAATTGATCGTTGGATTTTGTGCTATGGTTCATCTGCAGTACTCTTACCAGTCATTATGGGGATCTGTTAAATGGTCAGAAAGTTCCAGTGGGCAAATGTTTAAAGTTTTCTCCCACATATTAAAAACCCAAACCATAGTTCATGAGATGGAATCAGCCGTGATCAGGATAGGCCACAGTGAGGTGTTCTTTTTTTTTTTTTTTTAAATGACTCAAATTAGAATCGTGAGAAATGTGGCTGCCACACTTCCAACAAGCTAAACAGTCTTTAAATCCTCAAGGTGCTTCCCTCACAGCTCACTCAGGTCTCTTGTCAGTGGCTCTCTCCCCTCTAGACAGCCGTGGTCTGCAGCATTGTTAGTGTGAGCATGGGTGTTGGAGACTGGGAAGCCTTATGCTTGACACAGCCTTTTTCAAGAGTTATTTACCTCTGACCTTGATCCTGCTGACAGTTACTTGTAGTGTTGAGACATTTGTGGAATAAGTCACCAACTCTTTCATTTTCATGACATTACCAGTTAGCCTGTTTTCAGAGAATGAGCAGCTGTGCAAAGGAGCTTGCTTAGATGGAGTTGCAGAGAAACTCCAAGCTGTGTTGGTCACCGGACAGCCCCTCAACTGTTGGAATAGTTCACACTCAGTTGTACTGCTGCAGAAGATACCACGGCATCGCTGCAGCCTTCCTACAGTACAGAAAGTGGGAGCCTAATCACAGTACTCTGCAAGCCACCATGTAGAGAAGTGGCAGCTCACTGGATGTTTTGGGAAGCTCCTGCCTTGCAAGAGTGAGAACAGTGTTCCGAGAGTTGGGAGCTTCATTGGTCGGTTTCATTGTTAGTGAAGTGCAGACAAGATAGTAGTCCCCTGCTGATCAGACTTGCTGGAGAGGCAAAGGGTTACAACTTCAGGTTACTCAATGTGGATTCACTGTCAACCAGCCATGCCACCAGTAATACCAGTAATGTGTACGCAGGAATAGGAAAGATAACTTCCATTTTGGGTTGGACATAAATCTGAGTACATTTGAAATACGAATAATCCCTGAAATGTGGAGACTAGGGAGTAATGTTTTAAACCAGAACAGTCCTGCTCATATCCAGTGTCTTTCCTTACCATAGACCATTTTAGAACACAATCTTTGGATTGCTGCTGTAAACGTGAACTTGAAAAATGCTGAGGGAACCTGGACATGCTGGTGCACGCCTTTAATCCCAACACTCGGGAGGTGTGGGGGCTTGAGGGTATCCCTGTGTTTGAGGCCAGCCTGGACTACAAAGCGAGTTCCAGGACAGCTGAGTTGTCACACTACGAAATCCTGTCTTGAAAAACAAAAGCCTGCTGAGAGAAAGGGTTCAGGAGACAGCACTGGCTCCAGGTCCTGGGAGACTGACCCTGCATTAATCCGTTGTTGCTAATGCACTGATGCAGTGGTAGCTCAACACATTCAGTTTGTTATTCCACACGTGTGTCTGCAGTGTGTGTGTGCGTGTGCCGTGATGTGGCAGAGGACGACTGGAGCAGGGTCACTACAGACTTGGATCTTCAGGCATCTGCAGCAAGCCTTCTCCCTCTAGTGCTCCCCAGGGCTCTCAGCAGTGTGGTTCACACCTACATGTGAGTCCCAGTGCAGCCACCTGCCTCTGCCTCCCTCCCAAGCAATGGGATTAAAGCATGCACCACAGAGGGTATTTTTTAAAAGTTTCTTCTCCAGAAGACTGTTAGCTGTTTTCCTTTCTTGACTGGAAATAAACACTAAAATGTTTTTGTTTGGTTGTTTTTGGGGCTGGAGAGATGGCTCAGTGGTTAAGAGCACTGTCTGCTTTTCCAAAAGGACTCAAATCCCAGCATCTATATGGCAGTTCACTGCTGGGTGTGGTGGCACACACCTTTAATCCCAGTACTGGGGAGGCAGAGTTAGGCAGATCTCTGAGTTCAAGGGTAGCCTGGTCTACAGAGTGAGTGCAGGGCAGCCAGGGATACACAGAGAAACTTTGTTTTGAAAAACCCAAACAAAGTTTGTATATTCCAGGTTCATAGCTTCTTCCACCGCACCTTAACTGCTGCAATGAAGTCATTTTTTTGTGAAGAGATTTTTAGTTGTGATGGAGTTTTATCTAATACACATTACTGGGAACCAACCAGCTGTAGTCTTAATTTTCTCAGTATGCAAATGGATGTTATTTGGCTGATACTAGTAAAATTCTTAAAAGGGTATATGTTTAACTCATTTTGCTATTTTTTTTAATAATTTATTTTTTATTCAAGTTACATCTCAATCACAATCCCCTCCCTACTCCCCCCTCCAGTCCCACCCTTCCACCCTCCTCCCCCTCAAC
>CAJQZJ010032218.1:5056323-5067655 GCA_907164525.1 Lophiomys imhausi | reverse complement strand
CCACTGAAGAGGCAGCTCCCTTGCACAGACTGGGCAGTGTTCATAGCTCAGGTTCTTCACAATATTTAACCCATGAAAAATGCACTTCCATAAAGGAACCCTTCCCTGAACCCACAGATCCAGTGCTTGTCAGTTGCTAAGACAGCCATACACACAAGGACAGGATTCTTGTGCAAGCCGTAAACTAGTTCAGAAGTTTGAGGTTCAGTTTTCTCAATTGTGTAGTGTTTTCTACTATTGGAGAGAATTAAGAATAAGGCCATACTACGTACCAAATCAGCAATTTAAAACTTGACTAAAGAAAATACTTGGAAGTGTAACTCAAGGGCCTTGAAATCAGTTGTCGGGAAGATACTCCAGAGGTGCTATTAAATATATACATTTTTTTTTTTTAAGACAGCGTTTGTCTCTGTAAATCCCTGGCTGTCCTTAACTCATTCTGCAGTCCAGGCTGGCCTCCAACTCACAGAGATCCGCCTGCCTCTGCCTCTTAGAGTGCTGGGATTAAAGGCGTGTACCACCACACCCGGCGCTAAATATATCAAAATACTTTGAAAGAGGATTAGAAATGAAGCCCAGAAATAAGAACACATGGTTCTCCCTCCCCTCCTCAATCTCTTATCCTCTTTTCTGGTTTTTTTGAGCCAGTGTTTTTCTGTGTAGCTCTGGCTGTCCTGGAACTCACTCTAGATCACGCTGACCTCAAACTCAGAGATCCACCTGCCTCTGCCTCTCCAGTACTGGGATTAAAGTCATGTGCCACCATCATCCAGCTGTCTCTCTTTAAATCTAGACATTTGAAAGTACTTGTAGGTGAATAGCTTTATGAGGTTGAAGATACTTCATTCTTGGAAGACATTACTGGGAATGACAATGGTCCTCATAGGGAAGCAAATGGAAGTCATACCTGTCAAGCCAGTGTTTTAACTGTTCACATAATTAAGACTTGATCAGATTTCTGTGTTTACATACATTTTCACTCATTTTTCAGAATCTGTTCGTAAAGACAGAGAACTCAGGACAGAAATGAGGCCATGTATGTGTAATGAGAAGGATGCAGTGCAAATACGTAGTGACACTCTGAAAGCAGAAATGGTCCCTGAGAAGGTTCCCCGCAGATGTGCTGCTGTTGCTGCCAATAAAGTAAAGATAACAAGTAATCTAAAAGAAATGATCTCAGTACCAGAGAGTGTCTGGATTAGGAAGAACAGCAGAAAACTGCCCTATCGACAAGCTTCTGCTGCAGCTAAGAGAAAGCTGCTGAGTGTTTATAAAGAGGGTGATGTAACCATGCATTCAGAGCATGAAAAGGAGCTAGAAGATAGCAGCAGAGTGCTTTATCTTAGGCGGCTCAGATTCTGGAAAGAAAAAAGCCCGGCCATGACCCCGAGGTAAAAGGGGTACCTGAAAATGTCAGTGCTTCAATGCTTGCAGCTGTAGTTCCCTCATATCTAAGCCATCCCAGCACCACCTGAACAATTTTCTAAAAGTCACTACTCTGGGTCAAAGTAGGATGACAGCTTCCAGTCAGTCCTGCACAGCGCAGCCCAGGGTGTTCCGAGGAGGTTGTAGACATGGATTGTGTAGTCAGATGAGAAGGCTTTACTTTCTGTAAAGCCCAAGGCTTTCGAGAGGTTGATGCTTTAGAGAAGATGGGAAGCATACGGGATAGATACATGGGGGGAACTGATAAACTATCCAGATTCAAGCTGGATGCTAATTTTAAGGTTTACCCTGGCAGTCTGGAAACTAGGTTGTTTCCAGAGGAGGCACCAGTAAGCCTGTTTGCTGAATTTTAAGTGGATATAATTCCTGTCGTGCACATCCCTGGGGACAAACACAAGAAGCGGGGGGTCAATGACGGGGATGTCACTGGCTTCTGAAGAGGAGCATTGGAAAGACAGTCTTTAGTGTCTTATGACATTGGAATTCATACTGAATGGTAACCACCTGGCATGATTAATTCAGGGAATACATTTTTCTAAGAAAGCTCTGAATGTGACTCTTATAATTTATTTCTTTCCATGTAGCAGCAAAGGTGGAGAGGCCAGACTTGTCATGAGTCAGAAACTAGAACAAGACCCAGCCCTCTCCTGAGGTGATGCAGTTAAATCCTACGCTTTTCTACTGCACCTTCAAAGTTAGAAATTGAACACTGCAAGTTCATTTCAGTCTTCCCAACCAGTCAGTGTCAGGAGTCTGTCCTCCACTGTGGCCTTTGCTAGTGTTACAGAACCTGGTCCTTGTGCTACAAATACTTTGCCTACAGAGAGTGTGAACTTGACTTTGCTGTTTGTGACTGTTTGTTGACATTAAGGTCACCAGATGGGACCTGTGAATGTACTGTCAGAGAAACTCGTTTCAACAGTTTGTTCTTCCAACTAAAAATAGCTGTGGACTATTAGACATATTTGCATGTATAAACCCTCCTCCCCCCAATGGAACCTAGGGGTGTGTATTTTTTCACTAACCATAATGCACATTTTTCTGGTTACATGTACGGCCAAAGTGTCTTGTTTGTGGTTGCATGCCTGCTTGAGACGAACAAAAACACAAGTTGGAATACTCTAACCTACAGTGTGTGTTCTGTTTGTACCTCAATCTGAAATAATCTTCAGTATCTTGCTACTGGCACAGGTGAGAAAGGGAAGAATCCCTAATGAACTATTTTTAGGTGCATGGTGGGTTTTTTTTTTGAGCTTTAATGAAATGTTTAAATGTCCAGTCCCAAATTATATCTCCAAGAAATGCCATGAAGTGAAAATATTCAGTCTTATGAATACTTAAGAATCCTTACTTAAGAATCCTGGCGGTGTGGATTGAAGGTTTCAATTTCCAGTTTGCTGTGGCAGGACTATTTCCTGTCACCATCTGACCTTGTCCAGCCTTCTTTTCATAATGAAATCCCTTTCTGGTTTACTGTTTAATTGGAACATACTTTTATTTACCCTTTAAAGTGTTTGGTCTCTATTGTGACTGCACTGAGTAAGTATTCTACCTCCCCAAGTGCTAGGATTAAAAACGTGGGCCAGCCATTACAGACAGTGTGGAATTGCCGGGTGCTGGGATTTGAACCCAGGTCCTTTGTCAGAGCAGCCAGTGCTCTTAACAGCTGAGGCATCTCTCCAGCCCCATGTTCAGATTTCTGTTAATGGTTTCTTCATGTGTGATTGAGAAATCAAATTTAGTATCTTATCGGCAGAATACCATCTTAACAAAGATACAATGAGAAAGCCAGGTGCAGAGTCTCTTTTTTACTTATTATTCTGCAGTTCACTTATGTCTAACTAATCCTGGAGTCCTCATGTCTTAAGACACTGTAGTGAAGGCCAGCCTGGTCTACAAAGTGAGTCCAGGACAGTCAGAGCTATTATACAGAGAAACTGCCTTGAAAAACCAAAAGAAAAAAAAAAAAAAAGACACTGTAGTGGTAATCTTGTGTGCTACAGCTATACATAAAGTATTAATCTTGTATTAATCTGTTTTTTGTTAATTGGTGTTTGAGGGGTTTTTTTTTAAGTAGGTATGTTAAAACTGATATCTTTTTTTTTTTTCAGTAGACTTTGAGCATTGTTTTTCTACATGGAGAGACTTTAAGCAACTTTCTGAGAGTTTTGATTTTAAAAGTCCCTCTGATCCCCAAGTATTTACTTACTTTAGTAACATTTTACCCAGAGCCTGGGCAATGCAGGCAGTACACCCTTTTCCCTCACAAGCACATCTAGAATGTGTTTATTTCTCACTGAGGTGCCAGTTTCTTTTCCCCTCATGGTGGTTTGCTCTTCTCTTGTGGGAGCAGTATCTGGTGGAGCTTTTTGTCTTTCAGCACACAAACCGGAATTACACATTTTGCTTGTCGTGAAAACAGAAAACATTGTATATGAGTTACAAATGTCCAAGTTTTTAGAAAAGCCTAGCCTTGCTTTCTCACTCATGTTCTTTGGATCCGCTTGGCAATCGTCGGCTCTGAAGCTGTGTTTCTTCCAGCGGGCGGGTCCTTTCCCGCGGTTCGTGGGGTGTGGAGCGGGCGCTGGGTGCCGGCCGGGGTTAGCAGGGTGGAGGGCAGCGCACCGGGGGAAGGCCGGGCCCGCAAACCAGGAGGCCACCGAATCCGCTCACTGTCCTCGGCCTCTCCGCACGGAAGTCCCGCTGAGACCCGGACCGGAAGCTCGCGGGCTCCCCCGCCGGGGGCGTGGCCTTGCGTGGGACCCTTAGGGGCGTGGCGATCAGCGGAAGAGAGCCCGGGGGCGTGGCCGGAGGCAGGCGCGCAGGCGCCATCGGGCCGCGCGGTACTGAGGGGCCATGGCGGCCACCTTCTTCGGCGAAGTGGTGAAGGCGTCGTGCCGGGCTGGGACTGAAGAGGAGGAAGAGGAGGAAGAGCAGAGCAGGCGGGACACGCCGGAGGACCGGGAGGTCCGGCGGCAGCTGTCGCGGAAGAGGTCAGGCTCCCGGAAGGCCTCCCCGCCGTGCGAGCGTCGGGCGCGGCGTCGGCTCGGCGAGCTCTGCTTTCGCGCAGAGACACCGAGTCCCCAAGAACGGTGGCCCTCTTCCACCATCCACTTTAGGTCACGTCGTGTGTCAGCTGGAAGCTCCGTGTCTTTCAAAACTATTCCGACACACAGAAATGAGGTCCCGCTGGCCCTCATGTTACCGCACTCATTTCCTCTCCCACCGCCCTACGGATTTCTAGTTCCGACTCCCCACATCTGTTTCTAAGCATGCTGTCTTCGTTCGTATTCATTTGTTTTGTGTGTATGTTGTTGGGTTAGAGCTTGAAGTTGGTTGTCCCGTGGCGCTTTCCACCTCCTTGTTAAAAAGTCTCACACTAAACTCAGAACTCTGTGTTTCGGCTTCACTGGCTGGCCCCCCAAACCGTAGGGATTCTCCTGTTTTCCCAGTACCACCACTCCCAGCTTTTAGGTGGGTTCTGGGATCAGAACGTGGGTCGTCATGCTTGTGTTGGCAACTTAGCACACTACCCTGCCCAAAGTATGCGAATGACAAATTTTCAAAACCATACCAGTTCACAGTCAGATTCACCTAGATTTTTCAAATATGACATTTTCCGGTGGTTTGTGTCAACTGCAGACACTTTTGGCAGTTCAGGTCATTACAGCAGCCCCCTATCATGTTTCACTCTTGCTGAGAACCCTGATTTGTCTGACTTGCAGTTACTCAGTGTGCTTACTCCTCACCTACTTTGCCACAACTAAATTTTTGAACATTTGTTGGGAGTCTTGGTCACATTCATATTCAGCATTTTGCTGGCAGGAGTGTTTGAAATGCTTTTAGGCTTTGTTTTGTTGGTTTTTTCACTCTCATAGGGGTGCTAGAATGGGTGGGTAGGTCGGGTCAGTATGAAGTTTGTTAGCAGTAGTTTTACTCATTGTTTGAGTCTGCACTAAGGACACTGACTGCTACCTAACAACCATCTATCCATCCATTATGTATATGTATATCTTGTATCACCCACCCCATTTATCCATCCGTTCATGTACATGTCTCTATATAGCATCTGTTATCCTTATCTTTGAATAGCCTGTCTGTCTGTGCGTCCTCCATCTGTGCGTACATCCATCTCTAGGCAGCGTCTATCTGCCACCCTCCGTGTGGTAGTAGGTGTAGTGATACTTGTTTACTTGTTTGCTTTTGTCTTGTTTCTCTGTTAGGGAGGTGCGGCTTCTCCAAAGACAGACAGAAACCTCTCTGGAGGTTGCTCTTCTAGAAAAGCACCCTTGCTCCGAGTTTGTAATTGCAGTAGGAAGTAACGCAACAGGTAAGCACCAGCGCCAAGACCAGACATCCCAAATGGACTAGGAGGTTGCTTGTTTCCACAAATTTCATATGTTGCTGTGTTAAAAAGGCCACTACAGGTGCTGGGCATCTGGCTCAGGTGGTAGAGTGCTTGCCTATTATGCAAAGACCTTGGGTTTGATCCCCAGTACTATATGAACTGGGTGTGGTGCAATCCGAGCACTCAGGTGGCAGAGGCAGTAGACAGGAGCCTGAAGTTTGAAGGCCAAGCTGGTCTACATGAACCCCTGTCTTAAAAAGTCACAGTAGTTTTAATTCAAGTAAAATAGATCATCTGCCTTTTCCATCTTTGTAATAAATATTAAAAATGAGATTTAAAGGAATATGCTTAGATTCAGAATTACAACTGAAGCCCCTGATTTCCAGTCTGTTGTCATGTCCAGAGGTCTAGCAGTATTGCAGACATTTTGGAACACTTCAGTTCTAGGGTCTTCATATGCATTTATTGACCTTGTGTGTTCAACACTGAACAGTGTGAATTTAGTTGGAACAGGATTGTGTGTTCCAACTAAAGTGGAAACCTTTATAATTTCAGTGGGTTTGCAGACTGAAGAGACCATTTGGGAACTCTAGTTAAGAACCTTTGCCCTGTAAGTTAGCTCTCGTTAGAGACTGTGAGTAGGAAGTACGCAATGTTCACCCGCTCTGTGAAGGTCTGCTGGCCTAATTTTTTAGAAAGCATTGTGAGACTGGTATAAAGTCTGGGCAAGTCTGTCTTTCCAATCCCTGGTTGTAATACTGTCTGGAGAACGTAGACTTTTACTCCTCGGCCTCAAATTTTCTCTGCTCTAGAGAGGTCCAATTAGACAGTCTTTAAATGGTGGGTTTTTTTTTTTTAAGATTTTAAAAAGAGGGCTAGAGAGATGGCTTAGCAGTTAAGAGCAATGGCTTCTTTTTCAAAGGACCTGTTTCAAATCCCAGCACCCACATGGCAGTTCACAGCTGTCTGTAATTATGGAGCTTGGTGGCACATCCTTTTATCCCAGCACTAGGGAGGCAGAGGCAGGCTGATCTCCACGAATTCAAGGCTAGCCTGGTCTACAAAGTGAGTCCAGGACAGCCAGGGCTACACTGAGAAACCCTGTCTTGAAAATAAAAAAAGAGAAAAGTTTTAAAAAGAAATTTATGCCAGGTATGATGGCATACTCCTTTAATCCCAGCATTCGGGAGGCAGAGGCAGGTGGATCTCCATGAGTTTGAGGCCAGCCTGGTCTACAGAATGAGTTCCAGGACAGCCAGGGCTACACAGAGAAACCCTGTCTTGAAAATAAAACAACAACAACAAAATTTAATTATGTGAATATGTCTGTGTGTGGGTTTGCTCAAGACTACAGATCCCATAGAGCTGGAAGTGCACCGCTGTTTGTGAGGCACCAGGATTGGTGCTGGGGACCAACCTCTGAGGCACAATGAGAGCAGTGCTCAGCAGGAACTGCTGAGTGGCTCTGGCCCCCCAGTTAGATGTTCCTGGATGAATGCTTCATCTCTAAATTCTGCTGTAACTGAGTTTACTTCCTTCGTAGGAAATACAGTTTGCGTAGCCAGACACCGATTTATATGAACAATTTTTTCCACAGCATTTTTGTCATCGTTTGTTATGAATTCAGGAGTCTGGGAAGAAGTCGGGTGTGCCAAGCTCTGGAATGAATGGTGCAGAACTGCAGACACTGTCCATCTGTCCCCTACAGATGCCTTCTGTGTGTTTTATCGACTGAAGTCAGATCCCTCGGTATGTGGACTTGACATTCTTAAACACAGTCATCTAGGCACGAGGCCTAGATAGTGAACACTGTAGGTTCCCTTGTATGCCCGAGCTCTCCTTTGCCTCTCAGTGTGGGCCTTACTTGATATTAATTTCTAATGGTCTAACTAAGGTTTAGACCTAACTCTTAAATGTTAGCATCATCAAAATGAGTAAACTGCTGTGTTATCTTCTGTTGCTGTAACAAATGCCTAAAATAATCAGCTACAAAGAGAGAAGGTTGAATTTTGGCTTACAGGTTTTGAAGTTGTAGTGCATGGTTGGGGCCGACCTCCGCTTGCGGGCCTGCTGGGGCTGAAAGAGGTGGTCGTGCAGGGGCAGCACAGCTGAGGACAAGGCCAGGAGGCAGGAGAAGAAAAGAAAGGGGTGAATGCTACAGTCTTTTCAAGACGCAGTGCTGATGCCCTGAAGACTTTTGGCACTTTGGGAGAACATGTGGGCCTTTGGGGGGTTTTGGCTCCACAGAGCAGCAGTAGTCACTGGGGGTGATGCACTTGCTCATGATGACGGGGTGTGTCTGCACTTGATCTGAGAACTCTGGAAATCCCTTCCAGGTGTGTCTTTGTCAGTGCAGCTGTTACATTGCTGACGACCAGCAGTTCCAGTGGCTGCAGAAGGTAAGAAAATGCTGACTCCTTCATTCGGTGTGTGCGTGCTGTCTCAGGCCCTTCAGGGCTTATCACTGAGACCTCTACAGTCAGATAGTAGACAAGAATTTGCTCCTTAAGAAAACCCTGAAAGAGTTATATTTTGGAGTGCATTTTTTTTTTTAAAGAATGTGTTTAGTTAGGTGACGCTGGTGCACACCTTTAAGCCCAACTCATGGCGGACCTGTTCTGTGAGTTCGAGGCCAGCATGGTCTACAAAGCAAGTTCCAGGGCAGTCAGGGCTACGCAGAGAAACCCTGTCTTGAAAAAAGAATGTGTCTCAAATGAGCAGCTTAGCACGATAGCTAGCGTTGCCCTCAGACTCTGCCATGGTGACGATCCTGTCACTAACACAGGGCCTTTTGAGGGAGTGGCCACAGTCCACTATCTCACCCCCCAGTACCACAGCTGCATTTCTTAGCCTTGCATGTGCTCATAGGTCCTCACCTTGGAAAGCTGAACTCAAGTACTCCAGAGAAAAACTATAATTTGGGCAGTTGTGTCCGTTACGTATTGAATATGTCTTCTCCAGAATGCTTGAGAATAGAAATGTTTTATATTTCATACTTTTTTAAAGTTTTGGAATATTTGCTTATACAAAATGACATGTCTCAGGGGTAAACTCAACTTTAAACAACAAGTTTATGTTTTATATATATAGCTTAAACAAGTTTTATAACATTTGTGAAGCAAAGTTTCATGGTATGAAATTTTACACTTAGCTTGTCATTAGGCAGGCACAAGGTTTGGGATTTTGGTTTAGGAACATTCAGTATATCCATAATTCACATAGTGCATATGTTACTACATTGGCTGGCTGGGTATACTGTTTTTTTTTTTTTTCTGGTTTTTCGAGACAGGGTTTCTCTGTGTATCCCTGGCTATCCTTGAACTCACAGAGATCTGCCTGTTTCCTCCTCTCCAGTGCTGGGATTAAAGACGTGCGCCACCACACACTACAATTACAGACCACTGTGAACTGCCATGTGGGTGCTGGGACTTGAACCCTGGTCCTTTGGAAGAGCAGCCAGCGCTCTTAACCGCTGAGCCATCTCTCCAGCCTGTGTATACTGATTTTTAATAGAAGCAAAGTTGTACATATTTATGTGCAGACACGGTACAGCAATTAGATGGGTGGTTGGCATATCCAGAACGTTTAACAGTTACCATTCTATTCCACCTATTTAATTGACTTTTACTTTTAAGTTATGCAACATGATGAATAGATAAAAATATTACTCCTGTCCTATAAAAAAATGAACAAATTCGAGACTTCAGGAGATACAAAATTTGGCATTTTAAAATAGAAAATATTTTCTGTATGTGAGTGTTTTGCCTGCATGTATACTATGTACCATGTATATGCCTGGTGCCCTTTGAGGTCAGAAGAGGGCATCAGATCTGATGGTTGTGAGCTGCCATCTAGGTCCTGGGAACCAAATCCATGTCCTCTGCAAGAGCAACAAGTACTCTGAACCTCTTAGCTGTCTCTCCAGTACTCAGATTATACATTTTTAAAGCAAAGTATTTCTTTTAATGTTTTAATTTCATTTAATTTGGGCTTTTTTGAGGTTCTTGCTCAGTAGCTCATGCTGGGCTTGCTTGAGCTTAAAATTCTTCTGCTTCAACTGCTTCTCCTCAGTTGCTGAGATTACAGGCATCTGCTGCTATGTGAAGGTTAAAGCTGAGGGGTTTTGTTGTTGTGGTTGTTTGTTTTTGAGACCCGGTTTCTCTGTGTATCCCTGGATGGACCTTGCTCTACAGAGCAGGCTGACCTTGAATTTACACCTTGAATTGACCTTGAATTAGCACTGCCTGGCTACTGCATATTCTTTGGGAACCCCTGAAGTGTTAGCCTCATAATGACACATTGCCCGACAGCTGTCAAGTTTTAAAAGTATCTCTTATTCTCCTGAAGTAAGTGTCATCTCCAAGACTCACTGCCTTGTCTACTGACCTAGACCTAATCCTGGAAGCTTCTAGCCCCCATGCAATCTTATCTGGGCCTAGAATGTTTTCAGCCTCTGAAATAAATTCCGGCTGCTGAACAAACTCACCCTTCCTAGCTCTTTCTGAACTCTGGCCGGCTGGTTTAACTCAGCTGTTCTGGATCAAACTCCTCCAAGCTGACTGATTCTAATTGTCTCCTCTCAGCTTCTCTTAATTGCTCTGCTTGGCCTCAAACTACTCTAGCAATCTGTTCTAATCTTCTGGCTCCTTGTCATTCTCTGGCTCCTTCTGTCTTCACCTGTGTCTAGCTTGTTCTCTCTTCAAACTGTCTCTGTAAACTGTCCTGGTGAAACTGCCTCTGAATTCCATGAACTGAACTGCCAGGAACTCAACTCCAATGCACACTGCCTCTCAACTCACTGACTAGAACTCAGAGATCCGCATGCCTCTGTCCCTGAGTGCTGGGATTAAAGGCGTGTGCCACCACACCTGGACCTAAAGCTTTTCTTTACTCGAAACTTGCTTTATACCACGCTGACCTTGAACTCAGAGATCTGCTTGCCTCTGTCTTCTGGTACTAAAGGCGTGTCTGTATTCCAGACTGATCACACAGACCTAGGTCTTTGGATATGATCTCTTGCAAGAAAAGCCATGTTCTGAGTTAAGATTCCTCTATATCAAGTACTGTGGGATCAGACCAGAGCTATTACAGGGAAGAAGTTAAATTACGCTGTGAGTTTTCCTTCTTAAATGGATGCACCCAGTAATGAGCTTGTAAGCGGTAACATTTTTAGTTTTTTTTTTACAAGCCTTGCTGCAGTGAAATCACCGGTAAACCATTTATGACACCTGACAGAAATGGTTTAGTTTTCCTACTATTATTGATATTATATGACACCTGTTAGAAATCGTTTAGTTTTCCTTTTATTATTGACATTATATGACACGATAGAAATCGTTTAGTTTTCCTGTCATTACATTATATGACACTTGATAGAAATCGTTTAGTTTTACTGTTATTATTGACATTATATGACACCTGATAGAAATCATTTAGTTTTCCTGTTATTATTGACATTATATGACACCTGATAGAAATCGTTTAGTTTTCCGTTATTACTGACATTATATGACGCCTGATAGAAATAATTTAGTTTTC
>CAJQZJ010032218.1:5038781-5056313 GCA_907164525.1 Lophiomys imhausi | reverse complement strand
TTTAGTTTTCCTGTTATTACTGACATTATATGACGCCTGATAGAAATCGTTTAGTTTTCCTGTTATTATTGACATTATATGACGCCTGATAGAAATCGTTTAGTTTTCCTGTTATTATTGACATTATATGACACCTGATAGAAATCGTTTAGTTTTCCTGTTATTATTGACATTATATGGCGCCTGATAGAAATCGTTTAGTTTTCCTGTTATTATTGACATCAGCCATTTTCCTTATTTCATAAAGTTTCTAACAATCCGACATGGTGGCACACACTTGTATTAGTCACTTTTTCTTGTGAAAAAAATACATCAATGAAAAGAAGAGAAAGTGGTTTATTACTGTTTACATGTTCAGAGGGACAAGGTCTGTCCTGGTGCAGAAGACGTGGCAGCAGACAGGGAAGGTGTGGTGCCAGGAACAGGAGACTGGCTGATCACACACAGGAAATAGAGGGTGAACATGATGTGGGGCCACATCATGAACCACTTAAGGCAGCCCCTGGTAACAGACTTCCCCCAACAAGGCAGTATGTCTTGAACATTCTGTAAGCACTGCCCCCTGAAGACCCAATGTTCAGATCCATGTCACTATAAAGGGCATTGCTTATTTAAAATATAGCTCTTGGCCGGGCGGTGGTGGCTCACGCCTTTAATCCCAGCACTTGGGAGGCAGAGGCAGGCGGATCTTTGTGAGTTCGAGGCCAGCCTGGTCTACAAAGTGAGTCCAGGACAGCCAAGGATACACAGAGAAACCCTGTCTCGAAAAACAAAATCAATCAATAAATAAATAAATAAAATAAAATATAGCTCTTGTAAACTCAGCATTCAGGAAGCCAACGTGAGAGGGCCATGAGCTTGAGGCCAGCATGGGCTACTTAACAGTCACTGTCTCAGAGACAGACAGACAGACAGATGAAAATGGGAAAAAAAATCAAAAAAGAAAATAATTTGAGTAATTATAGTATGTTAAAAATCCTTTCTTTGGGGGCTAGAGGCGTAGCTCAGTGGTTAAGAGGCCTGGCTGTTCTTTCAGAAGCCATGAGTTCAATTTCCAGCACCCACATACTGGGTCCCAGCTATCTAGAACTATACTCCCATAGGATCTGATGCCCTCTTTGTAAACACAGACAAAACTCGCATATACATAAAGTACATGTATAAATAAATCTTGCTGGGAGTGGTGGCACATGCTTTTAATCCCAGCACTTGGGAGGCAGAGGCAGGCAGATCTCTGTGAGTTCCAGGGTACAAAGTGAGTCCAGGACAGCCAGGGCTGTTAAGAGAAACTGTCTTAAACCCCTAGTCCCCCCCCCCAAAATCCTTTATTTTTAAAAATTATTGCTTTTTGAGGGGGGGGTTATTTGCCATGAATTTAAGTAGAAGTTAAAAGGACCCTTGATGACCTGTCAGGTCCACACACTGCAGCAGGACTTTGAGATTCGGTGTGATTGAAACTTGGCCGTAGTTGTAATAACAGCAGAATTGAATTCCTTAAGAATTTCTGCTTAGCTGTCCTCAGTGGCAGATGAGGGAAGGGATGTTGAATGTGCTCTTATGATTTTACTTTGGATCCATGATTGCTACGCTATTGTACCTCACATGGATCTTGGGCACTGCCATCCTCAGTTCAGAGACAAGAAAATGACTTGGAAGCTTGCTGAGCTGGTCCTCAGAGCCATGGTCACAGGGGCAACCTTGGCTGCACTCTGTCCGGTGGACTGAGGCGACAGTGTGGAGTGGCACTGTCGCAGGGAGGTGAGTCACCAGAGCAGGGTTTATGGTGAGGAAAAATCAAGCTTCATGTGAAGTCCTGTTCTCTTAGGTTTTCGGCTCCCGACCCAGGAAGAGCATGCATGTGACAGTTCTTACATGTCGGCACATCACAGAGTACAAAACTTCGGAGTCTACCGGCAGCCTTCCTTCTCCTTTCCTGAGAGCCCTAAAGACTCAGAAACTCAAAGATCCTGTCTGCTGCCCGCTGCTGGAACAGCCGAACATTGTGCACGACTTGCCTGCAGCAGGTGGGACTGGAAGTTGTAACCTTTACACTTGGCCTCAGGCTTTTCTGATGACTGTTGCTTTTGCTAGGTAGAGTTTTGAAGTAGTTTGTCAGTGATCTTGGATAACAGTTCATTGCTGTTGATTCTTCTGTCTGTCCTGAGTATGTGGGGTGTTCAGTCTAATGTCAGAAATCCCTTTGTGCCGTGTGACAGCCACTGGGGTTCTTGCTGCTTGCTGTGTGCTCCTCTGTTTTGGATGCTGCAATCTCAAAGTGGAACCCAGCATTAAATGTAGATTGTTGATACGTGAAAGTTGGTGACTTTAATTATCGAAGTAGAGTTTTGGATGTTGAAGCTTGGTTTTACTCTTAACGTTTTTATCATGCCTGTATGTATGTATGCTTCTGTTGTGACAAAACACCCAGCAGAAGTGTTTACGGGAGGAAGGGTTGTTCTGGCTTACAGTTGAAGGGGATATATTCCATCATGGTGGGGAAGCATGACAGCAGGGGCCAAGGCCTCTGAGCACACTGCATCTGCTGTCAGGAAGTAGAGTGAGGTGAATGCTCAGCTCGGCTCCTTCTCTCTCTTTTTTTTTTTTAGTTTTTCGAGACAGGTTTTCTCTGTGTAACAGCCCTAGTTGTCCTGGACTAACTTTGTAGACCAGGCTGGCCTTGAACTCACACAGATCCGCCTGCCTCTGCCTCCCAAATGCTGGGATTAAAGGCATGTGCCACCACGCTCGGCTCCTTCTCTCCTTTTTATTTAGTCTGGACTGCAGCCTTTGGGATTGTCACACCCTCAGTTAAAGTGTGTCTGCCCACCTCAGTTAAGATAATCTATATAACCCCTCAGACACGCCAAGAGGCTTATCTCCTGGTAATTCTAGACTCTGTCAGGTCTAGAATTGACATTACTGTCTCAAAACAAAGAAAAAATCATGTCCTGGAAAACAAGCGTTTCTCCTCTGTGTGTTTGTAGTGCTGAGCTACTGTCAGGTGTGGAAAATCCCTGCCATCCTGTACCTGTGCTATACTGATGTCATGAAGCTGGACCTTGTCACTGTTGAAGCTTTTAAGCCCTTACTTTCCTCCTGTAGCTTGGAATGCTTGGCAAAGGTAAGGTCGCAGCTCTCTGCCATTAATAGCTAAGTTGTTACAGTGAGCTGAACACTGGGCACTGCTGTAGGGCACCCTAACCCCGGGAGGCATTTAGAGCTCAGCTGCTTACCATGGCTTCCAGGTGGTCTTCTGCAGTGTAGTGGCTGCTGTGGATAAATGTACTGCCGTGACATTCCACATGTGGATAGATCTCATTGCTTGAGAAGTTCCTACAACTAATTAATTTGGAAATTTGTAAATTTTTTTAAGATTTATTTATTATGTATACAGTGTTTTGTCTGCAGATATGCCTGCAGGCCAGAAGAGGTCATCAGATTTCGTTATGGATGGTTGGGAGCCACCATGGGGTTGCTGGGAATTCAACTCAGGACCTCTGGAAGAGCAGCCAGTGCTCTCAACCTCTGAGCCATCTCTCCAGCCCTTATAATTTATTTTTAAGATTGATTTATTATTTTTTATTTATGTGTGTGTGCCTGTCAGAGTTTATGTGCACCATAGCCATGCAATTCCCTGTTGGATCCTCTGGAGTGGAGGTTACAGATACTGTGAGCCACTGATGTGGATGCTGGGAAGTTAACCCAGGTCCTCTGCAAGAGCAAGTAAATGATGCTAACTGCTGAGCCATCTCTTTATCCCTGAGTTATTAGCTTCTCTTTCAGTGGGCTTGTGTGGCTAGCCGCTCGCCCTCTCCCATTTAGCTGACGGCTGTGTCCCTGAGGGCAGGCAAGGTCTGTTTGTTTCAGTTGTGGATGGTGTTCTCAATAAACACCTGGACTTGTTTTAAGATTAAAAATCACTTGTCATATCAGCCTGAAATCAACTTTTATCTTAAATCACTTTTCGGCTTTTCCAGTTTTTCTCTCAAGGTAACAGCTTGTGGCAGGTGAGATGACTACTCTGCAGAGTGGTCTGACTTAGTAGCATTCTACCATGCTGCCCTGGCTGACCTCTTAGACGTGTGTGCCACTGTGCCCTGTTCAGTACTGTTGCCTTTTTTAACAAATAAGTAATTTAGTGTGTGGAAGGGTACTGTGTGTGTGTGTGTGTGTGTGTGTGTGTGTGTGTGTGTGTGTGTGTGTGTGTATGTGTGTATGTACGCGTGCATGTGTTCCTCTTTGCTCTTCAGCTTGTTCTCTGAACCCAGAGCTTGTGGATTTGGCCAGGCTGACTGGCCTGTCCTCCTCTGCACTGGGGTTACACGTGCTTGTCAGTATGCTGGCTTTTACATGGGGATCTCATCTCAGCCTCATGTTCTCAGGACACTTCAACTGAACCATCTCCCTGGCCTCAGGGCCAGCGTGTTGAGGACTAAGTACAGTGTGCCTGAGGTGTTGCATGGTTTATGGTTGTGAATGGGACATGTCTTGTGGTCCTCACCTGGGTGGCCCCACAGAGGCAGGTGCATGCTGGACACCATGGAGGGAACAAGAAGTCTCCCCCAGGAAAGGCGTCTAAAGAAGGTTTAGTGTAGCTGACCTCAACATGAGTAATGTCAGGGGCAGAATTGGCAGAGAGGCAGTGTGCAGAGTGTGGGAACATGAGCCACCACATGAGGGTTGTGGAGGGGCGTGAGGTGGTGTGCTGAAGGTCAGCAATTGAAACTTCCCTCTCAGCTGACTAAGCTGTGTCAGGCTGGCCAGGCCACTGGGATTTCTGAACCTTGTGACTGTTTCCCTTTTCATTGAACAAAGTGAAAGGCAGCTCATGCTTGGTGCCATTCTCTTCTGTTTAGAGTGTGTGTGAGTGTGGTGGCAGGAGTGTATTTGTTGACAACCTTTTTTCTCTTTCCAGAACATTCCTGAAAGCACAGAAATACTGAAGAAGTTGATGGCCACAAATGAGATTCAGAGCAATATTTACACATGACCCCAAAGGTGGTGTGCCATGGCCACGGCCTCCTGTTGTAGGGGGCAGTTACTACTGTTTGGTGCTTTATTCTGGGTTGCAAGTGTTTTGAGAATGATAAACACAATAAAAACTAAATAATTTATTTTTTTCTTAATGATGACATGTCTACAACTGAAATGTTAATGAGCCAGTCGCTTTTTTGTCATCTCAGGTAGGATTATTGTTTGGTCATTTTCTTTCTTTAAATTTTTTTTTTTTTTTTTTGTTTTTTCGAGACAGGGTTTCTCTGTGTAGCCCTGGCTGTCCTGGACTCACTTTGTAGACCAGGCTGGCCTCAAACTCACAAAGATCCACCTGCCTCTGCCTCCCAAGTGCTGGGATTAAAGGCGCGCGCCACCACCGCCCGGCTTTCTTTAAATTGTTTTTAAGAATTATTCTTATGTATATGAGTGTTTCACCTGCATGTATGTCTATAGACTACGTGTGCAGTGTCCACAGAGGCCAGAAGCGAGTGTCAGATGCCCTGGAACTGGAGCTACTGATGGTTGTGAGCTACTTATGTGGGTGCTGGGAACTGAACCCTGGACTTCTGCAAAGAGCAGCCATTGCTTTAACTGCTGAGTCTTTTCTCCGGTCTCTTCCTTCCTTCCTCCTTCCTTTCTTTCAAAGGTGATATAAAGTTTTGAAAAGCTCTAGAAATTAACAGGTTATATCAGTATTGGAAAGAATCCTTAGGTCCAAAAAGTTCAGTACATGTGGGAGTTGCTCCCTGGGTGGAAAGGTCTTGGCCATCTGTGAGGTCCCGTAGACTTTGGTTGCTCAGTTGGCAAACATTAGTGCTGAGCTAACAGGGTCCTGTTTGCTCGGAGTGAAACAGACAAATGTATCTCCTCTTCAGTCAGTGCAGCTGACAGATAATGTGAAGGTGGCCTCCTTCCCTTCCTCCCTCCCTCTCTCTCTCTCTCCCTCCCCCCCTCTCTGTCTCTTTCTTTCTCTCTCTGGTTTTTTGAGACAGGGTTTCTCTGTGTAGCCCTGGCTGTCCTGAAACTTGCTCTGTAGACCAGGCTGATAATCAGAGATGATCTTAACAGACATCTTGAATAATCAGTGTGGGTTAGGAGGTTACATTCTGGGAAAGCAGCCAGTCTCTTGGTCCAGCCACCCCAGTACATGAACATAGTGACTACATACCAGGGATAAGGACTGTGCTTGGTGCAGCACCTGGACCCGGCTAGAGCTGCTGCTGAGTGCCAGACCATCCAGTGGCAGGGACCAGCACGGAACTCCTAACGTGCCACCAGTGCACATTGTGGCCAGCCGGTGACCCGACAGGTTGAGTACATTGTGCATAGTAATCCTCAACCCTTGTGTCTTCATTGTTCTTTCAGCCACTCATCATCTGGCCAGTAGGATTTGCAAATATTTGAATGTAGAAATGAATGAGTCCCAGATGATGAGCAGCTAGAGGGAAGTTGTATCAGGTGAGGTAGAATGTGCTGCAGGCTTTGTCAAGCTGAGATGTCAGCTCTAGGCAGATGTGCACAGAGCTCAGGGCAGTAGTGGGTCTCAGCTGGAGGCTAATGACACACGACATCTGCAGAAAGACCGCTTTGTATACAGGCTGTGGCTTGGCTTTTTTTTTTTTTGTTTTTGTTTTTCGAGACAGTTGCTCTGTGTACCAAGCCCTAACTTTCCTGGACTCACTCTGTAGACTAGGCTAGCCCTGAACTCACAGAGATCTGCCTGCCTCTGCCTCCTGAGTGCTGGGATTAAAAGTGTGGGCCACCACACCCAGCTCTAGCTTGTCTTTGCTATTTTGTGGGTTCTTTCTTCCACCCTTCTCCATCCCTTTTCTAACACCCTTTCAACCCCCTAACAGTAGATATGAGAGAAAAAGGATAGAGAGGAAAGAGATCCCAGAATAAAGTCAGGGGTCAGAAAGGGGTGATGTTATCATTTGACTACTTCCTGCTAAATAGGGGCGTTAAGCTCCTTGGGGCAAGTTTGATCTTTACTGTCAAGATGTTTAATTTCTTTTTTTTTTTTAAAGATTTATTTATTATTATGTATACAAGTATTGAAGTATGTATGCCTGCACACCAGAAGAGGGCATCAGATCTCATTATAGATGGTTATGACCCACCATGTGGTTGCTGGGAATTGAACTCAGGACCTCTGGAAGAGTAGCCAGTGCTCTTAACCTCTGAGCCATCTCTCCAGCCCGTATAATTTCTTTTTATTGTTTCTTTGCGCACAACTACTTAACAAACCATGACCAGCCACAACCAACAACCCACCATGCCTCTCGGGGCCCTAGCATTTATATACCCCCTGAAAAGTCCCCAGATTTCCAGATGGCACACAATCGCAGAAACTATCTGTAACTGTCAAAATCACCCCCACCAGAGCATGGGGCAAATCATAGGCAGCTGCTGCAAAGCAGCCTCATATCCCCACATCTGGGATTAAAATGAAAACATATTCTTATAATATTTCTGTGTTTTTTAAAGAAACCAAAATTCCAGAATTATTACACAGTGACCCTTGCCTTGATAATGCTCCAGGCAATGAGTGTAGGTGGAAGAAAGGACCAAGGAATGAGCTCACGAAGCAAGAGCAAGAGCAAGAGTGTGTCTGCACTCAGTGAGGGCTGATTGCTCACTACAACCACACATCGGCTGATTGATTGAATTCTTTCTTTTAGCTGCGTATTAGGGTGTTAGATCAGTAATTACTTGAAAGTATAGGATTTGACATACTTTTGCTAGTAAGTTATTCATTTGTTAGTAATCCCCTACTCCCAAGATAGGGTCTCACTATGTAGCGCTGGCTTTCCTAGAACATTATGTACACTAGACTGGCCTCAGACTCACAGAGATCCACCTGCCTCTGTCTCCCAGGTGCTGGGACTTAAGATGTGTGCCACTGCACCTTACTGTAAGTTATGACTTGAGTACTGGTGATTTAAGAAGCAGAATAAATTCAAATACAGTTCTGGGTCCTGTCCCCTGCTGTAGAAACTTAGTTGCTATTGTGATGTTGGTAAGGTGTAGGGAGTTAGATTAATATAAATTAGATTTAGTAAATATCTAGGCATTTCTGATACAGTCTCTTAATCCGGGGCATGAAGATCAACTTGGCTGTGGTCAATTAGCTTATCAGCTTATGGACTAAAAACAAGGATGAAGTCATGTGAAACGAGGGAGTCTCTGGACTAAAAACAAGGTTGAAGCCAGGTGAAACAAGGAAAGACTTTATGACCTGGCATTGTTTTCAGCTGCTAAGTGGGCAGAGCCCAGATTAAGCGGAAGCAGGTGGAACAAGGAGCAATCCTATTTAAGGACAAGTGGATGAGTCCGGGAGAGCAGCGTGCTAGAGCCCCATGCTAGAGAGCTCCAGTGCTAGTGAGCTTTGATGCTAGCGAGTCCACACGCTAGAAAGGACAAGTATTTTGTATCCTCTGATGGAGAAAGTACTGGTGGACTGATGGCCAGATCTCCCTGAGGCAGAAAGAAGCTGGTGAGCAGAGAAAGCCTCAGCAAGACAGCAAAAGGCCAAGGACTAAACCCTGTGGCTCAGCTTTTGCCTAGAGGGGTTTGACCTGTCCAAACAGTGGCCTGAACAAAACTGTGGCTGGCTTTAAAGACTGAGGCAGAGCGGGAGGGTTGCTGATACAAAGGAATTAAGTTGGCTTTATATGACTGAGGTCTACCAGAGAGAAGAAAGCCTCAACCCTTATTTAAGGTGAAGTGACCATAGCCAATTTACCCTGACGGATCTATGTCTGAGATATTCCAGAAGAAAGACTGCTAAATGCATTACAGGGTCTACCACAGAGACTGTGTTCCTGAGGACTGAGGACTGAGGACCTGCCTCAGAGACTGTATCCTAAAAGGTTATGAAAATAGTTGTAATAGTTATCAGTAGGTTTAATGGTTAGGTCATAGGGGTTGTATGTAGAGAGCTGCGATGTGCCGCGCCTTAAAGATGGCGCCGGTTTCCGCCTTCCACCAGCCCGACGGTGAGCGCTCTCAGTGGTAAACAAGTCCATATTTAGCAAAGACCGCTGATCTGGCTTGCTTCCGCATACGTGGGCCTCTAAGATAGCACCACGTGGCTTTACTTGATTGGCTGTTCATATAGTATTTAGCCTGTGGGTTGGGTCTGCCCGGGCATTCGGAAGACTGTTTTCAAGGGACCTGAATAAACTGCTGGAGAAGAGCTTTTGCGAGTTGCGTCATCCTTGCTGGTCGAGGGGGACGCGACAGTTGTAGGCATTTGTAGGATTAATAGTTAAGTGTTTATATTTGTTTTAAGTGAATATAGTGACTAATAAATAATAGTTATTAAATTTAAAAAGGTTTGGTTTCAGTAAGGTAAGGCCGTTTAGAAGCCATTCAGCGCTGAAGTGCCATCCTTGAGGGTGGGCTTGGTATGTAGAGTTTAGTCCCTCTTACTCTCTCTTGATGCATTCCCTTCTCTGCTGTGTGAGGGGTGGTATTCCTCCAGTCTGAATGATGCAGTGTTCAAGGTACCATCTTGGAAGTAAAGACTGGCCCTTACCACATGCCAACCTGCTAGTGCCTCCAGAATCGTGGCCAGGTCAAATTCTGTTTGTTGTAAATTACCTATTCTCAGGTATTCTGTTATAGGAATGTAAACAGAGCAAGAGAGTAACATTTAAATTTTGATTTCTCTCTTTTACACCAATAGAGACTCATTTCTAAATTATGTTCAAGTCTGATTTTGGCTGGAAGAATAAAAAGAAAAGGGATGTGTGGAAACGGTGATGGAAGGGAAATTGGAGGAGTGTGGTTGACTCCCTGGAAGAGGCGAGTTTGCAGTTGGGACTCCCCTGATGGACCAGACTTTGAGGTCACATGAGCTGAGTGAAGAATGTTCTCCCAGAAGAGAAGGGACAGCGTCTCAATGTGACAGTCTATAACTTTAGAATGCCTTGGTACTAGGTCTTCTTGTTGGGGACTATTCCTGTCATATTGACTAGTTTCCACACATGCTTTGCATGTGAGACACGGCAGCGCCCTCTCTGATGACTTGTTTAATCCAAGAACTCTCTGGCACCTCTGAAATAAACAATCACAATGGCAAGTTAAGCCTTGGCCAGTGTTCTCCACATGTTGTATTTTGGTTTTTGTGAAATCTGGGGAAAATAGAGCTCCATGACACCGAGAAGATGCAAGCCGGGATGTTTCAATTACAGTTGTGCCTTTCCTGAAAGCCATCTGAGCCACCGGCAGGCTCACTGGTGTGTGGCTCTTGATTCCACTCTACCAGGTTGTGAGAGGGCAGAAGAAAAGGTTGGAACAAGCACTCTGGCGTACTTGTGGCAAACCCTGACTTTGAACACCAGGGGTGTCAGCTTTGGTTAATTGATAAAAGGACTGACTAATAATGCCAATAAACCTTCTCCCTGCAACTTCATCATCACTTGCAGAAGCCTCATCCATTGTAGAGAGAGCTACGGTGAGGACCAGGGAGAAGGGAGCTGACTTGCTAGCTGCCTATATGGTGGAATGGATATTGTGTCTAGGTGCTTAGATCTGTCAGACTGCAGGGCAAGCAAACTGCCTCTCCTTGTAGGTCTAGGACTCCTAGTTGGACCTACATTCATTTTTCTTTATAGAAATACTTCCTCTGCGATGTGTATGACCATGTATATGTGTGTGTGAGTGCAGGTGTTTGAATACCATGGCATACATGTGGAGGTCAGAGGACAGCCTCAGGGGTGAGTCCTTCCACCTTATTTGAGTCAGGACAAAGAACAAAAAGTCTTGTGCATTGATGTGTACCCTAAGCTAGCTGGCCTCTGAGCTGCAGACTCTGTCTCTCCTCTCCTCTCCCAGTTCGGAGTGCTGTAGATACTGGCTACTGCGGCTGGCTTTGTGTGGGCTCTGGGGATCTGAGCTCAAGTCTTCAGGCTTCTCTACAACCACTATATCCACTAGTTAGTTCCTTAGCCTGTGGTCCTGGACATTCACTGGACAGGAAGGGTCAACAGGAAGAAAACAGGTTTTCACATGCACCCTAAGAGAATGGAAGCTCAAAGAAGTGGCACCCTTACTGCATCTGTACCAGGTAGAACACAGGAAGAGTCCTAAAGCACAGAGGAGGATTGATAGTTACAGTGAATATTCCCTAACAGCCCTCATGTTGAAGGTATGGTCTCAGCAGTGGTGTTATGGGGAGGTTGGTGAGTCTACTGTGAGGAAGTTAAGTCACCTGGGAGATGGACCCTGGAAGCAGATGTTGAAGCCCCAGGTCTTTCCTGTGTCTCCTTGCTGGTCTGACATAAGGTGAGTGGCTTCCTCTCCCATGCATTCTTATAGTTGTTCTACGTGCCACAGTGCCAGAGTAACTAATGGGTGAGCATGGCCCTGATCTGTGGAGCTGTGAACAGATTGTCTCAGCTTTAGTTACAATAGCAAGGTTGAGTACAATACAATACCAGCAAGAGAATAAAGAGACAGGAGGGCTTTCTAAAGAGATTTATTTATTTATCTTAAGTGTTTGGGTGTTTTGCCTGCCTTTATCTACATTTCATGTGTGCCTGGTACTCAAGCCAGAAGAGGGTGCTGGATCCCATGGAACTGGAGTTACAGATGGCTGTGAGTCACCATGTGGGTGCTGGGAACTGAGTGTGGGTCCTCTGCAGGAGCAGCCAGTGCTCTTAATGGCTGAGTCATCTCTCCAGCTCGTAAGGACCCCACGGCATGGGTTTGAAGTAGAGACCATGGAGGAGAGCTGCTTGTTTCCTCGCATGCCCTGGCTTTCTCAACTACCCTCCTTGTCCAGCCCAGGCCCACCCACCTAGGATGGCGCCGCCCACAGTGGATTGGGCCTTCTCCGTCAACCAGCAGTTGGAGAATTCTTCAGACATGGCCACAGACCAGGTTGATAGCTAAAGCTAACTTGTCAACTTTGACTCAACACTTCGTAATCCACAATCGTCTCTTGTTTGTCCCCAAGAGTTCATATAAAACACATTCACTTTAAAAGTCTCATTTATTTAATGAATTCTGGTATTGTGGAAAGACAAATGCATTTACAGTTTCTGACACTGTACCTAACACACCTAACCCAAGTGGGAACTGTAAAGAGCCGCCCTTTACAGTGAAGGGACCATGCCTTCTTCAGTGTGTATGACTTCTTTTGGTATGAGCATTCAGGCATAGTCATCATTTCAAAATTTTTCAAAAGGTTTTTGTGCTTGTGGCATATGCACATGTCATTGGGGATAGGCTTAGAGGTTTTTTTGTTTTGTTTTGGTTTTGTTTTTTCGAGACAGGGTTTCTCTGTGTAGCCCTGGCTGTCCTGGACTCACTTTGTAGACCAGGCTGGCCTCGAACTCACAAAGATCCGCCTGCCTCTGCTTCCCAAATGCTGGGATTAAAGGCGTGCGCCACCACCGCCCGGCAGTTTAGAGGTTTTAAAAGCCCACAACAGGCCCAGTTTGTTCCCCTGTGCCTCAAGGTAACAGAAAAGATGGAAGCTCTCAGCAGCTGCTCCAGCACCTTGCCCCCTGGTTGCTGCCTAGCTCCCAACCATGGTGCTCATGGATTAACCGCTCAAACCCTGAGCCCCAATAAATTCTTCTGTAAGTTTCCTTGGTGATGGTGTCTTCACAGAAGTAGAACAGTAATTAGGATGTGGTAGAGTTAGTGAAATTAATGTAGCGTCTAGATTTTGGAAGTTTGCCGTCGCAGGTTTGTTTACCATTGAAAGCCTGTGAAAAGCAGATGGACGTCTTTGATCATGGGCCTTTGGACAGGGTCGTTCCCTTAAAAAGCCCACCAGGAACCATGGCAACAAAATGCCAGAATTCACACTGTGACTCATTACTACACAAAGGATTTAAATCACGAATGCACGAGGCCCCGGAGAGCCATCCTCCTCCTCGTCTTCCTCTGTCAACACACACTGAGAGTCCGCGTGTGGCTCCTTGCATCACCTTGTCCCAGTATATCACCGTTTTGCACCAACCTGTCGAGAATCCACGCAGCCAGGACCAGAAACTTTCCCCTTGGAGCTTCAGAACCCCTGTATGGTGAGCAGGACTACAAAACATTTAACCTTGAAATAATTGGGTCCTGGGACCTCGGAGGCAAGTCCTGGCTGATTAAAAGATCACCCTACATTTATAAACTAGCCTTAAAAACTGCCGAATAAGGCTCCAGACTTTAAGATTGAAAGACCGGTTGGAAATCAGCCACCTGTACTGATCCATGCCAGAATTGACCTGGGAGGATATCCTTTCAAGAAACTTTAAGTTAGTGTGAAGTGTTTGATTTATAGGTATTAGGTTTTAGAGTTAGGGCTTGGGTTTTAGGATTTAGGAACTCTATAGGCAATTGTTAGGTAATTGTTAAGTATTAATAAATATATAAGTAAAAATAAAAATTTACTGTTACACTAGGACAGAAGTTGTTACCAAGGACTCTACCCCTATTGCTGTGACAGACCTGAACATACTACTTGTTGGAGGAATGTGGACTTTGTGACTTTGGATTAGGAAGGTAGTTGAATGCTGTAAGTAGGGCTTAATGGGCCACACTAGTAGGAGCTTGGAAGACAGTAGTAGTGAGAACCAGGTGGACTATGGAGGTCCAACTCAAGTGGTTTCAGAGAGGAACAATATTAGCAACTGGGTTTGAGACCATTCCTTGATTGATTTGGCAAAGAATGTGGCTACTTTCCATCCTTGTCCAAAAAAAAAAGTCTGCCTGAGGCTAAATTGAAGATTTTTTGGGTTAATATCATTGGCAGAGAGGTTTCTAGATAGCCTAGTACTGACTGTGCTACGTGAGTATTAGTTATCACTCATGTTTGGGGCAAATCTTGGCTGTAGAAGACTCACCTGTATTTCTGTGTTAGAGGTACATTTCTTCACAGTGTCTCATTTTACAAGCTATGGTTAAAGATTTATTTATCTTCTATGGTTAAAGATTGGTATAGCTTTAGATATTTTTAAAAATTAACTAAAAATGTTATTCTTTGTCAGTTTCATGTATAGAATATACTCTGGTCATTTAGAGTTCCCATTACCCTCTCTCACCCCCTACTACCATCTTGAACCCCCTCTTTCCAACAAGTCCCCTCCTACCATCATAGACAGCTTTCTTTTAATTTTCAGTGATCATGTTCTCATGCATGGATGCTTTGGATCTTAGACAGTTCTTGGGTTGTGGCCTCTGTACCTGGGACACAGCTAACAATCACTAGCCTAATTCCTTCATTACCAACAAGGCATGTACTTTTCCACCTCTCCCCTCTTGGGTAGGGAATTTACTAGAACTACTGGGTTTATAACTCTGCTGTCCCTACCCAGCTGAGTGGGAATCCATTACAAAACCTGAGGACTAGATTTCAGCCCCTTTATGACCTCCCTGTAGTGATGAACCCTCCACAGAGCCCTGCAAGTAGATGGTGGTCCAAACCTTTCCATCTGCTGTGCTGGACAGGTTCATATTCTTATTTTGAAACTCCTAACCTCCAATGAGGTATAATTGAGGTAATGGGGCCAGAAGTGTGGACCCTTGATGGAGTGGACTGAGAAGAGCTAGACACTCCTGACCTCTCCACATACAGGGTTGGCACCACCTACATGTTGTGGAGACAGGTCTCATTAGAAGTCACCTTGCCTGCCTACATCTGGACCTTGGATGTGTACCTTCTGAATTGAGACAATACTTTTAATTAGTGCTAAGGACCAAATCCAGGTAATCTATCATTAAGTCAATGCTTTTCAGTGGTTGAAGAATAGAAGATTCTCTAGGCTCTTCTCTGTGATGATTAATCTTCATCATCAGTTTGATTAGATCAGTTGGTGTAGGAACACATCTCAGGGAGTGTCTATGAGGGTGTTTTCAGAATGCTTTACCCAAAGAGGGAAGACCCACCCTGAATGTGGTTGGAAGTATCCCAAGGGGGAGGTTTCCGGCTGAATAAAAGGAGAAAATAGAGCAGCAGCACTATGCTGGCTAGTTAAGTCAACTTCACACACGTTTCTGAGAGATGGAAGCTTCAGCTAAGAAAATGTCTCACTAAGATCAGGCTGCAGCCAAACATGTAGGGCAGTCTTTAAGATTAATGATTGATATGGGAGGCCCAGTCCATGGGGGTAGGGTCATCCGGGGCTGCAGGTCCTTGGGCAAGCCAGTAAGCAGCACCCATCCATGGCCTGTACATCAGCTCCTGCGTCCAGGTTCCTGCCCAGTTTGAGTTCCTGTCCTGACTTCCTTCAGTGATGGACTACAGTATGGAAGTTAAGCCAAATAAACCCTTTTCTTCCCAACTTGTTTTTTTGGTAACAAGCAATGGTAACCCTAAGACAAGTGTTCACTTCTCTCTACTTCCTGACTGTAAATGCAGCGTGACCGGCCACTTCACACTTGGTTTGCTGCCATGGCTTCCCCAATATAATGGCCTGGACCAAGCCATTAGCCAAAATAAACACTTCCTTCCTTAGATTGCTTTTCCCAGATATTTTATCATAACAATGAGAAAAGTGGGTGGGAGTGGGAATGTCTGGAGCATGTGTACTAGTGACAGGCATCCCACTGCCATGGGGCTGGAGGCCATGCGGACAGAGACTGAAGGCACAGCTGGCACCGCAGAGCTGTGGCCGTGAAGACAGGAGCACCTGCCTAAGCTGCACACCATCTTCCAGTTACCTGATGACAAAGCCTGTTCACTGTGATCCGTTACTCTTATATTTTTGGTTGTGAGCCTAGCCTTTAATGGCTGAGCCATCTCTCCAGCCTGTGATCTGTTACTAAAAGCGTCCTACTGGGAACTCTCTGTGGGTTGTCACGCAGCAGTCAGAGCTAGTTTGCCAGAATGTGACTCACCCACTTCACAGCCTGAGTCCTTCAGTGGCTTTCTGTTCTGTACAGACTGAGGCCCTCAGTCCAGAGAGTCTGGTGCTGTGAGGAAGTCAGGTGATTTCCCTCAGCGGAAAACAAGCATGAACTCACCACATTTAATGACCAAATATAAGGTAACAGCTTCTAAGGAATGGAGCTATTATGGTGGTGGGAGGCACCATGGGGCATTCAAGAAGAAAAATATATTTGGTTTTCAACCTGGTTCTTTTTTTTGTTTTTGTTTTCTGAGATAGGGTTTCTCTGTGCAGCCCTGACTATCCTAGAACTCACTCTGAAGACCAGACTGGCCTTGAACTCACAGAATCCACCTGCCTCTGCTCTCGAGTGCTAGGATTTTTGAACTGTCATGTGGGTGCTGGGATTTGAACCCAGGTCCTTTGGAAGAGCAGTCAGTGTGCTAAACCATCTCTCCAGCCCCCCCCCCTTAAAGAGTTATTTATTTAGGTATTTTATGTATATGAGTGCTCTATCTACATATGTGTCTGTATGCCATAAGAAGGCATCAGATTCCATCATACATAGTTGGTTGTGAGCCACCATGTGGGTACTGGGAATTAAACTCAGGACTTCTAGAAGAACAGCCAATGCTCTTAACTGCTGAACCATCTCTCCAGAGCATCACCCAGGTTCTTGACACAGAAACTCGTAAGACCACCTAAATGTGTTTTTCCCTCTGAAGGGGCTCTTAGGAAGCTTCAGGATAGGGGTCCAGCATCAGGAAGACCAAGCCAGTATTAGATGGTTGTAACTCCAGCTCCATATCCATCCTTCAGGAAGGAGAGAGAAAGGTGGACATTGAGCTAATAATTGGTCATGCCCTCTTGAAGCCTCCATAAGGCACTAAAAATATGGAGCTTGGAGACCTCAGTGGGTGAGCAGGAGGTACTGAAGGCACACCTCTTCCCATGCCCTGCCCTAGCATTCCTTCTATGTGGCACCTCTTTTTAAAAATTATTTTTATGTACATTAATATTTTCCTGCATGTGTTCCTGTATGAGGATGTCAGATTCCCTGGAATAGCACTTATAGTCAGTTGTGAGCTGCCATATGGGTGCTGGGAACCGAACCTGGGTCCTCTGGAAGAGCAGCCAGTGCTCTTAGCCACTGAGCTGTCTCTCCAGCCCCATGTGGTACTTCTTGAGCTGTATCCTTTATTATCAAATGGGGAAGAAACAAATGTTTCCCTAAATTTTGTAAGCTGTTATAGTAATTTATCTAACCCAAGAAAGGCATGCCAGGAACCCCCTGATTTACAGTGAGGTACCCAGAAATACAGGGGTTCTCAACTTGTGATTGAATAGGGCCTGTACCCCCAAGCTTAGAGGGTCTGCACTAATTCTGGTAGTCACAGGACTGAACAAATTGTAGGATGCACAATTGGTGTCCACCAAGAGGGGAGGATTCCTTGGTGTGGGGAAGACATCCTCATGCTGGGTATGGGCAAGGCTTGGGATCTGAGAAGACAGGAATGTTGTCCCATTGAACACTCCCACCTTATTCACTGCGTGAGGACCTGTGGCCTTACCAGGTGAACATGGCAGATTGATTTTAGGGGGAGCTACAAAACAGCTTAAAAACTTTTAAAAGATGTATTTTTTAATTTGTGTGTGTGTGTGTGTGTGTGTGTGTGTGTGTGTGTGTGTGTGTGTGTGTGTG
>CAJQZJ010032218.1:5018948-5037968 GCA_907164525.1 Lophiomys imhausi | reverse complement strand
GGGGAGCTTTCAGATGCTCAGTGCCCAACCCAAATGCCATATAACCTCAGTTGTGTTCTGGAGATGGGACCCTCTGGTAAAGCCAGCATGTGGCCAAGTTTGAGAATCAACTTGTTAAAGTTCTATGTACTCAGGTCTCAGCTTGGACCCAAGGCCTGATACACCAGCTAGGGTCCGTCAAGCTATGCCTTCATGCACCCTCCGGGCGAGTCTGAGGACATTTAATACCTATCCTGTGGGCATCTCCACAAGCTGAAGATTCAAACTGCCCATTGGAAGCGGGGCTGAGAAAATCTCAAGTGTGGCAGTTGCTGCCTGTGCAAGGACGTCGGGCGTGTAGCCAGAGGCTGGAGCCCCCAGCCTACCTACCACATGGTGTATGTAGGAGAAACATTGCTGTTGAGCTGGGGGTGTACAGTGAATGTGAGGATTCAGGCCAAGAATGACACACCCTGAACTAAGCTATGCACCCACTTCCCCAGGTAGACAGTTTGTAGAGTCCCTGCAAATGCTTTGAGCAGCTGTCTCCTGTTACTGCCGAGCAAGTCCATCAGGTGGGTTTTCCAGACTGGAAGGAATTTGCACTCGAAATCCATTGGACATGGTCACGCTCTGGCTCCTGGGACTGGTGTGAGTGCTGGGATGGTGGGAAGCTGTCATCAGCAGCCTACATTTTCTTAAGTGTTACTGTGAACTCTGTATTTGATGACAGTGTTCTTAAACTACTTCCCGCTTAGAAATGATATTTCATATAAATGTTCCCGTCAGGCATACAACAGTGTTAGAAGGTGCAAAGCATTTGAACAAGTCATTTTTAACTGTACACCAGGCAGCCCATCCTAACCTATAGAAATTATGAGGTCACAAGGGGGCAGTAGAGTCTTCCATAACCACCCGTAAATGGTTAAAAAACACATCACGGGCATCAGTATGCACCAGACCTTTAAGAATGTCTGAGGGCTAGCAAGATGGCTCAGAAGTTAAGGGTGCTTGCTGCAAAGGCTGATGACCTGAGTTTGATCCCAAGGGGAACCCATGTGCTGAGGAAGAAGAGCAGACTCCAGAAAGTTATTTTCTGACCTCTGCATGCATGCACGGCATACACACTCCCCCAAACAAACAAGCAAATAAATGTTAAAAAAAAAGAATGTTGACTTTGAAAAATCGAAAACCGTCTCCACCCCTCCACCCACCCCACCCCTACTTTCTTTCAAAGTTTTTATGAGGCCCCAGATAGTTGTTGCTGCAGATAGGAAAGAGATCTTTCCCGGGAAGTGGTCTGTCAGCAGAGGTGGAACACACTGCCCTGGAGACTGGCACTGCCTTGGCTAGCAAAGGCTTGCTCTCTGAGCAGCAATTGCTCTGTGGGGGTATTGCAGAGTTGCTACCTCAGTTTCTCCTGCTGGAGGGATCACAGAAGGCACCCTGGGTGGATTTCTGTGTGGTCTCTCTTCAAGGTCTTTTTCTCTCAGCCATGGCAGTGCTAACTTTTCCCTCCACTGAATGTGGCCTGTTGTGGCCTCACAAGGAAGCTTTTCCTCCTGTGTTTATGGCTAAGACCCCTGGGCCTGCCTCATTACCAGGATCGGCTTCCCCTGACCAGAAGTGGATGTGATCCTGAGCCCTGGGATCTTGTGAGGAGCCAGCCTCTACTCCCTCCCCCATGTCAAGCAGTGCTCTGGTTGGCCTCCATTTGCATCCTAATCACTAAGACCTCAATTGAGTACAACCCCCCCTCCCCAGATCTGTCACTCAGGGCCATTAGTCCCAGGACCACCCAGGCAGACTTTTTGCAGCATGGTGACCACGGGCTGGGATTCTTGCTGTCTCTCTTTAGTGTCCTTTTTTGGGGTGGAGGCCATGAAGTTCCCATGGGGAGCAGGGAACTTGATTCCAGCAAATATTGTATATAGTCTTGGTGAAAGCCAGCTACAAACTGAGGTACTCGCCACACGTGGAGGCAGGCCAGTGAGCTTTGTGTTTTCTTGGTATTTCCTTTGAATATTATGAGGAAAATTCTTAAGAGGTTCTCTGAGGCCCCACAGGGGTTCCGGCAGTCCTTCCACCGTGCCTTCTAGAACCCACATGACCTTAAAAGCACATGACCTTGTTTGGATTTGGTAGAAGGTTGGACCTAAAGAGAAATGAGTCCTGTGTGGCCTCAAGCTCACAGGGACAAACAGAGCTCTTGGCCTCTGTTCCTGCTATCGGCATTAGGTCCCTCTGGTTCTCAACTCCACAAAAGTCAAGTCTGTCCAAGGGTAGGAGGCAGTAGCGGTGGGTGTGAGGACTCAGGTGGATTCCCAGACCTCCAGCATGAGAGGGACTCAGGTAGGTGGAAGGAAGATACAGGAGGGAATCTTCGGGTGAGGTCTTTGGAAGATTCTGTTATCCATAAAGCTCAATACAAATAATTCTTTTATGGCAAAGAAACATAATGAGCTGCTCAGAAGTGGAGACCTGTACCCTGTTGCCGTTGAAACAGAAGAGACTACAGCCTCATTGGGATAGATAGAGATTCAGGGGTCAGTTTTGGGAGCTCAGCCAGGTGAGATTACTTGCCACTGAGTGGTTTGGAGGAGGAGATGTCACTGGATACCCTGATAACTGAAGAGATGGCTGGCCCCTGGGCAACGGGTCCTAAAAAATGGGCTGCCCAGGTTTAATAATGTGTTATCACAGGAGAGGAGACAGGGTCAGGCTCAGGGTAGACGTGAGAAGAAGCTGTGGAGGCATCAGCAGGATTCTGTTTCGTATGTATCTCATTTACTCAGAGGTCTATGTCCACTGCAGGTGTGACTGTGTGTCAAGGCTGGGCTGGGCAAAGCACTGGGTATGGTATTCAAGACAAGTTGCCGGTATAAAGAGGCACAGGTGTTCTTTCTTTAGGTTACTAGGACCCTAGGTGGCCATGTTTGAAAGTCTCAATGCTGGTCATCTGAGGAACACTAGAGGAAGATGCTGTCATCACAGATGTGGAGACAAAACACGGAGACCTTTACAGACGTCCAGAGCAGTATTGCCAGCAGCCCCCGCCTTGCACAGCGCTGTGCTCACAGAATGGACTGCCTTGGCCCTGTGCTGGAGGGAGAGGGTCATGTGAGGATCATTGGGACTTGTCAGTGATTAGGTTTTTTTTTTGTGTGTGTGTGTGGTGAGGTGGCTGTAAGTGAATGGGTATTGTTGGCACAATCATAGCTTTCTATTAAAAAGAAAACAGAAGGTCAGCATCAGAGTGACCTCAAAGTTCACATTTGCGATCACAAAAGTAGTTCTCTGAGTCAAGAAAGCAGTTAGAGCTGGAATGCTCTGTTGGGTGCACAGGAATGGTGCTGATGAGGCACCAAAAAGTAGCTTCCTGTGAAATTTTATTGCTTATCTTAGGGCCATGCTCCGAGTTGCATATTAAAGGGTGAAATAATTTGCTGAAATTTCACTTCTTCCCTTTAAAAAGTTATTGATTAGCAAAATTGTGAACAAATAGCTTTCAAGCCAGTCAGCAGCAACATAGTTTATATAAACAAATTACCATGGTGGTGAAAAAAAGCATTCTAAAAAATGGGACACACTGCCATAATAATGTAGTTATCTTAGGAGGCAACAAGGATGAGATATTAGCTAATCTAGGATGGAGAAGCTCTCTGTAAACTACGACATAATAAAACAAGAAGCTAAAGGGAAATATTGATAAGCTTGACACAAGTTAAAAACTTCTATATGTCAAGGATACTATTAAGCAAATTTAAAAAACCAACCATGCAATAACCCATTAGATTAAAATAACCCATTAGATTAAAATAACCCATTAGATTAAAATAACCCATTAGATTAAAATACAAAGCCAATCTTCAGCTAAACAACTTCCCACTGCTAAGAAAACTATTCACATGTGGTGGCAGCTGGTGGCTAGCTTTCCTCCAATCTTGCTTTTTATGATTTTTTTTTTGTTTTAGAGACAGAGTTTCTCTGTGTAGCCCTGGCTGTACTAGAACTTTTTCTGTAGACCAGGCTGGCCTCAAACTCACAGAGATCCACCTGTTCCTGCTCTGGAATGCTGGGATTAAAGGCATGAGCTACTACCTGCTAGGCTGCAATCCCTCGTTGGAGCTGAGGTGAACCCCCTGTTGGTCCCCATGAGCTCCATCCACCCTGTAAGCTCTGCCCTTCATGACTGCTTCTCTCCTTGAGTATCTGTGGGTGGATTTACTTATACCCTGTGGCATTTAGCCAAGGTGGGATATGCAGAGGGACCCCGCCCCCCCACTTAATTGACACTTGTGTTGTAACTCAGAGTAACCATGGCTCTTACAAAAACTGAAGACCTGAGGATAATCTTGCTGTGATCAAGTCTCTTGGCATCATTTTCCCAAGAGCTCATGTTCCCTTCAAGTATCTGAGTCACATGCTAATGATTCTTATGACATTTTAAACTTTTCTTTTTAGCATTATAACTGATATGGTGTCTGTAATCAGTGCCTTTTCTGTTGGGGTGGTGCTAGGCATGGAATCAGGGTCTCATATGTTCTAGCTAAAACACTCTACCCCCAACAAATTAAAAAAAAAAAAAAAAAGGAAAAAGCAACCAACCAACCAACCAAACAAACAAACAAAAAAAACAAAAAAAAAAACCACTCTACCCCTGAGTTCCCCTCCCATTACCTCAAACTTTTAATGAAACTGGGTCTTCCTAAATTGTACAGACTGTCAATTTTGTCCTTCTGCCTCAGCTTCCCTAAGTCACTATGCCCAACTTTTATTTTTATTATTATTTGTTTGTTTTGAGACAGGGTCTCACTGTGTAGTTGTACCTGGCCCGGAACTCATTACATAGACCAGGCTGAGCTCGAACTCACAGAGATCCTTCTGCCTCTGCCTGCTGAGTCCTGGGATAAAAGTTATGCACTATCAAGTCCTGCTCCTGCTTTTTACTTTTAGGATTTATTAAAAAAATTTAAAATTATGTGTGTGTATTGGTATGTCTACACACATGAATACAGTGCCAATGGAGGCCAGAAGAGGATGTTGGATCCCTTGGATCTGGACTTCCAGGCAGTTGTGAGCCTCCTGAAGTGGATGGAATCAAATGTGAATTCTCAACAAGAACAGTGGGCTCTCTTAGAGAGAGATAGTTGAGCCATCTCTCTAGCCCTGTCCAGTTTTTTAATCAATGATCTTTGGATGTTAATACTGTAATTGATTTGGAGCATCACAAAAGTGTTCACACAAGGTGGTATGCCTTCTGGCTGATGCTACATCTCTTTTCTTCTCTATTATAGGACTTCCCTATTTCCTGAGACACAGTAATGTTGAAATTAGGCTAACTAATATCCCTATAATAGCTTCTAAATAAAGCCATCAAGCAAAGAGATCATATGAATTGTATTTAAATTAAAAGTCAGATGATGAACCTTAATGAGGAAGACAGGTCAAAGGCTGGTAAGAATGAAAATTTGGGATCTTGTGCCAGTTGGCCAAATTGTGAATTATGAGATCAGATTAGGGGCTCAAGGGAACACTGAGGCAGATTGTCCTTTTGCTTAAGAGATTTACTAGGAGACTTATAGATGCCACAGAAAGACAGTAACATGGTGGGAGATTAGAGGAGAGTACAGGCCCATGGAACAAAGTGGAGGTGTCCTCTTATAGGTTCAGAAAGGGAGCAAGGTCCCCTGCCGTGTGATGATGAGTAGCCCATAGTATGTTCTTGAAGTCAGCAGGGGAGGGTCTGAAGGTGTCTGCCATGGGAGATGTGGTACCTGAATTCTCCCATTGCTTAGGTAAATGTCTTCAGGGGAGGGAGAAGTTCAGCACATAGGCAGACTCCCTCATGAGTGCCTGTCATTTCCCTGTAGCTGTGGGGTTTTCGAAGTCAGCTGTGAGGGAGGAGAGGTTGCTGCAGGTGAATGTGACCCAAACAGTGTAGTGACAATTCTGGAAATTTGGTTTCTTTTAAAAACACAGAACTATTATAAGAATGTGTTTTGTTTTAACCTCATGTGTGGGGATGTGGGCTGCTTTGGACTGTCCACAGCAGCTGACTGTGATTTGCCTTGTGCTCTAGCAGAGGTGTGGTTTTGCCAGCTGCAGATAGATTCTGCAGTTGTGTGATTTTTGGAATTCTGGGAACTTTTCAGAGGGTTTATAAATGCTAGGGGTCTGATAGGTGGTGTAAGAGGGGGGGGTTGTTGGTTGTTGGTTGTTGTCGGTAACAGTTTGTTAAGTGGTCCTGCACAAAGAAGAAACAACAACAAAAATCAGATATCCTGACAGTGAAGATCAAACTTGCCCTAAGGAGCCTGATTCCTCATCAGCAGAAAGTAATCTAATGATGACGTTGCCCTGTTCTGACCCCTGACTTTATTCAGGGATCTCTTTCCTTCCCTCACTATCCTTTTTTTCTGTCTTATCTAGTGTTAGGGGATGAAAGGGTGGAAGAAAGAAGAGGGACGAAGTAGCAATTGCCGAGCAACCGTCAGCTCAAGTTTCCAGACTAGGACCCTCCACCATGGTGGCAAAAGCACAGTGGCAAAGTGAGCTGTGGCTGTGGTGACAGGAGTGTCCTCAGTGGTCATACTGGTCACATCCAGGAAGCAGAGAGAGGTGAACACTAATGCTGGTACTCAGCCCACCCTCCTTTTGTCCAGTCCAGGACCTCTCGACCCATGGATGATGCTGTCCACATTCAGAGTGAGTCTTGCTCCTCTGTGAAGACTTCCTGGAAATGCCCCGCAGATATGCTCCAAGATATGTCTCCATGGTGATTCCAAATCTAGTCAATAATATTAGGCACCACAGAGCAGGTGGAGCAGCAGGTGTGGGATGGAGACTCCTGAGAGAATTTGCTGCACTAAATGACGAAGGAACCTTCTTCTGGAAGAGAAGAGAATCCAGGGCTGCCAGAGTCCAGAGAAAAGAAGGGAGCCCCTGGGCTCACAGCATCCAAATGCACGTCTTTCTGGAAACGAGTGCAGTGAGTTCAACTCGAAGCTGAGCTTCACTGACCATTGTGAACGTCCTGGCACCTTCAGGACTAAACTCACCTGCTCCACCTCTACTCTGCATGTCTGTTGTATCTTGGCTTACTCTTTAAGGCCATTGCGGAGAACTTCTGCTTGGAAGATTCTTTGCAAGAGGCTACTGCACACCAACAAAGCGCTACTCCTCTGAGGGAGGCCTTGTGGTGGCTCGAATGAGAGTGGCCCCACAGGTTCCTACAGTTGAATGCTCAGTCACCAGGGAGTGGAACTCTGATGAGATTAGAAGGATCAGGAGGTGTAGCCTTGCGGGAGAAAGCATGTCACTGTAGGACGGTGGCCTTGAGGTTTCAAAAGCCCACTTCGGACTCAGTGTCCCTCCTTCTGCCTGTGGATCAGGAAGTAGCGCTCACTTACCTCTGCAGTGCCTACCATGTGTCCTGCCATACTCCCCGCCGTGATGATAATGGGCTAAGCCTCCTAAACTGTAAGCAAGCCCCCAATTAAACGCTTTCTTTCGTAAGAGTGGCCTTGGCCATGGTGTCTCTCTCTTTTTTTTTTTTTTTTTTTGAGATACGGTTTCTCTGCATAGCCCTGGCTGTCCTGGACTCACTTTGTAGACCAGGCTGGCCTTGAACTCGCAAAGATCCGCCTGCCTCTGCCTCCCAAGTGCTGGGATTAAAAGCGTGCGCCACCACTGCCCGGCATGCCATGGTGTCTCTTTACAACAATTGAACCATCAGTAGGACAGCTTGGGTGGAGGATGTACAATAAGACAGACACACAACAACCTTCATAGATCAAAGGTCAGTGCACGCTCATGTTATTATTCAGGGAATATATCTTGTAAGGTTATAGCTGGTGTATACAGCAACCTTGATGGAGGGTACAGGCAACATAAACTGAAACTCCTGGTAAGAGTTCCCCATCCTAGATGCTGTGAAGAATGCTGTGGTCCTTAGAAGGTCAGAATGTCAGCACTAACTGGACTTGGAGAAGTTGATGCCTCATGGATGGCTTTGAGGGGTTGAAGACTTCAGTGGAGGGAGCTGCTGTTCAGGTGGAGGAAATAGGGAACTGGAGCTAACAGTGGGCCTGAAGCTCTAGCTGGAACCCAGGCTGATGCCTGGCTTGCAACTGTACAAAGGATTCGGCAAACTGTGCCACATTGTAGCCCCCTAAAAGTGTGAAGTAAGACATGCTGCTGTTCAGGCCAGGCACTTTACTGATGAGGATACTTTGCTGCATGTCTCAGCATCTCCAGATTTGCTGTGGTCTCATGAGTAGATCCTAATGAATAGTATGACGTGGGATTAAAGAGTAGGTGTGCCTTCCTTGCTGTCTCCCAATCACAGCTAGGACATGGAGGTGCCAAGCAGCATCAACACTGCAGATGAGAACGATGTGTTTTTATGCTTTGGTAAAGAAGCAGGGTGGAGGGGACCTGGGTACCTGTCTGCATTCAGTCTCTTTTTATTTATTTATTGTTCTGGCTGCATGTATGCCTGAAGGCCAGAAGAGGGCACCAGATCTCTTATAGATGGTTGTGAGCCACCATGTGGTTTCTGGGACCTGAACTCAGGACCTCAGCCAGTGCTCTTAACCACTGAGCCATCTCTCCAGCCCTGCATTCAGTCTCTTGCTATAACTAACTAAACACTCTAATCTAGGTAATTCACAGAGGGTGAAGGTTTACTTGCTTCACAGTTCTAGAGACTGGAAAATCTATGGCCAGGAGCCACCACTCTGAATGCCTCATGCAAAGATGACATCATGCCACAAATTGCCACTTTTATCACAAGGCTACCCCCCTCCCCCAGTGACCATGGAGCCATTTAAACATGAGTAGATTAGCCCATTCATGAAGGCAGAATTCCAGTGACCCATCGACCTCCCTCCTGGAGGTCACATTTTTCAGTATGGTTGCATTGGGACCAATTTTCTAACATGAATATTGGGGGAATACTCCAAGCTATGGCTCTATCCTGAATGTTATTCAAGTTGACCGTGAGAGGCTGGTGGAGAAAGACAATCTGCTGGTGACAGAGCAGCCATTCATTTCATCTGAGGTGGTGAATTACTGCTGGATCTTTTTGTTAGAGCAGGTGGTCTAACTTCCTTAAGAAGGAACCACACAGTTCAGAAAGAAAATGAAACAATGGAATAGAAAAAAAACAAAGGGCTAAATAAGGGGGCGTTTGTGAGAAGACTGACATAACAGCACCTAGAGGATGAACAGGCATCTGTCCTATACTCTTCATCTTCAAAGATGTACTTATTTTACTGTACGGGTGCTTGCCTGCATGTGTTTCTGAAGTGTACCACTTGTGTACCTTGTGTCTGAAGAAGCCGGACGAGGGTGTTGTATCCCTTGGAACTGGAGTTACAGATGTTGTGAGCCACTGGGTGGGTGCTGGTAATTGAATCTGGGTCCTCTGCAAGAGCAGCAAGCACCCTGAGCCACCCCTTCAGCCCCATTCCATACCACTCTTACAGGAAGTAGGATCTGTGTTCTCTGGGCCACGCCTTCTCCTGTCTGATTGGCACCAGCATAAGGAAACTGACTTTCTAGTGCTGAGAAAGGAACTCAGAGCCTTGCCTATGCTGGGTAAGTGCTGCGCAAGATCTTACTGGGTAGCCCAGGCTGGCCCCAAACTTGTTCTCTTCCTGCCTCTGTCTCAAAAGGGCTGGGATTTTAGGCATGAACCCCAGAGCCTGGATGAAGTGTTAACTCTTAAGAACCACTATGCTGTTAGAAATGAATCCTGTGTGACTTGCAGAGTGCACACATGGTATACACTGAGTACTGGGTATGTAACAACGTGCGCTGTCTCCTTAGCCTGTACAACATGCTATATGATTCCATATTCCTGAGTTTACGTGTGGTGGTCTGAATGAGAATGGCCCCATAGGCTCATTTGTTTGAATGCTTGGTCCCCAGTTGGCGGAACTGCTTAGGAAGGGTTAGGAGCTGTGCCCTTGTGGAGAAAGTGTGTTCTTAGGGGTGGGCTTTGAGGTTTCAAAAGCCCACACCATGCCTAGTCTTTTTCTCTGGCTCCTGACTGTGGGTCAGATATATAAGCTCTCAGCTACTGCTGCAGCACATGCCTGCCTTCCTGCTGCCACATTCCCAGCCATGCTTGTCGTGAACTTCTCCTCTGATTAAGTAAGCCCCTGTCTTTGTTGAGGTTACTATTGCTATGAAGAGACACCTTGAGCATGGCAACTCTTATAAAAGAAGACGTTTAACTGGGGCTGGCTTATAGTTCATAGGTTCAGTCCATCATTGTCATGGCAGGAAGCATGGCAGACTGCAGGCAGACATGGTGCTGGGGAAGTGGCTGAGATCCTACATCTGGATCAGCGGGAAGCAGGAAGAGAGAGTGAGCCACTGGGCCTGGCTTGAGCATCTGAAACCTCAAAGCCCACCCCCAATGACCCACTTCCTCCAATAAGGCCACACTCCTAATCCTTTCAAATAATGCCTCTCCCTATGAGCCAATGGGTGCCATTTTCACTCAAACCACCACAGCCCCCCAATTAAATACTTCATATGCTGCCTTGGTTATGGTATCTCTTCATAGCAATAGAAAAGTAACTAAGACAATATGAATAATCACTCCCCCACCCCATAAATCAGCAAATTACAACTCTTAACCGGTGTGTAGAATGTCAGGGGCTTGGGTGGTGTTTTTACTTTTCATTTAACACTTTTCTTGGTGGTTTAAATTTTGTTACAGTAAACTTTTATCTAAACAACAACATATAGTTATCTGATGATTTATATGATCCTACCTTTGAAGCAAAGATTTTTCTACTAGGGGTGTATTCCATAGTTAATGTTCACATGTGTACACACGTGTGGATGTGTGCACATATCATATTTATGTTGATTCCCCTTCACACAAATAAGACTGGTTACTCCAGTGTTACAATAGCCAAATCCAGCACCTTGGCAGTTTGAATAAGAATATCTCCCATAGACTCAGCAGTTTCAATACTTAGTCCCCAGCTGGTGTGGTGTTTGGGTAGGTCTAGGAGGAACAGCCTCATTGGAGGGCGTGTGTCATAGGGGTGGGCTTTAGGTTTCCACCAGGTGCAATCCTACTTTGCTCTCTCTGGAGCCTTGGGGCAGTCCTGGGCTGTGTGGACTCCTGCTAAGTCTGTGGTTCTCCCACTATTAACGAAGCTGTCTTGCTGCCACAACAGCAAGGACAGCCCAGGTCAGTGGTCATGCCCCAGGGCACACATGGTTCTTCCCTTTGGCATTCATTCCAGGGCTATTTACAGACTCAGGCTGATTCCTCAGAAAGGGCACCCTTATACAGTCACAAATCTATTTACAGTCCTGTGCTTGTGGGACCAGCTCCCTCAGGAGTGTGTGCTTCTAAAGGCCTGGTTCTGTTTTGGGAAACGATGCTGGGAAAGCAGCCACTGATACTTAGAATGGTGTTTCTTTCTGGAAGTGGAAACATTGAGTCAGAGACCGTGAATACATTTAATGCTTGGGATTAACACACCAATGGTCCTAGGGAGCTCTGCTCAATGTGTACAAGCCTCTAGTGACCTGTCCCTCAGGGCAGGAGAGCTGGTGGACAGAGGTGGTTTTAGTACTGGGTCATAGTAGGAAGCACTTATCCCTGGAGTCCATACCATGTGGGCCATCAGTGGAGGGCTGTCTCCTGCCACACATGTCACCTTCACTCTTTCCCTGGGAACAGACTTGCTGGACCTGACATAGGGGTTCACAACCGAGTCCAGCTTTTTGGAAAGTCAGCTAGAATGGCCAACATTTATGATGTTGTCAAGTACAGAATCCATAATTGAGAACCACACAATGGACTTACCAAAAGAAAAATCTTAAAACCCCTTGTCTTAGGCTTTTATTTCTGTGAAAGGACACCATGACCACAGCAACTCTTTTTTTTTTTTTTTTTTTTTTTTGGAGATAGGGTTTCTCTGTGCAGCCCTAGCTGTCCTAGAACGTGCTCTGTAGACCAGGCTGGCCTCGAACTCACAGAGATCCACCTGCCTCTGCCTCCTGAGTGCTGGGATTAAAGATGTGCGTCATGGCAACTCTTTTATTTAATTGGGCTGGTTTACAGTTCTGAGGTTTAGTCCATTATCTTCACAGCAGGAAGCATGGCAGCAGGCAGGCAGACATGACACCTGTTCTACATCTGGATCTGCAGGCAGGAGGAAGAAAGAGTGACACTGGGCCTGATTGGAGCATCTGAGACTTCAAAGCCCACCCTCAGCGACATACTTCCTCTAACAAGGCCACACCTCCCAATAGGGCCACTCTCTATGGATCTATGGGGGCCTTTTTCATTCATACCACCACACCCCTCATATTTTGAGCGGGTTTATGATTTTTCTCTGGGCCACATTCATAGCTGTCCTTGATTGCATATAAAGCTGAAGTTGGACTCTCATCTGACTTGCCTACCACCCTAACTCACGAAGTCCCACATTTCCACATCCTTGTGTCGTTTTACTGTTTGAAACTCATTCCTTTTTGTTATTTTATTTTCAAATGACACAAGAATCTTGGTATTGTCATTTCCCCCCTGTTTGCTTCCCACCTCACTGCCTGCCTGCTTGCCAGATCTTCACTTGAGCTGATTTCTCACAAGAGGCCTTCTGCTACAGCCTGCCATGAATTCCTCCCTTCCAAGCCTCGACTGCTGCTGGGGACTGGACCCAGGACAGCAAAGAACTAATTTTTTCTTTTTTGAGAGAGGCATTCATGTAGCTGAACTTCTGATCTTCTTGCCCTCACCTTCCAGGAGCTAGGATCACAGGTGTGTGCTATAACACCCAGTCTATTTGGTGGGGGGGGATTTTTAATTGAGAATTTCATACACATATATGTGTTTTGATCAAGCCCATCTGCTCCCCTCCCTCCCCCATTTCCTTTTCCTCCTCTCCCTTCTAATTCTCCTCTATACCCCACACTATTCCCTCCCAATTTTATGTCTTTACCTATTCCTCTCCCCTCTCTCCTCCTCCTCCTCCTCTTCCTCCTCCTCCTCCTCCTCCTCCTCCTCCTCCTCCTCCCTGTAACAGGCAGAGTCTATTCAGTGCTTCCATATGTGCATAGTGGAGCACTGTCTACCAGCACATGAACAGCCTCTTGGGGGGGGGGTGCTGAGTGTCATCTCTAGCACCTATGCAGGTGGCCTTATTTGGAAGTGACATTGCTGTAGATGACACTAGTTAAGATGAGGGCACTGTGGGGCAGGGTCTTGTGCAATATGGCTGGTGGCCAGATGAGATGCACACACACAGGGGAAGATCCAGGTGACAATGGTGACAGATTAGAGTGAGGCACCCATAAGCCAAAGATGACTGGAACTCTAGATGTACTGTCGGCTGGAGCCGTGGGAGGGTGTGCTGACATGCTCTGCTGATATCTTGTCTTTGGACTTCTGTCCTGACCTAGAACAGGTGGGACACTCCACCTTCAAGCTGCTGGTTTCTGCTACTTTGTGGGTGACCCTAGGAGATGGTTATAGTAGAAAATCTACTGTTCCTTCAGGAAGATTTGAAATTTCATTCTCCTCCCCTTCCTCTTCATTCACCTTTTTCATTTCTTGTAGCAGGGGTTTTCTGTTGCCCATACTTGCCTTGAACTTGTAATCTTCCTGCCTGTGTCTCCAAAGTGCTGGGATTATAGGTGTGTGTCACCGAACCCAGCCAGCACACCTCTTTTCTTTATAACATATCCAATTTCACATATCCTGCTGCAGCAGTAGAAAACAGACCAAGATTCTGGGTGATGCTCCTTGAAGAAGCACTGACGTCATCTAAGGCATCTTTTGGGAACACGCATTCTTCTCAGCTGCAGCATAAAGTCCAGTGGGGTTCAGAAACCTGTCCAACTCCCCTGGGCACTCCTAATAGCTCTCTTGTCTTGAGTGGGCAGAACATACCCCACCTAGTGGGGTTAGGAATAATATTCATGCCAACAAATAGCATGTCCTGATGGGGAGTTTGTTCCCCCTGTCTGAGCAGCTGGGCACAGGGGCCATCTGCAGATGTGGAATTTAGAGGCATGGGCAGCCCTAGACAGAGGTCTCTTGCCTTGGGAGCAAGTTGAAGTTGTTTGGATCTCCTGTGGTATTTGGAGGCTGATCAACCCCTTCAGAGGAGCGAAGGCTTTTTTTTTTTTTTTTTAATTGACAGAGGGTGTGGAACCCCTGAAAAAGAAGGCATTCATCAAATGTTCAGCGTTTGAGTGCACATTGTGTGAGGCCTAGAGACAGCGTTCTCTCTGGGGTGAGAAGATGGTGGCCAGTTTGGCTCCTGGGTTCTGGATAGAAATGTAAACTGGGAGGCTGTGCCCTGCGGCACATGCACGGGGTGGCTGTGAGAAAGGAGAAGGAACCCACACAAATGTCTGTATGGCTGAGCTGCTCTGGCATTGCTTGGAGTCGGGTCAACTCAGATGAACATTGATATCCACGGGGTCACGACTGGCTAAGCTGCCTCTGGCTACTAACAAAGGCCACGCCTCTGCAGAAAGGCCACCCCCAGGAGATGCAACCATGCTACCTGTACCCATGGTTACATGTCTGTGGTGGTCTGGAGTCCCTTTATCCTTAGTACTGTGGCTTACGGTGCTGGAGATGGTGCTGGAGATGGAGCTTGCATACCACATGGAGGCAAGGAGAGGGCACTGGATCCCCTGGAGATGGAATTGCAGACAGCCATGAGATACCGTGTGGGTGCTGGGAACTGAACTTGGGTCCTCTCCTCTGCAGGAGCAGCCCCCCTGAGCCTCCACTCCTTAGATTCTGGAAACAGGATCATCTAGGAATTCAGCCGTGCAGCCACATGGGCTGGCCACCAGGCTGCCGAGATTTGCTTATCCTACAGACACACAGGCCAGCTTGTCTGGCTTTTTATGTGGGTTTTGGGATTGAACTCAGATCCCCATGCTTGCAGGCAAGCAATTTACCCACAGAGCTCTCTTCCCATCCCCCTCCTGTATGTCTCATCTTCAGGCATGGTCTTTATTTTTGGATCAAAAGAAAATGACTCTCTATTCCAAGTGACTCTCACATTTGCAGAACTTCCTGGCCATCAGTGTCTGCCCCCGTCTACACCCCACCCCATGTCACTCTGTGTCAACACCTGGCACCAGCCTCCTTGCATTGCCTGGATATTCTAAACAGATACAAAACAAAACAAAACCAGTCACAGTCCTCAATGGTCTTAATGGTGGACTCTTCTTATTCTCTAGCTTCTCTGTTGGCATTTGATCAGCACTGGCTGAGCTATCAGCACACCCACACATACACATACACACACATACACACGCACACACACATACACATACACACACATACACACCTACACATATACATACTCATACACATACACACATATACATACTCATACACATATGAACACATACACACACATACTCACACACACGTACACACAGACACCCACAGACACCCCCCCACACACTACTAATTCACGTGGGCGACAGTGCTCGTTCTCCACTCTGCCAAAACACTTCTGTGTGCAGGCTTGTTCCCGTGGCTTTCGGGAAAGGGTTGTTGAGTGTTTAGGAGTGTTGCCACTTGATTGTGAAACCATCAATGGCTAGACACGTGGCTGTCGTTGGGATATTTACACCGTGGCTACACATCAGGACTTTTATTTTCTTTCCAGGGAGCCAGTTTATCAGCCTTCCTCCACCCACATCAGTTCCCTTCTATTCCTTGTCTACCATACCATTTTGCTGTGTAATCCAAGGCTCACACACACTTTTGGTTTTCAGCTTTTTATTGATTCTTTGTGAGTTTCACAACACCACCCTAGTCCCACTCGTCTCCCATCCCCTGGCATTTGCTCTCTGCCCTTGTAACTGCGTCCCCACCGAAGAACCAAAATAAACAAGTCAGGCATAGTAGCTCATGCCTTTAATCCCAGCACTGGATAGGCAGAGGCAGGTATATTTCTGTGAGTTCGAGGCCAGCCTGGCCTACAAAGTGAGTCCAGGACAGACAGAGCTGTTACACAGAGAAACTCTCCCCTCCCACATAATAATAAGCAAAGATAAGTAATAAAGACCAAAATAATAAACCACCAAAAATAAACAAAACAAAGTATAGAAAACACCCTGTCATGGGAGCAGCGGTCACACTAGGTCACAGTGTGGTCCACAGTATATCCCTCTGTCCACACATCTTCACTTACAAATGTTCATTGCCGCGAGTCATTGGTCTGGCTACTGCCACACCATTAATATTGACTCCTCCCTGAGACTCTTCTCAGTTATCCTGTTGTTGCCCTGTGTCATGGAGATCCTGCAGCTGTGGTCCAGCAGGACTGACCCTTTCACCTGCTCCAACAGTTCACAGATGATGTACATTTTGGGGTGGGCCAACTGAAAGCCCTGGATCTGGGCCTGGGTGGAAGCTGAGCTGGTCAGCCCTGCAGCTCTCCAGCACTGCTCTGGCTAGCACATTCATTGCCACCACCAGAAGAGGCAGGGTCAACTCTCCTGCTCTCATGCCCTCGGACCAGCTCACCGGCTCTCCTGACTGACTGCCTGGGGTGGTGAGGGGCCGGGGGCAGGCCTCAAACTCTTAATGTTCTGCTCCTGTCCCTGCAGTTTTGGGACTGTGGATGTGAGCTACCACACTCAGCTTTCCAGTGTCTTAAGATGAGAAGAACTCCCTATCATGTCATGAACACACATTGTCTTCCTTTCCTTGTGCAAGGGGGAAACATTCAACATTCAACAATGCATTTCTTGGTCCTGGGATACCAAGGATCTCCAAGAAGAATGGAAAGTCACTTGTCAAAGCTGGGCCACAAGAAAGGATCAGAGTGGTTCCAGGGAGGTGCATAGTAGGATTACAGATGATCCATCCTCCCTCCCTTCCTCACACAGCTCAGCTGGAGATGCAGTTGAGAGGATAGAGGTTTTTGTGAGCATTTGTCACTTTTAGGTACTCATGCAACTTGAAGAAACAGGAATGTGAGATGGGGTCTGCTCTTGGGCCTGGATCTTCTGGGAAAGAACTTGCCATCTGCGGTGATGACAGTGGGACCTTCATCTTGCAGCCTGGCTCACATCCTAGCAGGGCTTTGGCCCTGCCAACCCCAAGATTAGATGCGGGTTTCTCAAGGAGTGATTCATTTTTGGAGTGCTCCTCGGGTTCTGAAATTTCAGCATGCTAACGCTGAACGATTCCTTGAGGGAGAACAATTCTCCCTTCAGACACTCCAAGGCTAACGTGGCTGAGATTGACAGATAGGCAAAACATCGAAAAACTTGGCTTTTTTCCTTTTCAAAATATATTTAACTTCAGCAAGCTACAAGCCAAGCCCCTCGCAGATGGCAGACAACTTAATTGCTGTGGTCAACTTGTCTGACATTTCTCGGATGGTGTTGGGTGCTGTAGTAATCCACTGAAAACAGATCTCAGCCCACACAGAGACATGCACGGGCTTTAGCACCTCCCCTTGGCCGCCGGAGCCTCTGTTCTCGGGTGCACCCTTCCCCAGCCACCAAGCAAGCTCTGGTGCACGTTGCAGACACAGAACACAGCCTGTATTTCTTGGATAGAATATTCAAGAGAGGCCCAGGCAAAACCGAGTCAGCACTGTTGTTTGTTTCTTCATGAGAGCTTGGAGGCGGTGACCTCAGCTGGCTGTGTTTCTCTTTAATCCACAGCTGGCGCGTTCTGTGGTTGCAGCCCCACTTACACCTCTTGTCCTCAGGGTGGCGCTAGTTGTGCGTTGCGACGCTCCGGCACCTTTTCTTGAGTTTTCTAGGTATGAGGCATTTTCTGTTCGTTGTATCCTGTACGCTTAAGGATGTTTTCTGAATCAGTGATTTCTGATTCCACACAGAAGGTATAATTTGGGGAATGTGAGGAAACATTTGAACACTGCAGTGAGTCACTGAGCTCATGGCCACCTTCATGGCAAAATTAAAAATAACCCCCAGTGCGTATCCATGTCTACTTCTATGATGTCTGTTTATAGTAAACAGACCAAGAACAGGCGGCAGCCAGTGGCCCCAGCTTGTGTGCTCTCTCTCTCTGCCCTTCTCTGTGTATGTGTGCATGTGTGTTCAGGCGAACACACACGGAAGCCAGGACTCCTCAGGTGTTTCCTCCACTGTACTCCACCTTGTATTTTGAGACAGGGTCTTTCCCTGAACCTGGAGCTTGTTTTTTGCTAGCCTGGCTGGCTACTATGCTCCAAGGGTCCCCACCCTCCCAGTGCTGGGGTTTCGGTCACACGTGGCTGTGCCTGGCTCTTGCAAGGGTAAGATATAAACTGCAGGAAGTAATTTACCCACGGGATCCTCTCTCTGCCCTTGGAGCGGATGTGTTCTGGGTGGTTAGTTACTGGTCCAGGGGACACTGTACCACAGTTCAGGTTCCAGTTTAGAGGGGAGGTTCTCTGCCCGGAACACTGGGGAGCCTGTGACGACCCAGCCCGGCCGTAACTCTCAGGAAGCATCTGTGGGGCCTGCGTGTCTTCCCTGCAGGTACAGATCCCATGATACCTAGTGGTGATGGTTGGCAGATGACGCACTGTGGGGTCCTGGTGCTGACCCTTGCGGTGTCAAAGACAGTAGTATGCTCAGCTTTGTGGTGTATCAGCTGTGTGTCCTGAAGGAAGTCATTTTGCCCCACGAAGCCTTACTTTGTATTTTATAAGTGCGATAAGAATGCATGGATTGGGGACCAGGAAGATGACTCAGTGCAAAAAGGATTTGGCACACAAGTGTGGGGACATGACTTTAGATCCCCAGAACCCATGTAAAGCCCGAGGCAGCCTGCATCTGTAATCCCAAGGCTCCTACAGTGAGGTGGGAGGTAGAGACAGAAGCCACAGAACCAGGAAGCTTGGAGGCCAGCTGACCTGGTGTGTGCACCTAGCCTGGTATATACAGTGACCAACAAGAGACTGGTCTCTAACAGGGTGGAAAGTAAGGACAACACCTGAGGTTGTTCCCTGGGCTCCACACACATGCTATCACATGCCTGCTTGGACCCCCTCCAATACA
>CAJQZJ010032218.1:4994289-5018938 GCA_907164525.1 Lophiomys imhausi | reverse complement strand
CACATGCCTGCTTGGACCCCCTCCAATACACACACAGGCTGCACACACACTCACACTACTCAGGAATGTGAAAAGAAGATGACTACTTGGGAACAGGATCTTTGAAGAGGTGACTTGGTTAAGATGAGGCAGACCAGGGGCTCTAATCAGACACAACAGTTGCCTGTTTTGGAAGAGTCAAGATCTGGACTCACACAGACGACAAGCACACAGGGAGAAGGTGACCATCCACAATCCATGGGGGAGGCTCAGGGAAGGCAGAGGCGAGGAGTTCAGTCGCAGACAGGAGGTTTCTGTCCGAGTGGGTAGGAGGTGGTATTCATTGGGATGTTTGGGATTGTAAGCCATAAGAAAGCCTAACTCAAAAGGCTTAACTACCAAGACAGAACAGCACACCCTGCTGCCCATCATGTTGGAGATCCTCATTGAAAGATGGAGGCTCCTGCCTATGTAGAGACAGACTTTCCTTCTCTCTCATGGTTCTTTATCAGGAAGGAAGAGTTACCTAGAAACCCTACTACTTACTAGCTCCATTGTAGCCTCCGGTATACCCAGTCAACCTAGGGCACTGGGCCCCCTTCATGCTGGACACAGGCCAGCCCCAGCACTTCCTCAGACTCGTGTGGAGTCACACCTTCACAACCCCTCCCACTCCTTTCTCCTCTCTTTCTTGGCTGAAGACTGGCACTCTATTTTGGTCTCAAAGTCTGTCCTTCTTTTTGTCTGGGAAAGCAGATCACTGGCTCATATGTTCTAAAAAGCCAACATATATTCCTGAATATACATGTTTTAAAGATTTAAATTTATTTTTAATGAGGTGTATGTGTTTGTGCCTGTGCATAACATGGCTTCAGGTGCTGACAGAGGCCAGAAGAGGGCAGGAGGTTGTCTGGAGTTGGAGTTACAGATGCTTGGGAGCCACCTGATATGGGTACTGAGGGCTGAACTCTGCTGTTAACCACTGAGTCATCTCTTCAGCCTCTGAGTATTTTTATTTCTTTTTTTTTTTTTTTTGGTTTTTCGAGACAGGGTTTCTCTGTGTATCCTTGGCTGTCCTGGACTCACTTTGTAGACCAGGCTGGCCTCGAACTCACAGTGATCCGCCTGCCTCTGCCTCCCAAGTGCTGGGATTAAAGGCGTGCGCCACCACCGCCCGGCTTGTATTTTTATTTCTTAAAAGACATATATTGCTTGATTGTGTGTGTATGTGATGTGTAGTGTGTGTGTGTGTGTGTGTGTGTGTGTGTGTGTGTGTGTAGTGTATCTGTGGTAGGTGTGTGTTATATGAGTATGTATGTGTAGTGTGTGTATATGTGTGTGTATAATGTTTGGTGTATGTGTGTGTATGGTGTGTATGTAGTGTGTGAATGTGTATATGATATGTGGTGAATGATGTGTGTGGTATATGTGGTGTGCATGTATGTGTGTATGTATGTATGTGTGGTGTGCATGTATGTGTGTGTGGTGTGTGTGTATGTATGTGGTGTGTGTATGATGTGTGTGTATGGTATATGTGTGTGTGTATGATGTGTGTACAGGCATGCTAAGGTGAACTTTCCCTTTCTCATGTGCAGAGGACAGCTTGCAGAAACTGGCTCTCTTCTTGCATCGTGTGGACTGTACCGAGGTTGTCAGGCTTGACCACAAATGCTTTTACCCATGAGCCACCTTACTTGCTCCTCTTTTTGGATATTTCTAAAGACTCCATGTCCCAAACACTGAAATGTGAGGTGAGGCTTGCACTTGCTTTGCTATCTTCTTCTATCTGGGATCCCCTGCATCAGACAAGGGACGTGTGCCATTCCTACCACTGCTGGTTGCCCCAGTGACAGGAGCCCGGCCCCAGGGGAGACTCTCGATGCCCTCCCTCCTGTTCTGTTGCCCCCTATACTGTGGAACTGGGAGAATCCTCCACCCCATGATAGGGGGCTTCCAAGTGACACTTTGCAGAGATCGAAGTGTGACTCTGACTTGATAGTGGAGGGAAGACGATTAAGTAGGATAGTGAGGACAAGGTGCCACGCAAGCATGCCTGGCCTGGGGGGAGGGGGGGAAACACCTACACAAGGCAGCTGCAGCCTTGGCAGCCTCAGTTAAAACAGCTCTGCACCGAAATCGCCCGTCCTGAGCACAGGGAAGGGCCCCCCCTTAGCATCACCTGCCTTATAGACCCACGCTTCTTACTCAGGACTCTGGAACCCCACTTTTACAGCCCCCCCTAATTGCTTCCTAGGCACTGCCTCCCAAGAGCAGCCTGTGAAGTCACAAGCCTGAGACCCAGAGCTTGGGCCTGGGTACCAGTGAGCAGTGTGGCCGAAGTTCGTCCATGTGGAGCTTCTTAGGGAGTGGGACAGAGAAAGGGGAGAGCAGGGAGTGGACCCCTGGCTTGTGGGCAGGGCCACCTCCTCCTAGGCCTCTAGAGCCCAGCATTGTTCCAGGTGACCAAACATTCCAAACCATTATTTTTTGATGTCAGATGTCATGCATTGTCACGATGTAGTGTCTTGTAGCCCAGGCTAGCCACAAACACCCTGTGTAGACAAGGATGGCCTTAAACTTCTGATCCTCCTGCTTGACCTTCGAAGTGCTGGGATCATAGGCGTGTGCCACCTTGTCCATTTCATGCAGTGTTTGTGCATGCTGAACATGCACTCTAACAACCGAGCTACAGTCAGCTTGTTAAAAGACATTTTAACTGTGTTAGGTTAGATACAACTTAACAGTTTGTTACCTTGAGTTATCATTTTGAAACATTTAAGAACCTTGTTTGTACTCCTCCATCTTCAGACCTGGCCAGGACCTCACTCACTCACACTGACAGGAACAGCCTTCAGGTAGATGTTTGCACCTGATAACTGTCAGCAGGGCAGTTTCGGCCTTTGTTTTCTTCAGTTGTTCTCATTCAGCCGGAGAAGCACAGACTGGCTGCTGCCTCAGCTCAACCTGCCAGTGTTGAGTGCCCCGAAGCTGGGACTTGGAACTCAGTTGTGTGGTTCAGTTTTTGTCTGAGAAGAAAATCGATGGTGACATTGCACAGACTGGGTAACACACATTCGACACTGGGACGTTTCTTGTCCCTGCTGTCCCTGAGTTGCACAGGGCAGCTGTCTTAGTTAGATTTTCTGTTTCTGTGATGCAATGCCATGACAAAAAACAAGTTGGGGAGGAAAGGGTTTATTCTGCTTGCCTTCCATACCCTTGTTCGTCGCTGAAGGAAGTCAGGACAGGAACTCAAGCAGCGCAGGATCCTGGAGACAGGAGCTGATGCAGAGGCCAAGGAGGGTGCTGCTCACTGGCTTGGTCCCCATGGTTTGCTCAGCCTGCTTTCTTACAGAACCCAGGACCACCAGCCCAGGGATGGCAGCACCCACAGTGGGCTGGGCTCTCCCACATTGATCACTAATTGAGAAAATGCTTACAGTTGGATCTCATGGAGGCGTTTCCTGAACTGGGGTTCCCTCCTCTCCGATGACTCCAGCTATAAGACGGGCCAGATAATGGCCCTGTGGCCCCAGTACCTTCTCGAAGCTGCCTTTCTCCACATGCCTGGTTTTTGCACCTCTCTGTAAAGTGCTGCTCCATTCATGGCAGGGTATCTGGGACTAGTCCTTGCGCTCAGAATGGTGTCATGTTCTTCTGGGTCCTGCTTGTTGCTCTCGGAGCTGAGGAGAAATAAGTGAACAGGGAAGGGGGCATTCGGGGTGGGGGGTGCGGGGCGGGCAACAGACAAAGCACATTCTGATCTGCGTCGTGTAGAGACAGCAGGAAGCTGCTACAGTTCCTGCCCCAACCCCCCACCTTATAACGCTGCTCTTGTGTGTGCGTAGGGAGCCCCAGCTGGAGCCTTAACCTTCCAGGAGCAGATCCACTCACTGCCTGACTGTAGTCTCCCAGGCCTCTCTCAGCCCCGGCCTAACGGTCGGTCTCCGTTTGGTACTTCTAGGTCCTTCACTCCCTATATCTACTTCCCAGTGGCACCTTTGTTGTTTGTCTTGAGAACACTCATTGTGTAGTTGGGCTTTGTGATCCTCCTGCCTCAGACCCCTGAATATTGGGATTCTCAGCAAGTATTTGACCTACAACTCCCAAACATGTTCTGATGTCACTATGCCCCACCACCTATGCTCCTGAGTGGCCCCAACTCTCCCTGGCCAGAGGTCCCACAATTCAGAGGGCTGAGGCCATTTGCTCAATAGCATTTCCCCGGGTGGCTCTCATCTCCAGATGGGATGATCTTACCGAGTCAGCACAGCACCTGTTTGTAATTTGTAAGTAGCACATGAAGAAGAGGCAGGGAACTGGGGTTATTCTTAAAAACAACCTATCACACACACACCCGGTGACAGAAAAAGCACTTAACATATCTGAAGATGTTAGACAATAAGTCAGTGAAGAGCTGCAGCACCGGGAAGGAATGAGATACAGCAAGGCTGGCCTGCTCTGTGAGCCCTTCCCTAAGAGAGGTGGCTGAGAGCAGTGGGTAGGCAGCAGAGATGTGAAGCTCCTCTCCAACCCTCTAATACTACACCTACGGAGCAATGGTCTAAGACTTCGATTGTCCCTGAGAGTGGGTACATTAAGTTGTTTAGCCTGCACCTGTCACAGGTGAATGTCGTTTCTGTCTAGACAAAGGTGACATACACCTGGATTTCTATGAGGCTCATACATATCATCTACTAATTTATTGGCACAACTGGGATAGAACCTAGGGCCTTGAAGAATGCTCTACCAGCAGGCACACCACTGAGGTACAGCCCAAGCTCCTGTGTGTGTGTGTGTGTGTGTGTGTGTGTGTGTGTGTGTGTGTGTGGTATCTGTGTGGTATATGCACTCACGTGAAGGTCAGAGGAAGGCAACCACTGTCCTGCATTACTACTCTCCACCTTATTCCCTTGACACAGGCAGGCAGTCAGCAAGCCTGTGACCCTCTGTCTTTGACTCCCTCCGGTTCTGGGGTTACAGCCACATGCAGCCACACCCCAGGTCTCAGACTTGTGCAGCAAGTGGCTTTACCTACCTTGTCACTCAATTTAAATGACTTAGTGAATGAGACAGGGCAATGTGGCGGTGGGGAGGAAGAGACAGATTCACAGACAGGTATTAAGAGGTAAAGGAAAAGTATTGATAGGGAATATGTGGATTTTAAATGACTATGCTTAACATGATCAATAAAATCTTCGAATTTTGGCAGAGTACTAGATACTATAAAAGAGAATCAAGAAATTTTAGAAATTAAAAACACAGTGTGAGATTAAGACCCCGAGGTTTCCTACAGATGAACTGGGTCAGCTGGACTAAGAAAAACCTCATGAAGGCAGTGGGCAGGATGAGCACACTGGACAACCAGGCGCAGGGTGCTCAGCAGAGGGACTTCCGAGCCAGTGCAGTTCCATTTCCCTCAAGTTTCCTCGATCAATGTTCTTGAACACCATAAACTTGCTCCCAAGAGAGGACTGGGGCTTCTCTTTCTAGAAAGTTCTTCAGATATTCATGTCCTGGTCTCTCTTGCCACTCCGAGAACTTTCCACCTTGGCTCTGTCTCTTCCCATGGTGTGATATTCCAATATGTATCTGACTATTGCTTGGTCTCTGTCATTGCAGCTGGGACCCAGGAGGGCAGGCCCTTTTATCTTCGCCACTCCTGTATGCAGAACATGGATCACAGTGCCCAGCATGAGGTGGCCCTCCCTAAGTGTTGTCAGGGTGGTGAAGGGACAGAGGAGGTGGCAGAAGGCTGGTCAAGCTGGGCCAGTAGTGACAAGTCTTGGGTGTCCCCCAAGACCCTCTAGTAGAACAAGGAGCTTCTCTTTGTTGGATCTATCGTGGGGCTGGGCCTGTGAGCTCTCCAGCAGAGGTAAGCCCCAGGTCACCACAGACAATTCTGCTTCGCAAACAGCAGGGGGTCATTGTGTAATGTCACTGAGGAGTCTGTGAGCTGCAGGGAAGAGCAGGCTCTTTCCAGAATGACAGGGTGGGTTCTGGCTAGGATCACCTGCTTTGTGAATTTTGAGTCTAATTTACAAAACTTTACTAACAGCCAATTAATATACCTAAAAGACTTTGTCATGCAGTGGAGATCCTTTTCCCTAAGATTATCGAGATGACGTTTAAAAGAGGTTTAAAAAACTTCAAAGTCATTTTTCTTATTGAACAGCTAAAAGGTGAAGTCATGTGTTACCATGGCAACAGTCTTTGGGAAAAGCTGTAAAGATGCCAACAGGAAGTGAACACACTCGTAAAGTGCCCACTCGGACCCCAGGGAGGGACCCCTTCTCCTGATGTTGGTCTCTCAGCTCCAGGGGTGACCCTGTAATAAGTGTCTCCAAGCGTTTGCTGGTGTTAGTCCATGAGCATGGGGATTCTGGCACTCAGGGCTCATGGGCCCGCAGTCTGATTTGTGAGGTGTGGGATTCCTGAACACAGAGAGAGGAAGCCAGAGGCTGACGCCTCACTTCCTCTTGGAATGACCTCTGACCCTGCCCTTGTAGGGACAGCCATGCACAGACAGCCCTCTGGAGGGAAGCTGGGAAGACTGCTGGCATGAGAACCCAGAAGGGAGTTCTGCTTTTCCTGGAGGCCCAGGGCCAGTCTGGGACCCACGGATGTGGTGCTGGCATCTCGCTGAGGATCAGAGGCTCCATCATGTATAAGCATTTGCAGATTTCTGAAACCAGAGGTGGAAATGGTAATATCCAGATATAATAGCATACAATATGAAAATATACCATACCTGTAATATACCATACCATGCCATAATATACCCATGTCTGTCACTGTATCATATCATCACCATATACCATACAGTATGATGCTATATCATACCACACTGTATCACCATACCATCACATCATATCACATGATAAAGAATGAGGCTCTGCGCATGGTGGTGCACCCCTGTAACCCTAACACTTGGAAACCCAAAGGATGAGGAGTTCAAAGTCACCCTTGGCTACATAATAGTTTGGAGTCAGCTTTGGGTATGTGAGACACACCCCCCCCCAAAAAAAAAGAACCATGAAGACCAAAGATGAACAAGCGAAAAAAGCGAGGCTCTGTGAACAGATGCCACAGATCGTGACTTAATGCCGGTCACTGGAAGTCTGCTGGACACTGTCCCTTTGGTCACTTACAGGCTCATGTGGAGTAGGCTCTGAGTGGACGGCCACACCTCTCAAATCAGAGACCAGGGCTTGGCTGGCAGCCTGGTGTCAGAGACCCCACTTGGGCTGGCTCTGGTTAACCCTTTACCCAGCCTGCATCATGCTGAGTCCATAATTAGCACCACGCCCCGACTTGGGGTCCTTACTGCAGTCCACACCCAGGACAAGACCAGCCGCTGAAGTAGGAGAAGGCTGATGCAAACAAGACTGCTTCCCATGTCTGCCGGAAGCTCCTTCCCAGGGTCCTGTGGAGAAGAAGCAGGCTGTTTGGTTATATTTGACTTTAAAACATTTTTCCTTTTTTATGTGTGTGTATGTGGTATCCATGGATGTCTGTGCATGTGTGTGGGTAGGTTCATGTGCTTGTGTGTGCATGTCTGCATGTGTGTGGGTAGGCTCCTGTTGCATGTGTGTGCATGTCTGCATGAGTGTAGGTAGGCTCCTGTACATGTGTGTGCATGCACAGGGAGGCCTGAGGTTGATGTCAGGAATCATCCTCCCTTGCTCTCCACACTTTTCAGTGAGGCAGGGTCTTCCAATCAAACCCAGAGCTCGATGATGTAGTGTTCTCCATCGTCACTTTGCTCTGGGATCCATGTCTCTGTCTTCAGAGTCAGCATTAACAAGAAGGCTGCAAACCTGCTCTGATGGCTATTCTTGGTCGTCAACTTGGCTACATCTGGAATTAACTAAAACCCAAGAACCTGGGCACACCTGTGAGGGACTTTTCTCAATTAAATCATTTGAGGTGGGAAGACACACCTTTGATCTGGGCCGCACTGTCTACTGGCACCCTGTGTAAAGAACATGGAACTCTGCCTGCTTGCTCTCACTCTGGGTGGCAAGTCCTCTCCTTCACTGATGTCAGAGTCTACTTCTTTGGGATTCAGGTGTATACTGATGGCTAGCTGAGACATCCAGCCTCACGGACTGAACAACTACTGGATTCTTGGAGTTTCTGTGGACTAACTGGACCACAGTTTGTAAGCTGCTTTACCAAATCCCATACACTATATATATATATATATATGCCATATATATAACCACACATAATTGGGGGATTTGAACTCTGTCTTCACATTTGAAAGAGCAAGCACTTCAACCACTGAACCATCTCCCTGTTTTTCAGGAAATCCTGCTCATAAGGTGGAGGTCTGACATTACCAGCAAGTCCCTGACCTTGGTGAAAAATGACAACTCCCCTTGTCAGCAGGGTCTCCCCGTCTCTACCTGGGGGTTCCTGGACTGCCGGACCCCCCACCCTTCATCTGAGGAATGTCATATAGCCCTCAGGGAAATTACAGGTCCAGCCCTTTCCCCAGATAAGAAATCCATTCAGTGAGCCCCTGGGATTTATGGAAATGCCTCCCTCCCATGCTAATGAGGTATCTTAGCGCATTAGTTTTCAGCCAATGGCCTTTGCCCATCCATGCCTCTAACCATACCTGGAGTGTTCCACAGGGTAATTAGGTACTACATTCTCCTTCTTATGGTGGGACCATACTGCTACATGTAGATGAAGCACCCCTGGCACTCCTAGCCGGGCACTGCATTCACCCTCAAAACTCCTCCCACTGCCCAAGGTTTATAACGTCTCTGTTAATGGAATAAATCACTCCTGTCTTCCACCATCCACTTCATCAAAGGTCATCTGAGACTCGTCTGTTTTGGGCTGTAATACTTGGGAAGAAAGGGTTTCTTCCTCCTGGAAGAGTTCATCACTGGAGCTTTGGATCTGCCTGCCTAACCAGGCCCTGCCGCTGGCAGCCAGAGTTCTCTTCAGGGTTCCCTGGGCACAAGCTCCTGCCTCTGTCTTGATCACTGCCACCAGTCACCGAGGGTTGTTGGTTGTTCCCAAAGCAGCCACCAGATTTTTCCAAGCCAAGTCAGACTCCTGCCACTGATTGGCTCGGTTCAGAAGGCTCGAACTTACTGCTGTCACCCGACTTGGTGCGAGAAGCTTAGCTCAAAGGACTGTGAACTTTACTGCATGGCAGAGAGGGTCTCTCTCTCTCCTGCTTGTGTATCCCGGAGCTGTAGCACTTTATGATGGGGATGATCCATTCTCCAGGATATCCTGCTACATGTAAATGAAGCATCCCTGGCACTCCTAGCCAGCCACTGCTTCACCCTCAAAACCCCTCCCACCGCCCAAGGTTTATAATGTCTCTGTTAACGGAATAAATCACTCCTGTCTTCCACTTCCTGACCCAGACCTTGTTCTGACTGAGCTTGGACCTTCTGGCAGAGAAGTGTGCACTTCTGGCTTGGTCCCCGACAAGGTCTGAGTTCTCAAGAAGATGCAGAATGACACCTGTTCCCCGATTTTTAAATTAAAATTTATTAGTGTCACATGTTGCATTCAGGGAACATGTGTGGAGGCCAAAGGACCCCCTGTGTAGCATCTGTTCTCTCTGTCCACCTTCATAGGGGGATCAATCTTCACAACCCATCTCAGGTCCCCAGGCTAAGTGCTTTTACCGGCCGAGTTGTCTTGGCAGACCTTGGTTAATGTTTCTTTCTTTCTTTTTTCAATTGTCAGGTGACCTTTTGTGTTTTTAAATTTCCTACAGTATGATATTTTGAAGTATACATGTATAGAGGCAGGTGCTTCCAGCTCATTAACAAATGCAGTGTTGCATGGCTTTACCGTTTCTCTGATGAAACCATTTCACATCCACACTGTATTTGTTTTTGAAACTGGGTGCATCATCAGTGACAGAGTCGATTTGCTGCACAATGGGTCCCTTAACACTTACCCTCTTGGCCCTGGAGTTGTGTCCTGTGACTAGCTATCCAGCCCCAGGGAACTGCCCTCCTGCTCTCTGAGGCCATCCTCTTTAGATGCACATGTGAGTGTTGGCCTTTCACTGTACAGATCTGTGCCTGATGCAATGTCTCCCTGTTATTGCAAATAACAGTGGAGAAAACAGTCCACAGAGGGAGGAGAAGAGAGAGAGATTTGCAAGCTACCCTGGAGACAAAGGGTTAAGTTCAAAATTTAAAAACTCAATAGCAGCAGCAAATCTGCCCAAACCTCAGCTAAACAAATAAGCCAGTTTTGCTTTAAGTTTGTGCTCTTAAATTAAAAATAATTACTTTTAAAAGACAGCAGGCGGTCAGAGATGGAGCTTGGCTGACTGAGTGCTTGCCTGTATCAGGTCCTGGGTTTGACCAACAGCATCTCATAAACCCAGCAGGTGGAGCATGCCTGTCCTAGCACTTTGGCAGTAGAGGCAGGAAGATCAGGAAATTCAAGTCCATATTTGAGTACATGGTGAATTTGAGACAAGCCTGGGATAAAATAAATTTTGTTTCAAAATACAGGGGTTTTTCACTATGCTGCCCAAGTTGGCCTTGAACCCCTGAACTCCAGTGACATCCTCTGCTCCCCAAGAAGCTGGAACGGCAGGCATGCAGCACTATGCCTAGCTTTGGGTTTTGTTTTTAATAAGGGCAACTCTTTTACCACCAGTACTTAGACATGCTCATGGTAGCCTGCAGCTCCTTGTTGGAGACACTGTGCCAGCAGCCACTGGAGCTGAGATGCCCTTGCTCAGTGGCAAAGGATGAGAAATGTCAAGATGATTATTCCCTGGTGATGCTGTGGCTTGACCGTGTGTGCTTTGGGACCCAGTGGGAAGGCTCAGCTCTCAAGCGCACCCAACTCCTTTACCACAAGACAAAGTCACACAGGCAAGCTTCCTGAATAAAAGCTGGGATGGTGGTGCACACAGCTGTAATCCAGTGATGGGGAGGTGGGGGCAGGAGCATTCCCAGGGCTTGCTGGCCAGTCAGTCTGGCCAAATTAGTGAGCTCCAGGTTCAGTGAAAGACCGTCAAAAAAAAAAAAAAAAAGGTGAAGAGCTCTCAAGGAAGATACTGGCATTAACCTCTGGGACACACACACACACACACACACACACACACACACACGACATGAAGGAATGTACATGAACACACACACACGCAGGAATGTACATGAACATACACAGACACAAACACACACACCCCACATGCTTTAGATCTCACCTCCACTTCTGTGCCTGGAGGTGTCTCCCTCATTTCCCTCATGTTTTAGGCCCTAAGGGAGGGAAGTGCTTCTTCCCAGAGGTTAGTTGGTGCAAGCTCAGGGCAGGGCAGCCACACAGGGGAGGGAGTGGTGTGAAAGACCCTGAGACCAGGAATAGGAGAAAGAACATAAACTTTGGCTCATGCTTGGACAGCAAGAACTCTTACCCCCCCCCCCCCCCAAGCTGCCTCTCCGATCCTGATGGGATTTAGGATCATCTAGGAGATACACTCTTGGGGCGTCTGTGAGGGTGTGTTTAGGGAGTTTTAACTGAGGAGGGAAGCCTCACTCTGAATGTGTGGCTTCTGGAGGATGGGATCTCAGACTGAATAAAAAGAAGAGCGCAAGGGACAAGAACACTTATCTCTGCTTCCTACATACCATGTGGCCGGCCACCTCACTCTTTCTGCTCTGCCTTTCTTGCCATGGTGCACTGACTTCTTCAACCTCAAACTATAACAAACCCACTCATTATCAGGCGTTTTGTCAGAAAAGCAAGAAAAGTCATCAACACACACCTGACTGCATCAGACTGCACAGCTCAGCCGGGGAAGGAGTCGATATCCTCTTGGCATCTGACAACATCATGTTTTTATTTATTAATTAATTTATTTGTGTGTACGGCTAGCTTCTTCCTTCCCCTTATTCTTCTCATGTGTCTGCATGTATGGTATGCATTTGTATGTATATGCATGTTTGTATTTGTGCATGTGTGCATCTGGAGGCCTGAGGCTGATGCCAAGGGTCTCCCTCTGTAGCTCTCCTCCTTTATTCATTGAGACAGTGTCTTGCACACATGCCCAGGGTTCACCTATGGCTATTCTAGCCATCTTCTCTGGGATTCCCTGCCAGCCTTCGGAGTGCTGGAGGTACAGGTGGGCCGTCATATCCACCTGGCATTTATGTGTGTTCTGAGAATCCCAATGAACTCTGTTCCTCAAGCCTGCTGCTTATGCACAAGTGGTTTAACCACTGAACTATCTCCTCAGTTCTAATCTGTTTTGGGTCAAGAAAGAGCCACGCTACACTCACCTGGTGAGACACAGTGGCTCTGGGTGGCCTTGAGCCCCCCACCCTGCCACGGATGGTGACTCTGTATCCCTCCGGCTTCTGAGTCCCAAGGATGAGCCTCATGAATTTCTTTAGGCACGGAAGCTACCATTGCCTGCCATCTATGTGCTGTTCTTGTTATGTACTGCCAGACACACATCTGCTTAGAGACACACTCTGGGATAGTTGAAAAGAATATAGAAAAAACCCAAAATAAAACAACGGTGAGCTGTGACTTCTTCCTAAGATGTTTGCCGACCCAGCCTGTGAAGCAGCGGAGCCACCCCTTAGCCTTCACTCTATTGGGTCATACTCAAACTGACGCACTTCTACTGCCAGCAAAAGGGGAAGGTGGCTTCCTTGGTATCCCCAAAGAGGAACTGAAACAACCAACCAAACAATTCCATTCAAGAAAAGGCAGACACCACCTAGGGAAGTAGGGTACCAGCCTGAGGTCTACTCACTTTTTGAATGAGAAACAGGATGCGGCAGGGGCCTCCCGGCTTTTAATAGACTGAATGAAGAACCGTGGAGGCCCTCTGGGCTCTGTTTCATGATGCTTCCCTGACAGGCTCATGTTCTGCCCTAGAGCTTTGGCACTTGGAACCTGGATCAGTGGTTGCAGACCTCGAGGCCATCAGGACCAGCTGTGTGTAGCTGGTGTGCCTCTGTGTGACGTACAACAAGGCCTTGGCTGTGCTGGGTGACACCCCATGGTTGGCCTCCTTCATTTCCTTTATGCAATTATTTTTAACTGGGGTGCCCCTTCCTGTGGGTATCTCCTCCGTCAGGGTCTCTTCCACTCAGGAACACAGGGCTTCCAGAGTGGACGCCGGCCATTTTCCACAGAGGATTCAGCTGGTGTGTTCAGCCTTCTGATATTACAATTTGACATCTACAAAGTCCATCCTGTGAAACTGAATTACAAAAAATAAAAAATAAAAAACAACCAGGAAGATCCTCGTGTTTTAAGTAGTTTAGGACTTAGTGTTGGGTCATTCTCAAGTTGCACTCGGCTGTGGGCTGCACACACTCATGCCACTCAGCATGTGAGTGACAAGGGGGATGAGAGGTGCTTTCCTTCTCCACACAGGCCATTCTGCATCCATTGGGGATGCCTGAGCTCTCTCATGGTCAGTGGGAAGGGACCAAGTGTGGAGGGGAGAACCAGGCAACCCGTGGCACCTGCCAGGTGGGCCCCACCTCCCTGCAGTCTGTCAGATCTTCTGTGCCTTCCCTGGCTCATGTGGGGGCACAGAAGCAGGGCATCTGTGCCAAAGACACTGTCCAGCCACCACCACTCTCACTGGTTTCCCCTTCCACTGTCCTGACATTCTAAATGAAATTTACTTACCATGGCAACAGCCTGTGGCCTTTAGGAGGTGGTTCTGTTGGGAGGGCTCCACTCTCAGGGAGGGATTAATGTGTCCCAGGAAGTCTGTGGGCTTCTGTCAGAACAGTGTTTGGATCCTCGGCTCCTTGGCTCACACCCAGCCACTCTCTTGCATGCTGTGGTTATCTGAATGAGACATGCTCCCCAACGAGCTCACTGTCTGAGCACTCAGTCCCCTGTTGGAGGCGCTGTTTGCAGAGGTTATGGAACCTAAAGGAAGGAGAAGCCCTCTGGAGGAAGTGTGTCACTGGGGTGGGCTTTGATAGTTTATAGTTTCACCTTACTTCCTGTTCACTCATAGTGTTTCCTTTGTGTGGATGAAAAATGCAATCAATTAGCTTCCTGCTTGGCAACATGCCTTCCCTGCCCGTGAGGTCTGTCTCTCTGGAACCATAAGCTAAAATAAGGCCTTTCTTCCTTAAGTGCTTTTGGTCAGGGTATTTGTCACTGCCACAGAAGATGAGGGAGGTAGAAGGCTTCTCCTTTCTTTGGCTTCACCACTGCACAAGAGCAACAATGCTTTCTGGGCTGAATGTCTACATTTTGCAATTGGTAGGGTCATAACTCAGTCAGCTCCAGCCCTGGGGTCCGATGGAAGCAAAACTGTACATCTTGTTTGCTGCTTTTAGCCAAAGGCCACACTTCAAACACAGATCTCTCACTGGGGTTGAACTTTTGACCTGTGTTGGGTGTCTAATTAGGAGGTGGTTCTGTTGGGAGGGCTCCACTCTCAGGGACACTTCCTGTGTCCCAGGAAGTCTTGGGCTTCTGTCAGAACAGTGTTTGGATCCTCGGCTCCTCGGCTCACACCCAGCCACTCTCCTGCATGCTGTGGTGATCTGAATTGTGCTTTCTATGAGGGGATTAAACTGTTTCATTAGAATCTATTAATAATTTATGTGTTTCATTATGCCACATTCAGACATGTACATAACACATTTGCTTATACTCACCCCATCACCTTCTTTTGATCCTCCTGACCCTCTCTTCCTCACTACCCATTTCCCTTCTAATTTCATGTCTTTTTCTTGTTTGTTTTGGTGGCCCAATGTGCTTCACTAGGTTCACCTACAGGAGCCAGACGAGAGCTCATTTAGAGGAGCATGGGCACCCTATCAGTGGCTATGCAACTGAAGAAAATTTCTCCCTTCAATGATGGGATCCCCCCCCCCCCGCAATTCTACTTAAAGAAAGTAGCTCTGGTATGAAGTGATTCGTGTTTGCTCACCATAGAAACTCCTCCCTGTCATTCCTTTGCACTGCTGAGGGCCTGGGGTCGGACCTTCCCATACGTGAAGGGGGCCCATGTGTACTGCCTTGTCACCGTTTATTAAGGACATCTCACATTCATTTCTTTGACCCTATTATTAGTTCAGTGTAACTGGCTTTTTCATTATAATGGAATTCTAAAGGACTTAGGACTAACCTACCATGTTGGGCAGGAGCTGTTAGTCCTGGTTTACAGATCTGACGCAGAACGGAGGAGGGGAGCAGAGACTTTCTGAGCCTGGGTTTCTCTCCGTGACATGCAGACTCGGTGCTTTTTATTTATGCACCTGTTGTGCTCAGTAAATTAAATTAGCTACTTTTGGTAAAAATGCTAAATGTACTCATTTCTAACAAAACGTGGGGAGTGCAGGCGCTAAAGGGAAGCGAATCCAGTTCCATTAATAAGTGACTATGCCACCATGCCCCTCTGGGGTGCTAGGCATGAACCCAGGGCCTCTCACAGAACATGCTCTGTCACTGAGCCTCTCTCTCATTCACACATGCACACACGTATTTATTTGAAGATTTGAGTGTTTTGCTTGTGTAAAGTTACCTTTTATTCACCTGGTGTAATTGTCATCTCAGAGGCTTACTGCCTTCATCTGCTAACCTAGGCCTACGCCTGGAAGCTTCTAGCCTCCATACAATCTAATCTTCGCCTAGAATGTTTTCAGCCTCTGAGAGTTACTGCTGAATACGCTCACCCTTCCGAGCTCTTTCTGAACTCTGGCCGGCTGGCTCAACTCAGCTGTTCTGGCTCAAATGCCTCCCCAAGCTGACTGACTCAAACTGACTTCTTTTGGCTTCTGACCGAATTGCTCTGCGTGGCCTCAAACTAACTCTAGAAATCTGTTCTAATCTGGCTCCTTCTCAGTCTCTGGCTTGTCTGTCCTTTCCTGTGTCTAGCTTGTTCTCTCTCTGCAATCTGTCTTTATAAACTGTCCTGGTAAAACTGCCTTTGTAGAGGAATTTTAATCCAGCAACATGGCTGTTTTGATCACATCCAAAGGCCTTCTAGGTCTGTGTGATCTGGCTGGAATGCAGACACACCCTTAGTACACACCTTTAATCCCAACTAATGAAGGTAAAGTTTGTTTATAGAAGGAAGCATCTATGTTTGAAAGTGATGTTTAATTGAGGGGCAGACAAAGTGACAAATCAGAGAAAGATTTGATAGACTAGGATATGCCCAATTTGATAGATGAGCCAGAAGATTAGAACAGACTGCCAGAGTTAGTTTGAGGCCAAGCAGAGCAACAGAGTCAGAAGCTGAGAGAAGCCAGTCTGAGTCAATCAGCTTGGAGAGACATTTGACAACTCCGCAGAACAGCTGAGTTGAACCAGCCAATCAGGGTTCAGAAAGAGCTAGAAAGGGTGAGCGTATTCAGCAGTAAGTCTTGGAGGATGAAAACATTCTAGGCCTGGATAAGATTGCACGGCGGCTAGAAGCTTCCAGGACTAGGCCTAGGTTAGCAGACAAGGCGGTGAGCCTTGGAGACGACAGTTACATCAGCCGACGCTTTACAGTTTGAATGCATGTCTGTGTACCACGTGAGTGCCTGATGCTCATGGAGGCCAGAAAAGGGTAATACATCCTCTGGAAGGGTGGTTGTGAGCCACCAGATGGGCACTGGGAATTGAACTCTGGTCTTCCAAAAGAGCAACAAGTGCTCTTGGCAGCTGCTGCACCATCTCTCCAGTCTACCATCCCTTATTTTCATCAACGTGTGTGTGTGTGTGTGTGTGTGTGTGTGCACTCACACACTCGAGTGCACACATGTATATGTGTGCTGTATATATGTACACATTTGCATGTGTGCACATGTGCACACATGTGCACTTGTGTGTGGAGGCCAGAGGTCAGCATCGGGTGCTTGTCTCAATCACAGGCACCTTGTCCCTCACTGAACTTGGAGATTATTGATTAAACTGGTTGGTCAGCAAGCTCTGGGTATCCTGGGACTACAGATACATACTGCACGCTGCAGCTGGCCTTTTCACATGGGTGCTGGGGTCTGACCCGGGTACTCATGCTTGTGCAGCGAGCTCTACCCACTGAGCACCTTGCCCAGCCTCTGGAGGTTCCCTGCCTGTTTGCTCACCGGGACCCTGATGTCACCACTGCAAACCTTCTCTCTGGCTCTCAACCTTCTAACAAAAACCTCTTAGGCAAGGTAAGAGGGTTCCTAATCTCTGCTGTGGGCTCATAACAGAAAAAGAGTGAGCGTTGAAGGCTTCGGATCCCTGTGGGAGGGGTGCTTACCCTTGCCCCTCACCTCTGACCTCTGACCTAGCACTCAGCCTTTGTTGCAGACCAGCCTGCTGCTGCTTTACCCTGGCTTGCATATTAGCTGATGTGTGCACTGGACAGACAGGCCAGTGAACTCCTTTTTAAAAGGTTTTATTCTTTTTAATACAAAAGGGAATAATCTCGACAAAATGTACGAATTGTCACAAGGACCAGGTGCTGTACCATGTGGGGCTGCCCAGTGCTCCAGTCTGACATGGCTGTCTCAGGGAGCCTCAGGCCTGGGGCTTAACATCAACACTTGTCTCACAGCTTTGCAAGCCAGAGTCCAAGGTCCAGGAGTGGCAGGGGTAGGCTCTCAAAGCATCTCTCCTAGCCTGCAGGGCTGCCTTTCCCTAATATGGTCACCTGTGAGCGCCCTGTTCCTGTTTTCCTCTGACACCAGACACATTGGCAGGGAATCTCTCCAAGGGTCTCATTTTACCTTAACTCCAAATAACTTCACTTTCTGAGTTGCCAGGTTTAAGATGGCCACCTATGAGCTTTAGGGGACGGGACAGATCAGCCTGTGCCATCCAGTACTGTGTCAGATTCAGAGCTGATAATTGTGTCTTCTGTTGACTGGATGCCTTTTCTTTGAGACAAGGCTCACAATTTTCAGACTGGCCTTGTACTTGTTACATACCCAAGGACAGCTCCTTGGACAGCTCCTAGCCTTCTCGAGTGCTAGGATTACAGGTATGTGTTATCACCCCTGTCTTTTTTTATGTGATTTAATTAAAACAAATAATCTGAATCAATTATAATAAACCAATAAAGAAATATGACACAGGAAAATACTGTGGGAATCACCCCCATCTTATATGATGCTCAGGATCAGACTCCAGGCTTCCTGTGACCTAGGTGAACACATATCTCCAGCCCCAGTCCCTGAAAGTTTCAGTTACTCTCTGTGTTGCTGTAACCATGTACCTTGGTCACAACTTTTTTTTTTTTTTAAGATTTATTTATTTATTAGGTGTACAGTAGTCTGCCTGCATGTATGCCCGAACTCCAGAAGAGGGCACCACATCTCCTTATAGATGGTGAAGAGTCACCATGTGGTGGCTGGGAATTGAACTCAGGACCTTTGGAAGAACAGCCAGTGCTCTTAACCTCTGAGCCATCTCTCCAGCCCCATTTTTTTTTAACCCTCCAATTTTATTTTCAATCGTTATTTTTGTGTATACAGTGTTCTGCCTGCAGGTATGCCTGCAGGCCAGAAGAGGGCACCAATTTTTATTACAGATGGTTGTGGGTCACCATGTAGTTGCTGGGAATTGAACTCAGAACCTGTGGAAGAGCAGTCAGTGCTCTTAACCTCTGAGCCATCTCTCCAGCCCATTGGTCACAACTTGAAAACAACGTAACCAAGAATGTTTGGCTCATGATTCAGTCTCTATGGTCACTTGGCTGTGTCTCTGTGTGGCAGGACCCTGGGGGTGGGAGTACGTGGTGAAGGTTATTCATCTCATGGTACACAGGAAGCAAGAGTGAGGGGAAGGGCCTGGGGACCAGGTGTGACTTTCAAAGCTCACCCCATGACCTGCCTACTCTACTCAGACCTCCTCAGAGTTGCACCATTTCCCATGTAGCATCCCTGGCCCCGACAGTACCAGTGTTAGTGTTTGATTTCTTCTCCAAGGGGTACACAGGAAGTGGCCTCATTAGCATGTTGGTTACTTTTCCCAGTCATGTGACCAAAGCAACCTAAGGGAGGGAGGGGAATATTCTGCTTGCAGCTTTAGGGTTCAGTCCACCAGGGCAGGAAAGACACAGCTGCTGGAGGGCGAGGCAGTGCTTCATCCACAGTCGGGAAGCAGAGAGAGATGAATGCTGGTGTTGGCTCTCTTTCTCCTTCTGGTTTTGTTTGAGACCCAAGCCTGGGGAATGATGGGGCCTACACTCAGGGTGCCCACCTCAGTGAACATAACCTAGTAACCCCTCACAGACATATCCAGAGTGCTTTTGAGGTGATTCTAGATCCTGTCAACTAGACAGCATTGACCACCACTGCAGGATACACAGACCCAAAGACTGTTTGATTGAGTATAAAACACACCCAAGGCACACCTGGGTAACCAGACAGAGGAGATATCCCTTCACCCAACATGCTGAGCCCTGTCAGTCTGTAGGAAAGCTGATGAAGCATGCCTCGGGTCCAGCAGCCTTCCCCGGCCACTCCACATGGACCCAGTCAGGGGCTATTTTCCAACGTCTCAAATTCTAGACACTGTTCATGCTCCTGACTACACATCAGAAGCACATGGAGGTCTTTTAAAAACATTCCCCAGCAAGGCATGCCACCCACACCACCGTGTCACAGTCTGCAGGACCCACACTGGTATTTTATGAGGTAGATCCTGGAGCATTGTAGAGGTGTGCAGAGTTCTAGAACCTTCTCTGTCCCAGCCACCCTGGCTACCAGATGCATCTCCTCTTTGGAGACTCTATGTACCTAGGATTTTGGGCATCCCTGCAGTTGTGGGTTTCCTTGGGCTCACCTGCCAAAGAACCAGGGACCAGGTGGTGCAGGACCCATAAACATATTCTCTGGCAGCACGGGAGGGCCCGGTTCCTGCAGCCCTGAGCATCTGTGCTCTGTGTCAGCATCTCGAGCCTCTTCCACTGTTTCTCCTCAAGTCGCTGGTCACTGGGTTTAGACCCCAACCTTAATTTTTGTTCCAAACAGGATCACATTTTGAGGTCCAGGGCAGACACATTTTGGGTGAGGGACACCATTTAATTCATTCCACCTGGAAAGGCCTTGAAAATCTGCACCCAGATGAGAATCTATGGGGTCAGGATCCCAGTGTGGTGAGCTTGCAAAGTCTTTGGTGATTTTAATTTATGACCTGCTTTTGACACCAAAGGGACTCTGCTCATTGCTTTCATGTGACTACATAAGAAAACTGAGAAGGCTCCGTTCCATCAGAGGGAGGTGTCCATGGTCCACAGCCAGCTTTCTATTTTTGTCTGATCCTACTAGGTGGGGTGGGGTGTGTATCATTTTCAGTAAATAAAACCTAGGAGAGCTCCCCTGTGTTCTGGCTTTGACGCAGGCATGTTATTTCTGGCTTCCCCACATCTGGACGGCTGTGGGCTCAATGGGGCATGCTTGTCACCCCTTGGTAACCTGAGTCTCTGGGGCTCACAGGTCTGGAACAAAAGTGTTTAGTCCTTGGGGTGGTGATGGTTTTCTCCAGAGAAGCTGTGAAGCCAGTTTTGTGGAGTTATTTGGCTGGGTTTCCAATGGAGGGCTTTTGATCCACAAAGGGCTCATTCAGTGATCCCTTTAGTCTTAATGAATTGCAGACTGTAGATAGCTGGCCTTGGGGCCAGAGAGCCCTTCTATGGTTTCCATTCTGCTTCAGGCTGGACCCCTTGCAGTAGTTCCCCTTAGCAGAGATTCCTGGTAGAAGATCCACTTCTGTGACCCTGGCACAGGCTCCTTCTCATTTTTGGTAGAACAGAATTAGAACAATTGTGAGCTTCAGGTGGATGTCCTCTTGGAGCTGAGGTCCCAAGGCCACAGTTTGGGATCTGGTTTGCTTTTAGGGCAAGGGGATAGATGGGGGCCAGACTGAAGCCTCACACAGAGTTGGCAATTCCATTCTTTACTTGGGTCTCTGTAAAGATATATAACCGTCTCATTTCTCCCCCTTTTCTTCACTTAAAACTTCTTTCTGAGACAGGTCTGCTATGTAACCCAGCTTTGCTTTGAGCTTTTTCAGTCCACTGCCTCCCAGAAGCTGAGACGACAGGCGAGTTCACCCTGCCAGAACCTTGGTCTCTTTTTTCTGTTCCATCTCTTGCTCTCATTGCTCTCTCTCCAGACCTGCTTTGTGATGGCTCCCTCTGGCCACAACTGAGACTCTCTCTTCTTCCCTTTCTTAACTCTTCATCTAACAAGCAATGTCCTCCTGGGATGGCAAGAAAGGGAAGAACTGGGTGTGCGAGGCAGGCTCTCCCAACCTGAGCCAGATGAAGAGTGTGTGAGGTCTCTCTAGGTCAATGGCTACATTAATGTTAACAAGTGGTGAAGCAGGGCTTGAACTCAGGCCTGAGGAGGTTGAAGCCTGAACATTCTCTCCCTATACAGGAGTGGGTTTGAACAACTTCCCCAGGGGCAGGATGACTATGGAACTTGGCTTCCAGAGGGCTCTGCTGTTTTTTTTTTTTGTTTGTTTGTTTGTTTTAATCTCAAACATTTGAAAGACTCAGGAGCCAGATGCTACTGTGAAAGTCTGCTAGCTCAGAGAGGCAGAGAAAGCACCCAGCTGACCTCCCTCCACAGCTGACATCCAAGAAGGAAAAGATGGTTCTCTACATACTGTCTCAAAAACCCTTCAAACTGAATGTCCCTTCTTTCTACTTCCTGTGCGTCTCTCTATCCACTTCCCCTCTCACTCTCTATGTTTTTTTCCCCATGTTCATTCCCTGCCAGCTGGTTATTTGCTCTGCCTCTTGGGTCTTGGTTGACTTTATTTAATCCTGTTTACAATAAACAGAAAGCTCTTGGATTAAAGATGTGTGCTAGGGCTGAACCATACCACAACTAGAAACAGCTTTTTCCAGTACACAACACAATCTCATGGTTCACAGTGTAATATTTGGGTTTTTTTTTGAGATGGTGTGGACAAGGAGAGCTGCCTTTTGGGATGTCAGCTGAGGTGGAAGGTCAGCTGGGTGCTTTCTCTGCCTCTCCGAACTAGCAGGCTTTCACTCCAGCATCTGGCTCCCAAGTCTTATTGGTAAAATCAAATGGTTGAGATTTTGTTAAAAACAACAGAGCTCTATTGCTGCTTATCTTTGCAAAGGACTGGAAGGTCACCTACATGCTCGACCAGCAAGTGACCTGACCATCCCAAAGCTGCTCCTCAGCCCTGTGCCGTTCAATGTCTGGACTTTTGTAACTGGCCCATCTCACCCACATCCATTCACACTGAGCACCTCCTCTGTGAAAACTCTTCTGCAGGGAAATCCGCGGGAGGGAAAGCACAGCAGTGCAGATTCCTTAGGATCCACATAAAATATCCAGGTGTGGTGACATTGCTTGTGATCCCAGTGTGGGGAGGCAGAGAAAGGAGGGACCCTGGGTCTCACTGGACAGCCTACTTAGGGCTCAGTGAGAGACCCTGTCTCAAAGAAAGCAGAATGGATGGTGATCAGGGTTGGCATCAGAATTTAACCTGTCACCTTCACCTTTACCTGTGTACATGGACACCTCATGTGCACACGCGCGCGTGCACGTGCACACACACACATACACAGAGCAATGAATGCTGGCCCTGCCTTCACCAGGTTGGCATTGTCACTGGGTGTCTTAGTTAGGGTTTTATTGATGTGAAGAGACACCATGGCCACAGAAGCTCTTATATAAGAAAACATTTAACAGGCTGGCTTACAGTTTCAGTGGTTTATTCCATTATCCTCATGGTGGGAAGCATGGCGGCATGAATGCAGGCAGATGTGGTACTGGAGGGGTAGCTGAGAGTTCTACATCTTGATCTGCAGGCAGCAGGAAGTGACAGTGACACACTGGGCCAGGCTTGAGCTTCTGAGACCTCAAAGCCCACCCGCTAGTAACACACTTCCTCCAACAAAGCCATGGCTACGTCAACAAGGACACAGCTCCTATACTGACACTCCCTATGGGCTTATGGGGACCTTTTTTATTCAAACCACCACACTGGGGAAATGAGACCAAATTCAGGAGGGCCCCAAGGGGTCAATTACACCTGCCTGTGACTGGAGAGAGAGCTATACGATCAGAGACGTGCTGTGGAGGATCAGTGTGACCTGGGCTGAAAGGAGAAAGGACCTGGAGAGAAAGTGGAAAAGGTCGGGAGGCTCTGGGTATTGTCTAGTAAATGGGACTAGAAGAGAAGGAAATGTGTAAGCTAACCTGAAGGGCACCTTCCTAGGGGCCCCTAATTTTGTTCTGAGACATCTTTAGAAACAGTGACCTGTGTGTGTATGGGAGCCATGGGAAGTTTGTCTTCAACTTACAAAGGGATCAAGGATCCAGGACCCACTTAAAGTAAATCACGGTAAGTTGAAGACACATTGAATACCCTAATCTGTGTACGCCCTTAGCCACATTCTGTCTGAACTCTACAGCATCTGTCCTGAAATGTCCTGAGAAGAATGGCTCCCATCCTGCTAGTGTATAAGAGTAATGCCAGCATGCACTTTTTTTTTCTTCACAGAATGAATTTTGCTTTTGTGCCATTAAGAGACTGAAAAAATAGCCGGGCGGTGGTGGCGCACGCCTTTAATCCCAGCACTTGGGAGGCAGAGGCAGGCGGATCTCTGTGAGTTCGAGGCCAGCCTAGTCTACAAAAAAGTGAGTCTAGGACAGCCAGAGCTGTTATACAGAGAAACCCTGTCCCGAAAAACCCCAAAAAAAAAAAAAAAAAAAAAAAAAGAGACTGAAAAAATGAAGAACTGTTAGGGGCCAGTGGTGCTGGGCACTCCTGAGGGTCAGGCTAACTGCCCTAAGCCAGGGAGGTGCTGCAGAGCCCACAACAACCCTAAACTTGCTTTTCCTGACCCCACATGCCAGAGGAACTGGGCTTTGACTTGGAGAGCTGTGGAGAGCAGCCAGCCTGCTCTGGCCAGGGTGGGCTTGTCCTGGGCAGGGGCAGTGAGAGGCTTCCTTCATGTCTCTCATGAGCCAGGTGTGCTGCCACCACTGGTGTGGGACTACACTTTGAGAAGACAGACAAGGTAGATCTGAACAGATGCAGGAGAATCAAGGGGGCCTCGTGCCCTGGGTGTTTGGTGCACTTCAACATTTGAAAGCATGGGCCTATTTTGAGAGGTGCTTGCTGAACTCCAGCTTCCAAGACCCCTTATTAGGGAGCTGGGTCTAGTGGGCAGTGTTCTGAGTCCATGTCTTTACCTAGCATCTCTGGTAATCCTAAGGCTGGCATGTAGAGACACCAGCTAGATGGTAGGTAGAAGATGGGAGTCCTTCACATGGAGGAAACATCTGTTTGCTCTTTAGCCCTGGAAGCTCCACTTCTCATGTGCAGGCAGCCATACGGCCATTCAAACGGCACAGTATGGGCTAACTGCGTAGTGTGTTATGCTTGGGATCCAATGATTGGTCATTGGGTATTGTCACCTGTGAACACCCAACAGTTATCAGGAAAGTTTGTTTTATTTTAGCTATGTTCAATAAAACTTTATTTGTAAAAAGTGGTGGTTGGTTTTACTCCAATCTGTTATTATAATTAGCCAGACAGAGCAATTGGTTTTCTTATGGCATTTTCACATAAGCTTAGTTTTTGTTTTTGTTTTTTTAAGACTTATTTATTTGTTATATATACAGAGTGTAGGGGTTAGATGAATTAGATTTGGAAAGTGTATGGGAGTTTCTGATACTGTCTCTTAGTTCGGGGCCTGAAGAGC
>CAJQZJ010032218.1:4973577-4984289 GCA_907164525.1 Lophiomys imhausi | reverse complement strand
AAGAAATTGTTGGTGTTTGTTATAAGTGAATTTAGTAATAAATAAATAAGTGTTAAATAATAATTTAAAAGTTCGGTTACAACAGTGTCCTTCCTGCATGTATGCCTAGAGGCCAGAGAGGGCACCAGATCTCACTATGGATGGTTGTGAGCCACCATGTGGTTGCTGGGAATTGAACCCAGGTCGTTTGGAAGAGCAGTCAGTGCTCTTAACCTCTGGGTCATCTCTCCAGTCCCCATATGATTAGTTTTGATGGAATCTTCTCTCCACTGAAAAGTGGATAATAAAAACATGGCAGGTATACACAATGAAGTTTTATTCAGCTATAAATAAAAAAATAAAACTATGAAATTTGCAGGAAAATGGATGGAAGCGGACATTATTATATTAAGCTTGGTAACTCAGGCTTGGAAAGGCAATCACCACAGTTTGGCTCTCCCATGCGGATCCTGGCTTCAAATTGTTGTATTTGTGCATTTATGTAGGAGTGAGTGTGGGTAGAGACCAGGAAATCAGAGTAGGGGTGGAGAGAAGGGACAGGAGGCTTCAAAGGAGGCATGTAGGGAAGGGAATGGAACCACAGGATGTAAAAGCAATGGCTTTGTTCGGGTGTATCAGAGCTGGGTCCTAGACATAACAAGTAACCTATTGTGCTGGCTGGTTTTATGTCGTCAGCTTGACACAGGCTAGAGTCATCAGGGAGAAGGGACCCTCAGCTGAGAACATGCCTCCATAAGGTAGGACTGCAGGCAAGCCTGTAGGGCATTTCTTAGTTAATGACTGATGAGGGAGGGCTAAGCCCATTATGGGTGGTGCCATCCCTGGACTGCTGGTCCTGGTTCTATAAGAGAGAAGGCTGAGAGAGCCATGGGTAGCAAGCCAGTAAGCAGCACCCTCCATGGCCTCTGCCTCAGCTCTTGCCTCCAGGTTCCTTCCTGCCTGCTTGAGTTCTTGTCTTGGATTCCCTCAGTGGACTGCCACTCTGGATATGTAAACAAATGCTTTCGGTCATGGCATTTCATCACACAATAGTAACCCTAGCTAAGACCCTGATTTTAGCTTCAGACAACTCCTTGCTAGGAGACTCAGCCTGCCAGTAGCATTTTCAGCCCTAACTGCCATCTCCCAAGAGAGCAGAGCTCTGATGTCATCTAGCTTTCTTGGTTCTTGCTCATCTGACATGAGCAGAACCAGGTTTTTGAGTCATGACTCAGTCCTGCCACCCACACAGGCCCTACATGCTTGGGAGATTGACGGGGACAGAGGGAGCTTGCAGAACGGATTGCAGTATAGACAGACCTAGCATCCTAAGGGCAGTGAACCAGCCCACAGCCCTGCAATGCTGTGACAGTCGTTCCCAGGAACTAGAGGGAGATTTAGGAGGCCAGAGGGTAGGGAAGAGGGCACAGCAGTCGTTACTTTAAGGTTCCTCTGGATACACTTATGCCTGTACAACACAAGGGGCCACCCTAGGGCTCTGGACCCTGGAGGCACCTGCTTAACTTCCACGGCCACTTGTTCAGTAATTTCCAGAGTCCGTATCAATAGGATATACTCCTAACTGACCCCAAGCGGCATCAAAAGCTAGCTCCAGGAGGATTACCATCACAGGCCACCAGCCTAGCTGTCCTCTCTACTGAGGAAAGCAACCAAATCCTGTCTCCTCAGGCATTATTTTAGCAGGGACTCAGGTGAGGCAGGACTCTCAGGCCAGCGGTGGGTGGGTCAAGCCTTGGTCCCTTGCCATTACTGCTGTTCCTCAGTGGGCCTTAAATGGCCTCCTTGGCCATGAGGTCACAGCCAGTCAGCATACGGACAATTATCCTAAAGATCCTCATCTGCATTCAGACTGGGTCAGAATGCCTGGACAGAGACCGGATGTGTGGAAGGCGGGGACTGCATGGGGCACAGGCACAGCTCGCTCAGGTAAACCAAGCACCAGGTAGGGGTGCTGGGCCACAAGCTCGGAATTAAACAGCTTGGGGCATGGCTTTGCTGTCTGCAGACAGGAGCGACTCTGCCCAAGGCATTCATTTTCCTGAGCTTCTGAGTTCCAGTAAGGACGGCACACCAGCTTGGCCGCCCTGTAGCTTAGCTGGGGTTTATGTGCTATTTGTAAGCTGCGATGTTATAAGAAGACATATTTATAACCAGCCATCTCTGTTCAAGGGAAGGACATATTTATAACCAGCCACCTCTGTTCAAGGGAAGGACATATTTATGACCAGCCACCTCTGCTCGAGGGAAGGCGTGGAGTCGCTGTGTTTTTATGAAGTTCGAATGTGGAGAACAGGAGCAGCCAGCTCCCCCCGCCCTCCAGGTGTCTGCCCTCACTTGCCTGATTGCGGGAGGGCAGTGGCCTCCTGTGTGGCTGAGAGCAGAGCCACTGGTGGGGGCAGAAGGGCGATTCCCTTTCTCTGGGCGTCAGACCTCTAGGATGTTTTCAAATGGGTCAAATGAAATACTCTGTGTTACAAAAGAAATCTATTACATTGGTTTAGTTACCTAATCTGTGTACTAAAATTGTAAAGTGTGTGTGTTGGGACAAGGTTTTCCCATGTAACCCAGGTTGGCCTGGAACTTATCCTCCTGCCTCAGCATCCAGAGCACTGGGATTACAGGTGTATGTCCAACTATCGTTTCTCATGGTTGGTTTAATTTCAATGAGTGGTGGAAGAACTGTTCTGAGACTTGGGGAACAAATGTCTATTATCTATTAGTCACCTATGAGTGTTGTAGTTTGGGTCTCCAGTGTGTTCTAGAGGCTACCGTGTTGACGCTCACTCCCCAGCCTGCGGTGTTACTGGAAAGTGTTGGAATCTTTAGCAGATGGGTCCTAGTGGGGAGCAGTTAGGTGACTTGGGGCATGCCTGAGTAGATTCTAAAACCCCAGATCACCGCTCTTTGTACCATTCCCCCTTTTAAAACCCCAATGACAAACCAAGGTACAATTCTATCAAAGAACCCCCGGGGAAAATGAGTTTACCGGGTTTACTCACACGTGTGAGGGGTTGCTTGCAAGAATGCAGGTGATGTTGAAGTAGCCACGCTGGAAAGCCTGCACCCAGAAGGATTTCCTTCTTATGGCCACGTAGGCGGAACCCCCTCTTCTAGTCTTCAATAGCCTGTATATTCTGGTCCCTCCTCAGGTAGCCCCCTCCAGGACATGTGAAATTAGGACAAAACTGCATACAGCTGCTTGGAAGAAGTTTCCAGATACTCAGGTGAGGGTCCAGAGGCCCTTCCCCTTTTCCTACGAGGAATGTCAGCAGTCAGCAAGCACAGCTGTGGTGATCATTGCAAGCAGCTGTAGCTGATCTTAGGAAGATGTAGGTGTTTTGGCTTGGTGGTAGTCTGGTTCAACAGAGCCTCCTCCACTACACACTGCCAGCTCCTTGTACGTATGGTGTCGCCTGCTCGATGTACGGTGCTGTCACCTCCATGTGTGAGGCTTCCTCCTTGTTGTATGATGCTGCCAACTCGTTGAATGGTTCAGCCAGCTTGTTGTATCATGATGCCACCTCGCATGATGTGGCCATCTTTCTGTTCAGTACTGCTGCCTTGCTGCATGGTGCAGCCTTCTCGTTGTATGGTGTAGCCTTCTCGTTGTATGGTGTTTCCACAGGTCCCCAAGCATCAGAGCCGACTGACTGAAGCCTCTGAAAGTGTAAGTCAAAATAAACCCCTCCTCTTTGTGAATTGGATATTTATATATATTTTCCAGTAATGGAAAGGTAACATTTCTATCTATCTATCTATCTATCTATCTATCTATCATCTCTGTATCTATCTACCTATCATTGAAAGATTTAACTAAGTAATATTTTTTATACATACTATGCATATGACATCTAGTTCTAGCACACATATGTGTTCCTGTGCACACACATGCATGTGTGTGCAAGTTGAATCCCTCTTATCTACAGTGCTTGGGACTAGAAGTGTTTTGAAATTTAGAATTTGATTTTGCAGTCATTGTATAAAACAAATGAAATATCTCGATGGAGGGTGTGACCCAAGTCTGCCCATGAAACTATGTTTACATAAACCTAACACATGAAGCCCGAGGGTAGCTTTGTATAGTATTTTCCATAAATTTGTGCATGAAGAAAAATTTCAAGGTATGAAAATTTCCATTTAAGGTGTTGGGCCAGTGCCCAAGTAATTTGGAATTTTAGGGGAGCAGTTCATATTTCAGGGGCTAAATGAACCTGGGTAACTCTGCATGAATACACATGAGGCTGTTACTAAAACTACTAAGACATCTGTTTGTCTTTTTGTTTGATTATCCAGCCAAGCTTCCTGTCAATCCTGTTGAGATGTTTCTGTGAAAAGTTCTCTGGCCACTCTATAAACCATCAGAACTAATGAATTCAGCTGATTTAGTGTCTAATGGTCAGCTGCCATTAATTGGCTTCATTTTGAGTCAACAACCTGGGCCACTAAATGTTGATTGGGCTTGTAGGTGTCCCCAAAGTTGCCCTTGTTGATCAAGGAAAAACCAAAATCCCAATTAGACAGGCAGATCTGGCTGCCCTGACAAGCCAGGCTGTCTTTCTTCAAGGGTCAGGAGCCTTCTTGGTGCGGGATAGGATAGAGAGACATCTAATCAGACCTGTGGCCCACAGGACTGCCCTAGACCTGAGAGTTGACTTCTACCATAGGAACTGTAACTCACGGGAATGCTTCATTGCTGTTGGTGGGTCACACATGGTCCTTGGGATCTCTCTCCAGATGACTGTGGTCCCCCAGCCAGGAGGAGGATCTGCTCAGATCCTCTTGTGTCTCTTGTTATGAACACACCCTTCAAGTCCCTATAACCTCTGTAAGAACTCTGTCTACAGACACAGTTACAGGCTGGCTTCCAGGACAGCATCAGGATTCCCACATATCTTTTTTTTTTCTTCAGAAGGGGGCACAGTTCAACTTTTCACACTTAGGAAGGTGAATTTGCCTGTCTTCAGAGGGTCCAGAGTGTATAGTGTTCCTTCCTCTCCCTGTGGCTCTTCCCATGGCTCCCATGGGGTAGAGCTTGGGCTTCCAGGATGTGAGCTGATATGACAGTCAGACTGACATGTATGTGCTTCATGGTTTGTCCTGGCTTCTTATGTAATTGCATTGGCCATAAGAGCATGCCTAAGTGGCTGCTGACAGGCAGTCTTGGCCCCAAAACGTTTGTCTATATCCTCAGTGTTTGGGGATAAGACATGTAGATCCTGGGGGGCTCAATGAGCACACATACACATACATACACATACACACATGTACACACACATATACACATACACACATGTACACACACATACACATACACACATGTACACACATATACACATACACACATGTACACACATATACACGTACACACAGACACACACATATACACATACACACATACACAGAGACAGACAGACAGAGACAGAGACAGACAGAAATGGACAGAGATGGAGAGGACTGGGGAGGAAAGGGGAGGAGAGAGAGGGAGGAGAAAGAGAGGAGGAAAGAATGAGAAAAGATAAAGAATTACAGACTGGAATATAAATGTGCTGATGGCAGAGAGACCGGTTTCCCGCAAACACAGTTTAGAAGTCGCTACTGTGGGAAAGTGCCTAGGTCCAAATCTGCTGGCTCAAGGGGCCTCCAGGAAAGTCCCCACCTGCCTTCCAGTTGCTCTGCGCACCAACCACTCCTCCCAAACCGCAGACCATGGTGCCAGAGATGGCAGATTTTTTTTCCTGGGTATTCCCCAGGCCAAGTTGGAAGAGGATGTAGATGGCAGCTCGGACAGCACACACAGAACAGAGTTGATCTTTAGAATCAGCCAACACTAATTTAATCAAAGCAGAAGCAAGCTGGAAATGCCAGGCTGTGCTGGGAAGAGGTGCCGAGGCTGAGGACGGCCTGGAGTGAGCCCAGCTAAAAGCAGAGAGGCAGAGCAAGGGGTCCCTCAGTGATAGGTGGTGACAGTGTCTTCTAAGGCAGCCTGTGGGTCAGGTCTACCTGTGGTGGGGCTCGCTGTATCATTTGGTGCTCTGTAAAAGGGAAGGTGCAGGGCCCCTACTCAGCAAAGGCTAAGAATTCCAGTATGAGCCCAGCAGAGTTTTTGAATCAATGTTGGGCCCTTCTGTGTGAAAGTCCCTGAGCAGTCTGTGTTGTTCTTTGAGACAGGGCCTCTCACTGTAACCTGGGGCTCACCAAGTAGACAGACTGGCTGGCCAGCCACTAGCAAGCCTGCTTTTACCTTCCATCAGGGACTGCAAGCCTATGCACACCTGCCTGTTTCCATGGGTGCTGAGGACTGAACTAGGGTCCTTATGCACAAACACTTTATGGAGTTGTCTCCTCAGCTTCCAGAAATGGCTTATCTACTTTGACAATGTGAAGTCAAGCTTTCTACTGGGGCCACCAAGTTTCTCCTTTTCCTGTAAATGTGAGAAGTTATCCAATGTCAGACTACAAAGCTGGCTTGTATCCAAGCCTCATGGAAGTTCTCTCAGGCTGTTTTATGGCACCAAGTGTGCACCTTAGTAAGGTTGGCAAGTAACACAGGAGATGCCCAGTTAAAGTAGAACTCAGAACCATAACAGCTAAATGTTTGGGACATGTGTGTCCCATTAGTATTTGGGACACATTAAAAAATATCTGTTGGGGTTGGAGAGATGGTTCAGCAGTTAAAAGCACTGGTTGCTCTTCCAAATGACAGGTTTGAATCCCAGCAACCACATGGCAGTCCACAGGTATCTGTAATTGCCTGGCGTGGTTGTGCACGCCTTTAATCCCAGCACTCAGGAGGCAGAGGCAGTCGGATCTCTGTGAGTTAAAGGCCAGCTTGGTCTACAAAGTGAGTCCAGATAGCCAAGGCTACACAGAGAAACCCTGTCTGGAAAAACCCATATATATATAAAACATATATATATATATATATATCTGTTGTGCATATGAGACTCAAACTGGACTAGGTGGCCTCAGTGTTTTGCTACCACTGGCAATTTGATATTGAACACACTCTTCAGACACCATAACTCTAAGGAGTCACTGCCAAAATAATGACAGGATTTGGGAGGCCAAGTTGGGCTGGCATGTGGGTGTGATAGGCACAAACTACTCAAAGGAATGGCCACGTTTCGGTCTATGTGAGTGGCCTGGGATTGTTGTTAACAAAGTTTCATAAACTGGGTGGCTTAGGAATGGAGAGGTTGCTGTCTCCCAGCTGCCATTAGGTCTGAATTCAAGGCTCAGACTCAGGGGTTCTGGGGAAAGATCTACTGCTAAGGTCCTTATTTCTCCATCCCTCAAGGGGTTTCCCTCCGAGCCTCTCTCAGTACCCTTTCCCCTGTCTGGGAAATCACACCCATCACAGTGGGTTAGGCCAGGCCCACCCTAAGGATCTCATTTCACTTGATTCTTTTGCAAAAACTCTGGTCTCCAAATCAGGCCACACTGAGGCATTCGGACTTCACCATGTCTGTCTATTTTGGTATACAGGGCTCACAACAAAGGCGGTTTCATTCGGGTGTGTAACCCACTTTGTGCATGTCCACTCATCTCCCACTCTCTGTCTCCATTTCTCTCTTTGCCTCCCGTTAGTGTTAGTTTGTGTTGCTCCCCTGGCAGTTCTGGTCGCGCTTTCTTGTCTTCGGTACACATGTCACTTATGTAACTAAAAAGTCTAGGACTCACAAATGAGAAAACAAGGAATATTTGTCTCTTTTGGAGTGCCATCTGCCTTTCTGCTTGTTTCACAGCTTGCTATTTTCCCTGCAAATGGAAATGCCATCTTATAAAAGTTACTGAGCCAGGCTGACATGTTGTAAAGGACTTATTCCCTTGCTGCTCCTGGGGTAGCTGTGGTCCTGGGTGAGGTACTTGTTGTTGAGAAATGGAAATCTGATAAATAGCCCCTCCACCATGTTCATGTAAACACACTAGTCAAACTCATTCACACCACACAGACATACACAGACACACATATGTACACATGCGTGAGTGCACGCTCACATCCCTAGAAAGGGAAGAGAAATGGAATCATGGGAATTAGGTAATGAGGGTATGAATATTATTGAATACATCATATACACTATGTGGAATTGTTTAAAAAATCCCACAAATAAACAATAGATACATGAATAAAAAGTAAGATGTGAGAGAAGGGGGGGGAACAAGGCAGGCAGGGGAGGGGAGGAGAGGAAGAGGAAGAGGGGAGGAGAAGGAGGAGAAGGAGGAGGAAGAGGAAGTGGAAGAGGGAAGGAGAGGAAGGGAAGGAAGAGGAAGAAGGATGTTAGGTACAGGAGGGCGTTGACAGGAGATCTCCTTAGGCTCAGGTGCAGACTGTTCAGGCTGTGAATATGGGTACCCCCTTGCTAAGGGCAGCCAGTCCTGGCTGCAGTCAGGGTACAGGCAGGGCAGCCAATTTCTTGGCAAGTCCTCTTGGGGGTCTCTATTTTACCCATCAGTAAACGGGATCTCCCAGCCCCAGAGGGTGGTTTGTGTGACCAGGGAAGACATTTGAGAGCCACTGGGGAGCAGAGAATGAGATACTGCGGGGACCTGCGCATGGACAGGCCGATATGGAGATGTCAGGGTGACAATCTCCAAGCAGGAAATCCGAGAAATTCCCCAGTTACAATTTTACTAAAAGGTCAAGTCTCCTCAGGCAAAACAGGAAAAATAAAATAGAACAAAGCCAAGAAGAAATTTTAGAAGTGGAGAAAGAGATCTAGCCAGACATCCCTGGAGTATAAATTCTTTAGTGGGAGAAGACAAGGATAAGGGCTGGTTGTATTTACATTTCCAACCCTTCTGGAACTTTCTAGGGTGGCAAGGAACATAAAACCTGCCCATACCTTTAATGCATGCTACATTTGGGAGACTGATTTAGAAGAAAGTCCCATAAGGAGGTAGTGAGTGTCACGATTACTCAAACTCTCTCTTCAGGAACATTCCCTGCTTGTAGGCAGTGAAGAGATTCTGAGTATCTGAGGGAATATTTACCAGAGGAGCCAGCACTGAGCATCCAGATTGGTCACCATCTGAAGGTCATGTCTGCATTCCTGAATGTGTGGATACTTCCAGGTGAAATCTTTCACCAAAGCCAAAGAGGAAAATGCATGAGTCTTCTCAGGCAAAAAAGCTTCTAGAACAAGTAGCTACTAAGAATCATTTGCCAGCCTGTTCCCTTGGGGAGTCATATGAATATAGTTATTGGATCTTTTTATCACTGCAGTAAAAGGAAGTCAAACTATAGAAGAATAGATAAATAAATCCTTCATTACATAACACAGAGCCTCATGATGATAAAGAAAGACACACTTGTCTCAGGTTGGAGGTGAGTTTTAAGTGTGAGGGTGCTTTGGGGAGGGTTACCCCAAATGATCAAGGCTCAAGGCTCATATATCAAATGAGCTTGTAGTTAGTCCACTTGTGTATGTGTGTGTGTGATGTGATGTGTGTACAGATGTCTTTGTGTGAGTGTGAATACACACCTGGAGGTCAATGTGTATGTGTGTGTGTGCGTGTATGTGGTGTGTGTACAGATGTCTTTGTGTGAGTGTGAATACACACCTGGAGGTCAGAGATCAACCTCAGGTGTTGTCTTTTCTCACTCCCCACGATATTTTTTGAACCTGTAGCTCACTGATTGGCTATGCTGGCCGGCCAATGAGCTTCAAGGACCGCCCTGTCTCTCCAGAACTGGAATCACAAACCTGTTCTCATCAAGCCTGGCTATGTGGGCGCTGTGGATCTGAGCTCAGGTCTTCGTATTTGCACGGCAGGGACTTTACTGACTGGTCTCATTTACTCTGAAGAGAGTTAGAACAGAGTGTCCCTGAGTTGACCAAGTCAGATATGCAAATTGCGGAAAGTTGGGGAATCCCAGTGGAGGAAGAAGTGAACTCACATGGAGTCACACTGACACTTTGAACATCTGACACGGAGCTTCCCGGTCTGTCTCTTACATCACTGATGTTTCCCCCACTTCCCCTTCTATTCATTGTTTTGTCATAAGCGTTTTTCATGCCCCTGGAAACTATTTCCTTATGGAAACATGAAAACGCATATAAGCTAAAGATCATGGACTTAGTATGAGCATACTGACCCCTAGCCTGTGTGCTCATCACCTGACCTGCCACTGTTTTCCCTCCAAACCTTTCTCCCTTCCAGAAATTTCAAAGTGGTTTCCAGGAATCAAATTTTATCTCTAGATGTTTTAATATGCACAAACTGAAAAATAAAGACACGCACACACACAAAAATCAAAACCAAAAAACCCTTAAAAGTAATCACAAACCATTTCTCATGTAAACATGATACTTCAAATATCACAGAGGATTTTGCCAATATTTATATTTCCCAGGTTTTCATATGTATTTTATTTTCTACAGTTTGTTTATATTGGGATCCAAACAAATTTGGTTCGTTCTTTTAGACTGACTCCCACCCCCATTTTTTTTTTTTTTAAATTGAGGAAGTCAACACATTGCTCTGGGGTTTTCTGAACATGGGGCAGAAGATGTGAGCATCTGAGGTTGCTGATGTCCCATGGGTGTCTCAGGCATGTTTGGATGTCATTTAGTTTTTCTGTATGCTTGTCATGTAGTTGGAGCCAGAGGTTTGGGCAAATTCAAGTTCAGATGTGGGGGCCCATCGAGATGACGTCACTGATGTTGGCTTCCGCAGGCTGGCCCGAGATGACGTCACTGATGTTGGCTTCC
>CAJQZJ010032218.1:4962624-4973567 GCA_907164525.1 Lophiomys imhausi | reverse complement strand
TGGCTTCCGCAGGCTGGCCCGAGATGACGTCACTGATGTTGGCTTCCACAGGACTGGCCTGTTTCCTTGTGGTCATCTGGGCTTGATTCCACAGCTCATGAGGAGCTTCAAAGCACCTCACCAGGTCTTTCTTATTTGCTCATGGATTGGAATCAGCTCCTCCACTCAATTCTTCGGTTCCCTGCAGTTATTATCGTGAAGACAGAGCACAGACAGTACTTTTAGACCAGGGGCTGGAGAGATGGTTCAGGGGTTAGGAGCACCGGCTGCTCTCGAAGAGGACCACAGTTCAATTCCCAGCAACCCCATGGTAGCTCACCACGATGTGTAACTCCAGTTACAAGGGCTCCAGCTCCTTCTTCTGTCCTTCACAGGCACTGAATATACACGGTGCACATGCACACATGCAGGTAAAACACTTATACACATAAAATAAATCTAAAAAATTCAAAGTATTTAAATCAGTTTCAGATAGTGTCAGAGTTCCAATCTCGGTCAGTGAGCTTTTTGTATTTCTAGTGACTGCATGGGAGTAATCTATCCCAGTTATTATTGTTTTTGTTTTTTTTTTTCAAACAGGGTTTCTCTGTGTAGCCCTGGCTGTCTTGGAACTCTCTGTAGACCAGGCTGACCTTGAACTCACAGAGATCTGCCTGTCTCTACCTCCTGAGCATTAGGATTAAAGGCTTGTGCCCACTGCCTGGTTCAATTATTTTTTTGTGACAAATTTCTCTGTGTTTCCCTGGCTGTCCTGGACTCGCTTTGTAGACCAGGCTGGCCTTGAACTCACAGAGATCCACCTGCCTTTGACTCCCGAGTGCTGGGATTAAAGGTGTGAGCCACCACACCTGGCCCAGTTATTTTTTTTTTTGTTTTTTTTTTAAAATAATTTATTTTTTTTCTTCAAGTTACATCTCAATCACAATCCCCTCCCTACTCCCCCCTCCAGTCCCACCCTTGCACCCTCCTCCCCCTCAACCCCCCCATCCTCTTCCCTTCTTTTTTTTTTTAGTTTAAGGTATTTATTTTTCTCCCCAACAGCTCTCCCTTTCAGACCAAATAATGGTTCTTTTTCTTATAACTATAAATACAATACAAAACAACAGAAATAAATAGGCCACGATTATAAGAGTTATATGGCTTAGCATACATTCCCAATGTCCAGTCCATATGTATTTGGCACCTGACTTTAACATTCTACTATCTAACCATCTCCATGAGTTGAAAGTTCTATATCTAACTCAGCTTTCATACTAACTTGCCTCATAATTTTAAAAATATCTTCTTAGATCCAGAACACCCTCTTGATTCATAAACAACTCAAAATTTAACTATGAGACTCTAGCTATCTATTCTTCAACCACCTCAGAGACCTGAGAGGGATAAATATATCTGATTACATAGGAAGTGCAGGGCCTGCAGCTTCCAAAACTAAAAAATGACATACCAGTGGCTGCCTGGACAGTTCCCATTTTCTCTCCATACATTACAGCATCAATCTTCAGCCATTTGGCCCCATTTCTCTGACAGACATTGGTTGTAGAGCAGGAATTATGAAGGACTTACCTACCCTGTCTTGGCAGAGCTAGGCTGTCGACTTACCTGCTTCCAAGTTTTGTCCTTTTTGGACAGAAGTCTGTCTACAGTTGAAGCAAGTGGTTTTTCTTGCCAAGAGAATGGCTTACCACCAATTCAATCATCTCCCACTGGAGGTTCTTCGATGCTCATCTTCTACTTGGAGTAATATAGGGGGTGCTGTCAGGAGCTGACATGTCTCGATATCAAGAAATCTTAAGTTAAGAAAATATTTTTGAATGCCATATTCTGCAGATCTCTTGAGGTTTTTGAAGATCTGGCCCAGTTATTATTCTTAATGATTCTCTAAACACATCTTCTTGGCAAGCAAGAGCTTATTGGGGTAGACTTGTGGTTTTTTCCAGCATATCCCCAGTAGCCTTTGGTAGTCACCTTGTTTTCTGGATGATACAAGCTTAGATTGTGAAGATCTTGTGAGTTTCCTACTCAGATCTGGACTCGGCCCTCTGAGCTGCCAGGTTCTGTCAGGTGGGAGATCAGTGCTAGAGACTGTGGTGTGGCCCTGTGGATGACCCTGGTGCTGAGCTGATTATGTGTCTCTGTGCTCACGCATGTTTTCCTTCATACTTCTCCAGGCATTATCTGTTCCTTTGAAATAAAGCACACTGGGAACGCACACTGATGGATGATTTTGAGAGTCAGCCCATCTTATGAGGAGGGACTGTTTGGGGTGATTCTTTGCCCTCTGAAGTCAGACAGAGATCTTGGGCCAAAGCCTCAAGCGGCTTCTGTCTCTTGCCTGGTAACTAGAGGTGGCAGCTAAAAACCTAGCTTGGGCAGTGCAGTGTAGATGGGCTCACATGTGGTAGCCAGGGCTCCCAGAAAGCACACTTAAGGGAGGCACTGTGTGACTTGCCCCTTGGTTCTACATCAAAGGTGTGCAAACAAAAGCCTCAGATGGGGAAAGAGTATGCAATGGTTTTAGAAAATTTAAGATTGTTCTAATGAGCTCTGACAGTTTGCTTCTTACACTGATTGAGCATAGCACTTAGTCATTGCAATATCCCCTCTGATCGGAGGAATGGGGTACTGGGTGGCCAATGGGCTGACATTTTGGTCTCAGTTCTGATGCTAATGAGCCCCACAACCTTGATCACATCCCTTGGGCTCTCTAAACCTCAGTCTCTTTATCCGTATATCAGGACAGCAGCCCTTGGCTCCCTCCTGGTGATGTTAGAAACAGGACAGGACAGCCATTGAGAAATGCTTGTAGACTGCAAAACTCAGTCAGTGTGCAAGACAGATAGATGGTCAGAGCCTTATTTCCCTCCTGGGATGGTAGCACATGTCAATGAGCACCCCTTCCTCCCTTTTTTCCTTTATTCCTTCCTCTATCTTTCCTTCTTCTCTATCTTCCCTCTGTCCCTCCCTCCCTCTCTGTCTTTATCCATCTTTCCTCTTCTTTCCTTTCTCCTTCTCTTTCTTGCTGCCCTCTTTCTTTCTACAGCATCCACTGAACTTCACCCTGAACTTTGGGCCACAGTACATTTTATTAATTCAGTTTTAGAATGTCCCTTGAACACTTCAGGTCAGAAAAGGAGTTAAAAACCATGCATTGGTGCTCCCTTCTCTACACACGAAAAGTGTGTTGGGGGTTTGAGAATTGCCTCAGCCATTAAGAGAACTGGCTGTTCTTCCATAGGACCCAGGTTTGAGTCCCAGCACCCACATGGCGGCTTACAACCATCTGTAACTCCACTCCTAGAAGATATGATACCCTCTTCTATCCTCTGTAGAATATATGTATGTAGTATACGACATACATTTAGGCAAAACACCCATGCACATGAAACAAACAACTTATAAAATTGTCTCAGGCCACGCCGGGCGTTGGTGGCGCACGCCTTTAATCCCAGCACTTGGGAGGCAGAGGTAGGTGGATCTCTGTGAGTTCGAGGCCAGCCTGGCCTACAAAGTGAGTCTAGGACAGCCAGAGCTGTTACACAGAGAAACCCTGTCTCGAAAAACCAAAAAAAAAAAAAAAATTGTCTCAGGCCACAGACTTTCAACTGAACATCCCGAATTAAAGGAGCAGGAAGCTGCTTGTCCTCCATGGGATGGGAACTGCTTGCCCTGGGACCTCATGGACAAATAGAGAAATCTGTTCTATCACATCCAGAGGAATGTGCCCTGGGCTCCCTGGGCCACAGGATCCCAAACAAGGTTTCCAGGACCCACTGGAGGACCAGCTTGCTGGGACTTTTCTTTGGAGCACTTCTTTCTGCTTCTGCACCAAACGGCACCTGAAGATATTTTCGACCAGCTACAGTGGCCACTTGCACAACTTCAGAAGCTCTGGAACTTTAGTAATGTGCTAAAAATAATAGCAATTGCAAAACTCAAATCTGATTGTTTCTCAGCATCTGTGAGGAGCCTGTAAGACTCAAAGTTGATGGGGCATGATAGACAAGGCTCTGTCATCCCCTTATGTCTTGGTAAGTCTGTATATTCTCCTTCTTCCTCTCCCCTCCCCTTCTTCCCCTCTCCTCCCCTCCCCTCCCCTCTCCTCTCCTCCTCTCCCTTCTCCTCTCCTGTCTTCCCCCAGTCCTCTCTCCCCCAAATCCTCTCTCTACAAGATAGTCCTGTCTTATTCCTGGTTTCACCTTCTGTAATTTTAGCTACTCAAACTCAACAGTGGTGTAAAAATGGGAAATGGAAAATTCCAGAAATGAGCAAGCTGTACATTTTAAGGCACTTAATGTTCTGAGCAGTGTGATGAAACCTTGTGTCACCCTGTTCAGGCTGTCAGAGTTCTGAGTCATCCTCTGTTTGCCACATAGTATCTAAACAGTATCCACATAGTGTCCACCTAGTATCCACATAGTATCCACATAGTGTCCACATAGTATCCACATAGTGTCCACATACTACCCACATAGTACCCACATAGTACCCACATAGTACTCACATAGTATCCACATAGTATGTGCTACCAACCCAGCAGTCACCTAGCAGCTATCTTGGTGGATACACATAGTGTGTCATGGGGCTTCCATTAGGAAGTCTTATTCCCTGCAGCAGTGGACTCAAGGTCCAAGAACAGCAACTCTGGCAATTCTATATGCCAAGCTGAAGCTGTAGGCATTTTACTTCCTTTAAGTGGAAGAGGAGAATCTTGATTTAGAAGAAAAGGGAAAAAATCCATATGTTGAAGTTGATGAGACTCACAGCACAGCAGGTGTTGAAGGGAGAGGCATTTATATAACTCAGAATGGTACAGTACTTGCTTTATTTTATTATTCGATATTGCTAACTTCTTTTTTAGAGTTTTGTGCATATGTGTGTTTTTCTGGTATGTATATATGTGCATTGCATGTATGCAGTGGACTTTGGAGTCTCTGGAGCTGTAGTCACAGACTGAGCCACCATGTAGGTGCTGAGTAATAAATCTAGGTCCTCTGTGAGGATAGTAAACATTCTTAATTCCTGCTCTATCTATGTTTTGTTTAGACTTATTTATGTGGATGTTTTTCTCATGTGTATGCCTGTGTTCCATGTATGTGCTGGTGCCCAGGGAAGATAGAAGAGGAAGTCAGATCCTCTGGAACTGGAGCTACAGATGGTTGTGAGCTACCACGTGGGTGCTGAGAATCAAACCTGAGTGCTCTTAAGCCCTGCCATCTCTCAGCCCTAGTACTGCTAGCTTCTCCTGCCTAATTTATAATTTAAATGTTGTCATAGCTATGTATAGAAAATAAACACAACACATATACTAACTATACAGTACTATCCAAGACACACCCAGGCACCCACTGCAGGGTCCTGGGTGTATCTGCTGCCAATGGGGGCCACTCCTGTATGTAAGACACTGAATTAGCAAAGGCTAACCACTGCAACAATTAACCCCAGTGTTTCAGGGACTTAGCACAGCAGAACTTGATCCTCAGTTGTGTACAGCCCAGTGGTGGTGGAAGCTCCAGGAGCAGGGGGAGGAAGTCCGTTTATAGTACCATTTAGGTCCTAGAATCCTTCAACTTGAGATGTGTATGAGTCAGCTTCCTGCTGCTGTGACAAACCACCAGAGACAACCGACTGAACCTCTGGCTGAAGCCTAGCTGGCTTGGTCTCAGCCCTCCTTGGTTGCTCCAGCCTGTGAGAGAGCAGCGTGTCATGGCAGGTGTGCAGGAAGGTGTGGGGCAGGACATACGGGAGGGAGAACACCCGCGAGGCCAGCCTTGAGACAGGATGGTTGAGATCTTCAGGTCAGAAGCTACTCAAGCAAACGCTCATGCGAGCAGTTCTCCCACTTGCCCGCCCACGCCATGGCAATCTTGCTGCTGCTGTGTGAACATAGAGGAGGCGACACCAAGGACAGGCAGGCTCTGGAAAGCCAGAGATGGGTTCTCCCCGTGGTGTCCAGACATCTTCCTTGCTGATACCTCCCTTTAGCTCAGTGCTGTGCACCTTCCCGCCTTCACAAGATATCAGCGGGTTTCCACATCAAGTATCAGTGTAGTTAGGATCTAGGAAGTTTGAACTAACTCATCTTTCCTGGCCATATGCTAACTGTTGAAAGTAGCTCTTTTCTCTTTATTTCCTTTCCCCTCTCTCTGTCCCTTTCTCCCCACCTCCACTCCATCCCTTCCTCCCATCTCTGTATGCAGCCCAGACTGGCCTTGAACTTGTGATCTTCCTGGTAGGATCATAGGTGTGAGTCTGCACTCCCCACCTCCATTTCCTTTCCTACGACTTCCATTTTTCTTCTTCTTCTTCGTCCACTGGAACCTGGAACTCAATGGAGAGACTGAGTTGCTGACAAGACTTCAAAAGTGAATATGGTGAATATCTAAAAGAAACTATGGGTGTTCACTTCAGCAGCACATATACTAAAATTGGAACGATACAGAGAAGATTAGCATGGCCCCTGCGCAAGGATGACACACAAATTCGTGAAGCGTTCCATTTTTTAAAAGCAAAATTTCAGTACTCTTTGCCAGCTCTGCTTGCCCTTTAAGTCATGGGAATTTTTCTGTTAATATACTTTGACCTGAGAACACTACCCTGTTAGCATTCTGAAGAACTGATTGGGTTTCAGCTCGAATCTGTAACCTCTGGTTAATCATTATGTGTTACACAGTTTATGGATGAAATATATTTGGACAGGGATAGATAAAAAAAATAAATAAAAGAAACTATGGGAAAGGAGAAAATGCAGAGACAGGATCCAGAAGGGAGAAAGAAAAAAGGGTAGGAAAAATTAAATGTGAGATTGGATAGCATGTTGTCAGAACTGGGAACTCAAGGGATGAATGGAAAATGCCCTGAAGGAGAGCATGCAACCTGGTGCCTGAGAAGGGTGAAGGGCAGAAGCCACGCTGAGGAAGTGAAGGCCTCGGGTCCCCCATGAGTAATGGCCTCAGGCTGGATGCGTGCTCCATAAACACCCCAGTGTGGTTCATCCCTTCTCTGTCACAGAAGAGAAAACAGCTACACATTTTCTTCCTCAAACTCCCTCTAAGTGAGTGCTTTTGCCATTTTAGGGGAATGGTTTGTAGTAACTGCCAAAGTGACAGGATCTACAATCACCTGGGAGAGTGGCCTCTGGCATGCCTTGGGGGCATGAGGTGGGAAGATCCATCTTATTGTGAGAGGGGCCTTCCCTGGGCATGTAAATGCTCTCTGCAGTGCCAGCAGCAGTGTTAGGCTCCTCCATTGATAGATCACCCTGAGCTGTGAGCTGAACAGACCCTTTGAGCCCTAAGTCGCTTCTCTCAGGGTACTTTATTGAAGCAACAGGAAAAGAAATTAGGACAGGTTGTGGAGTCAGAGGGCAGGTGGCATTTCCCCACAGTGTAGCACCCTGCACAATCTTATCCGCCGCATGCTCATACGTGTTCCCTTTCATCTGACTCCAAATAGACCAATGATCCTGGTTGAAAGAGAACCCGCTGAAAGTTTTGTGCATGTATCTATTTGTGTACAAGCTGGTTCACACCACATATGATGGAACTTGCAGATACTTGTTGGGTGGCTTTGGAGACCAGTCAGTCATCACTCTGGCTGGGACTGCTGAGAGTTGATGAGGGGTCTCTGGATACTAGCCATCAGCATATGCTTCTTAGCTGACCAGTAGTGTCCACGTGAAGATACTTCCGGGTGCTCTGTGTACACGTGTTCTCTGGTGCCATCCCCAACTTGCCCATCAGGAGCCTCTGCTTGCGGTGGTCTCTCAGTCACTTGTCAGTCATACTTGGTAGGCTGTGTGGAGTTGTTGCAGTTTGTACTTCTGTAGTATATGATCATACAATTTTAATAAAAGTCAATTACTTATGGGTGCTGGCAGATGGTGAAGGCTCACATAGGTGCCAGAGAAAGAAGGAAATTTACATGTCAGATCACAATATTTTTGTCTTCAAAGTTTTTTCCTGTTTCTCCTACTCAGTCCTCAGGCCCATGCATGTGGTGTGTGTATGTGTGTCTTGCAGACACAAGCTTTTAAAGAAATTTTTCTCCAGGAAGTTTCTGTGACAACCCTGAAAACACTGAGATATTTTCTTTTAAAAAACCCAACCAAACCAATAATAATTAATACAAAATTTCTGGAAGCCTGTGGAGAAAGCAGCCAAGGCAATTAACAAGTTCCTGAGTAGTGGACCCATCATTTCTGCTACAGAAGTTCTAGTCATGCTGCAGACTGTCATTGTCTTGAATAGCTTTGATGAGGAATCCCTCTGCGTCCTTTTAACTTCTGGGGTAGGAATTTCCTGGAAAAATGAGAGTTGTCTAGTTTCCCCTGGGGAGGGGGAAGTAGAATAATTTTATTCTTGACAGCATGTGATTTTGTCAGATTCTCTTGTGGAAACTTTGACTTAGCATCAAATCAATATATAGTCTTGTGGCTGGCATCTATGACATTTTGGAAAGTTCTTCTAGGTAGGCTACAAGATTTCCCAAAGAAAATGATGTGAATGTAATCTTGTTACCCTAGGCTTCCATGCCTATTGTCCACCCAGAGGTGCCAAGCCAGTGTGGACATGGGTGAGCTTGGAATGCCAATAGGGGCAGCCAGCATCTCCTTCAGGGATCTGCCCTTAAGCCAGTGTGGCTCTGTGTCACAAGTGGGGCTTCAGAGTGCTGACTGACATCCACCTACAGTTGCATCAGAACGTCACTGAAGTTATCCATGGGGCTCTTGTTTCTGGCTTGCCCTGACCACTGATAGCCTGGAGTGCAAAGCCTATTCCGGAGTGAGGGAGGGTGGCATGACCCTTTGTTTGGATTCTGGCTCCTGTCTCTGAGGATTCACAGTATCTTATGGGAAGACAACTAGCTCATGGAACCCTCATGGGTCACCAAGTTCCAGTGACATCAGGGCCTGGTCCCCTCAGATACCTGGTGGGGGACTTGGGTGTCTGAAAATGAAAGAATATGAGCTGGTTTTGGTCTTGAGTGTGGAGGTTTGAATGAGAATGGCTCTCACAGGCTCATATTGTGGTTTCCAGTTGGTGGAACTGTTTGGGAGGGATTAGGAGGTGTGGCCTTATTGGAGGAGATGTGTCACTTGGGGTGAGTTTTGGGGATTCAAAAGAACATGTCATTCTCACCTCTCTCTGTCTGCCTCATGGTTGTGAGTTAAGATGTACACTCTCAGATACTGCTCTAGCTCCATGCTGGCCTGCTGGCTGCCATGCTTCTCTCATAATGCTTGTGAACTCTAATCCTCTGAAACCATAATCCCCAGATAAACTAATTTCTAAATTGCCTTGGTCCTATTGCCTCACCACAGCAATAGAAAAGCAGCTAAGACAAGGAGTGAACCACTGGGTCTTGGCCACAGCCTTCAGTACACACACTATGCAATAGTCACACAGCTAATGTGACAGATTCCCTAGGGTCTCAATATCCCTCAGGAGAAATCTCCCATGAAGGACATTCCCTTCCTCTGGTTTTCTTGAGACTCCCGAGCTTGGAAAGACAGACCCACAGCCACACCCCATGCAGACTTGTAGAAACGTTAGGAATGATCTCTAAGCTGACTCTGCCCAGAGTCCTTACAAATTTCTGACACCTTCTCTGGAAGTCAGGGAGGAGGCCTCTTTGCGTGAAGTCCTTGAAGACCCGTTACTACCCAGCAACCCTGACTGCTGCTGAACAAAGTCGGAGAGAAGTTTCTGTTTTCTGTCAGGCCACTGTGGGGCTCAGTGACCCCCTTCTATACAAACGACATTCTAGATATATTAGGATTTGGGGCTTGTGTGGGCATCTCTGCCAGGCTACCCTGAAGATTCCTGGGTAGCTGTCTCACTAGTGTGTTCACCTTCTCAACATATAAACTTCACACAAGTATTTGTAGAACTCTACTTAATGGACATTTAATGTAAGTTTAACATTATTGTGAAACTATGTATCTATGTACTGTAGCAACATCTGTATTTGCAAAACAAGTTAGGTTTCTCTAGTAAGGTTGTGGCTGATGATAAGGGCAAAACCAAGATCTAGTTGTGATGATGAATTTCATTGATAAAGAGAATGCTTGATGCTATATTTTCCATGGTGAGATAGAATAAGCAGCCTTGAATGGAGAAACCAGATTATTCTGGTCTCCTGCCTCTGACCAAGGGGTCAGTAGGAGACACACTGTGGGGGGTTATACTGATGCCCCCCCCAAGCCAGTTTTCTGGGCAAGCCTTTGGCAGAAGGGCTTGGCCATGACTCCTGGGAATGAAGTGGGGCCCCAGGGTGCTGCAGGCGCCTGTCTAACCCCGCCTCTGCAGACAAGACTTCTTATGGCTTCTCATCCACACCCCAGTGGGCTTTAGGAGAACACTCTGTGGTAAATTTAGGCATTATTCACACTTGCTAATGAATAAGTCATCTCATGGAGATGACAGAGCTGGTCTAGGGGAAGTGGTTTCACGGGCTCAGAAGAGAGTGGTGAGCTGCACCACTCTGAGCCTCTGCAGAGTTCACCTTGCTGACTCCTGGGCTAGATGCCAGACAGGGCAGCCCTGCCACCCAGCAGTTCTGGGACTAGCCTCCATGCCAGCATGTAGGAATGTGGCCTGACAAGCATTCTTTTCAGATCCCACAGGTAGAATCTGCCAGGAAATTCAGCCCACAGCCTGTGGGCAGGAGGATAGTTTCTAGAAGCTTGGGTGGCAATTGGTGGAGAGAGTAGCTGGCTTGGGTTGGGAGTGAGAACGTCTAAGCCTCCATCCTGGCAGAGTTCAGAGTTCTTGGGAGAGAGAAAGCAGGAGGTGGTGGGGAGGAGTGTCAGGTGTAGTAGTTTTTTCGTGTTTGCCTGCTTGTTCCTCGCTAGTAAATGCATCCACCCTGCTGTTGCTGCCACCACAACTGTTACCACCATCCTTCACCAACAGCAACTGTTCCCACCATCCTTCACCAAC
>CAJQZJ010032218.1:4950607-4962614 GCA_907164525.1 Lophiomys imhausi | reverse complement strand
AACAGCAACTGTTACCACCATCCTTCACCAACAGCAACTGTTACCACGGCAGGATGTAGTTTCTCTGAAAACCAGATTCCCCAAGTCTCAGTTTGGTTATCAGCATGTCCAACACCATCAGTGTTCTCTTTAATTTGCCCTTCCCAGCAGCCTCTGCTTGCTAGGGGCAGAGTGCAGACCTGTCATTTGTCCCCATAGTACTTGGTTCTCCTATCTTTCCTTGCCAGCTACTTTCTTCCTCACACCTACGTTCAGGGAGTTACTGAGCACTAAAGAGATGCTCAGGCCTGACTTTTCCACCACCAATCCAGTGTGGGCCTTGCAGGCATTTACACGGACCCTCAACTAGGCACAAAACTCCTTGAGAAGTTTTGGACTCGACTGCCTACTGTAGCTGTTGCTTTATTCTTAAGTGGCACCTATGGATGGGCAGTTAAGCACTTGACTTTGCTCCTTGGCTTTCAGATTCTCAAATCAGATCTGTTCCAGGAACATTTAGCTCCATCATCCCAGCTCTGTCCTATGGGTGACAGTGACCCACTTAGATAGGGGAACATCAAGTTTTTTTAAAAATAAATTTATTTATTTGTTGCTTCAGGTTACATCTCCATCATATTGTCCTCTTTCCCCCCTTCCCAGCCCTGCTCTCCCACCCTCTACCCCCTAATGCTTCCATCCCACTCCTCTGGAGTGGAGTGTCCCTACATAACAGTTCCTCGTCCCAGTTCAGAAGTCATATGATGGCCAAGAGCCTCATACACTGGGGGCCTACAAGGCAGCACCACCAGTGAAAAGTGTCTCATTGCTAGGGAGAGAAAACTAAAAAACAAACAAACAAACAAAAATAAAAAAGTCTATGTCCATGTTCCCTTTGGTGCATTGGTTGTAGTATAGATATCCTGTACTATATAGCTAAAATCCTACTATAAGTGAATAGATGCCATGTGCATCCTTCTGAGTTAGCTCACTCAGGATGAGCTTCTCTAGTTCCATCCATTTGGCTGAAAATTGCATAATCATTGTTTCTGATAGATGAGTGATATTCCATTGTGTAGATGTACCACAGTTTTTAAATCCATTCTTCGGTTGAGGGACATCTGGGTTGTTTCCAGTTTCTAGCTATTACAAATAAGGCTGCTATGAACATACATGAGGAAACTTCCTTATGATTCTGTGAGGAGACATTTGGATGTATACCCAGAAGTGGTATGGCTGGGTCCTGAGGCAAAGCTATTCCAAGTTTTCTAAGATATCGCCATACTGACCTTCATAGTGGTTGCACAAGCCTGAACTCCCATCAGCAATGGAGGAGGGTTCCCCTTTCTCCACACCCTCGCCAGCATGCGCTATCATTTGAGCTTTTGATCTTAGCCATTCTGACAGGTGTGAGATGGAATCTCAGAGTCGTCTTGACTTTCATTTTTCTGATGATTAAGAATGTTGAGCATTTTTTCAAGTGTCTCTCAGCCATTAGGGATTCCTCCTTTGTGAATTCTCTGTTTAGCTCTGTTCCCCATTTTTTGATTGCATTATTTGGTTTCTTGGCATTTAATTTCTTGAGTTCTTTGTAGATTTTGGATATTAGCCCTCTGTCAGATGTGGGGTTGGTGAAGATTTTTTCCCAATCTGTAGGCTGCCGTTTTGTTCGAATGACAGCGTCTTTTGCCTTATAGAAGCTTTTCAGTTTCATGAGGTCCCATTTATTGATTGTTGGTCTTAGGTCCTGAGCTGTTGGTGTTCTGTTCAGGAAGTTGTCACCTGTGCCAATGAGGGGAACATCAAGTTTAAGCAAGGAACACAGGGTACTTGGATGGGCATTCTTGCAGCCCCAGGCTGGCTTGGAGGACTTATGATGTTGGGACCAGGAAGTTATAGGTCAGTAGTGTTGTGGACTGATCTACAGTGTGTCATGGGTCCTTTCCCTATGTGTATACATATGTGTGTGCACAAATATGCATGCATGCATGCACACACACACATTCACTCACACACATGCACACGCACATTCATTCACACACACTCACACGTGCTCACAATTCCCTCACACACTCACACACACACGCAAATATTCACTCACACACACGCACACTTACACACACACATCCACTCATATACATATTGCACAGACACACTCACACCATACACACCACACACACATGCACATACCACACACACATTCACACATACACATACACAGAGTTCTGATTGTATTTGTACTGTTCAGCTCTTTTTACACTTTCTAGGAAAAACTACCATGCCCTATTCAGATCTTGAAACTATTGCCTGACAGGAAAGGACAGCATTGGCTTCTCTTGGACAGTCAGATGTTGGTAAATACTGTGTCCTCTGATTCTATAAGGTTTATCTTGATTATCAACTCAACTGGATTGAGACACTCCTGGATAGTTGGTACAGCAAGCTGCCAGGTGTGTCGGGCAGATATTTCCAAAAGGAGTTATTTTACGTATGGGGAAGCTCCATCCCGGACATGGGCCATCCTCTAGGCTATGGATTTGGGCAGCACTGAGGAGGGAAAGGAAACATCAAGCCCTCAGGTGTTTTCTCCCACTGCTTCCTTGCTTCCCTAAGTGAGAGCTTCACTTTGCTACGCCCTTCCACCGTTAGGATGGACTGGAATTGTGAACCCAAATGAATCTTTTTGTCCTTAGCTTGCTTATGTCCGGGATTTGTCATGGTGATGAGGCCTAGTACAGCCTATATCATGCTGTGTGCTTGCTTATAGGAGTAGACCACATCTCTTTTCTGGTGGCTTGGACCCCAGAACATTCTTCTGAGAGTTCTGGAGCTTACCCTGTGGTTACTGAGACCTACGGATGAGCTGTTCAGGAACTGCTATCATTAGTGAACCCACAGGAATGCTTGGGACTGACTACCCAGGGTAGGTAAGGCCACGAGACTCCCTGAGTGGTGCTGGAGACATATCCCTCCATTATCTTGGTATTCTTCATCCACAACATGGAAGTGACCCTAAGTTCCCCTTTAGTAGATGAGTAAACTCAGTCCCCTCTGCAATGGAATATTACTCAGCCTTAAAAGGGGTGGGAATCCTGACACACACTACAGCCTGGGCCAATCTTGACTCACTGTGAGATTCCTGGGTAGTCTCATTCATAGAAACAGAAAGGGCAGTGGTTGCTGGAAGCTGGGAGCAGAGTGGCTTAGCATGAACCGGAACAGAGTTTCAATCATAAAGATGCAAGAGTTCAGAAGACAGATAGTCTGCGGTGATGGTCACACAGATGAGTGGATCAGTGGGGACCTGGGAACATGGCTCAGTGGCAGAACTCCCGATTAGTATGTGTGGCTCTGGGTTGACCTCAGCATCCCCCATCCCAATTAAAAAGTGGTTCAGAAACAAGGAAATCATGCAATTTGTAGCCAAATGGATGGAACTAGAGAAGCTCATCCTGAGTGAGCTAACCCAGACCCAAAAGGATGCACATGGCATCTATTCACTTATAATTGGATTTTAGCCATATAGTCCAGGATAACTATCCTACAACCAATGCACCAAAGGGAACAGGAACATAGACTTTTTTTTTTCCTGTCAATGAGACACTTTGCCCTAGTGGTGCTGCCTTGTAGGCCCCCAGTATATGAGGAGGCTCTTGGCCCTCATATGACTGCTGAACTGGGGCAGACACTCCAATCCAGAGGAGTAGGATGGAAGGGATAGGGGGTAGAGGGTGGGAGGGTGGGACTGGGAGGGGTGGAAAGAGGACACTGTGATGGAGATGTAACCTGAAGTAATAAATAAATATTAAAAAAGTGGTTCATCTTATTTATATTTTACCTCATCTCCCTCAGGACACTGCAGATTTAGGAGATCCCTCAGGACCTCAGTGCCTACAAATCAAAGGCAGGAACCAAACAAAAGCAAGATGTTCTCCCACCAGGGAGAGGGCTAATCCTTTCCTGATATGGCCTTCCAGGCAGAATGGAATCATCTAAGTGCTTCATTGTCTTAGGACTCCTGGGCCCAGGAGGGACTTTGGACAGCACATGGGATTTGCATAGGGTGTGGTTTCCTGCGGGAGGCTTCAGGGTCTCAGACAGACCAGGTCTGGCATGAACAGAGGGAGCCACAGGGAGCAGGAAGCAGTTCTGATGCTTCTCCGTCTACTGGTTTTATGCAGTACGCAGAGCTGCCCTCAAACAAGAACTAGGCAGCCAGGCTACCTTCCAAGGCCCCTCAGTGTAACCGGAGTGGCAAGAAGGCAGAACAGCAAAGCAAACAGCAGACCTTGTCCCCGGGGAGAGCACTGTAGTGACATGGGAACACACAAACAGAGCTGTGCCCAGCCAGGAGACTTCAAGGTGCTTACAGAGAGGTACTGGGTCTTAGATGAGCTAGAAAAACAAATGAGTGAATGAATGGGGACCCATTTCCAAGTCTGGTGTGGTTTTCTGTATTTAACTCTTTTCAGTGCAAGGCTTTGGCTAGAGTCCTATTGCGGAGGGTCAGTTCCCACTCTGTGCAGGAAGAGGCACAGGTGGTCTTTGATTACTGGTCTCAAGTTCCCAGGGAGCCTCTGAGGAATAGGAGGCTTACAGGCAGTGTCCAGTCTTTGCTTCTGTGCTCTCAGCCAAGAGAAACACAAATTTGTCCATGAGAAAAAGTTTGTAAAGAGATGGAGTGTTTGTTTAGCACAAACAGCTAGCATTCACTTGGATGCTAAAGGCTGGTTCTAAAGGGACTTCTTGGAAAGGCCAAGAGCAGAGGGACAGACCCAGATGGTGCATGGCTGTGTGGAGAGTTTGCTACACTTGTCTTTGTTGACCAACAAGTATCACATTACGGTCTCACACAGCACCCAGTTGCTCTCGAGTTTAGGTGAGTTCATAAAGTTGTCACTTTCTAAGATTCTGAACTCGGTGCTGTATTTCTCTGTCTCCATCATCTACTCCACAGAAGGGGGACAGTAGGAAGAGTCCAGAGCTTCCTTTGTGATTGTGCTTGCTGGAATCAACAGCGAGTGAAAGGTCACCCTTGTATGCTGCTGTCTCAGTGAGTGTTCTGTTGCTGTGAAGAGACACCATGACCATGGCAGCTCTTACAAAGCAAAGCGTTTCACTGGGGCTGGCTTACAGTTCAGAGGTTTAGCCCATTGTCATCATGGTGAGAAGCATGGTGGCATGCAGGCAGACATGGTGCTGGAAAGATAGTGGAGAGTTCTATGTCTGGACCAGCAGGCAGCAGGAAAAGACAGCCACTAGTCCTGACTTGAGCTCCTGAAACCTCAAAGCCCAACCCTAGTGACTCACCACACCTCCTAACAGTATCATTCTCTATGGGCTTTGGGGTTCATTATTATTATTATTCAAACCACGACAGCTACAGATTAAACAGTAATGACAAAAATCTGTCAAAAGTCTAATCAAGAGATCTGCAAAATGGCAACTTCAAAGATGTGGCATGGCCTTTGTGCTCACGAGGCTGAGCAGACACCTGAGTGGTTTTTTTTTTTTTTTTTTGAGATGTAACGTGTCACTCTGTGTTCTCGGCAGAAGCTAGCCAGGGAGCCTCCACCATCTATCTGCACCTCAGCACTTCTTGGAGGGCTTCCATGGAGGCTGCAGTGAGAGCTGACAGGATGGAGGAGGTTGTGGGATAAAGTGACTGGATGCTCACAGAAGACCCAGGAGGCAGCTGCCACTCAGGATCAGAGTATCAGCGCATCTCAGATACAAACTGAATTGTATCTTGAAACATTTCTGTACCACACTCGGTTTACTGAGTCATTTTTCTTAGAAACTCTGTACTCCAGTGCTTCTAATATGGGGTGGTTAGTGGAACTTGTCTTGGTGAGTGAAGTTGAGATGGTTTTCCCAGGGGGTCTGAATGAAACAGTACCATTAAAAGAATCCTCACTTGTACAGAGAGAAAATGGGAACTGTCCAGGCAGCCACTGGTATGTCATTTCTTAGTTTTGGAAGCTACAGGCCCTGCACTTCCTATATAATCAGATATATTTATCCCTCTCAGGTCTCTGAGGTGGTTGAAGACTAGATAACTAGAGTCTCATAGTTAAATTTTGAGTGGTTTAGGAATTAAGAGGGTGTTCTGGATCTAAAAAGATGTTTTAAAAATTGTGATGCAAGTTAGGATGGAAGCTGAGTTGGATATAGAACTTTAAACTCATGAAGATGGTTTGATAGTAGAATGTTAAAGTCAGGTGCCAAATACATATGGACTGGACATTGGGAATGTATGCTAAGCCATATAACTCTCATAATTGTGGCCTATTTATTTCTTTTGTTTTTTATTGTATTTGTTATAAGAGAAATAGCCATGTGTTGGACTGAAAGGGGGAGCTGTTGGGGGGAGGGGAAAGATATACCTTAAACTAAAAAAAAAAAGTGGATTGGGGTTAAGGGGGAAGAGGGTGGGACCAGAGGGGGGAGTAGGGAGGGGGACTGTGATTGAGATGTAACTTGAAGAAAAAAAAGTATCCTCACTGATGAGGTCAGCCACAAGAGTCTGAGTATATCTGCTAAATGTCAGGGGAACCCAGGGAAATGCAGCCAGTTATGTCTGGGATGTGGAAAGCATGTAACATTATACTCACATATTTAATACCTCTCTCCCATAGATAAACTCATATTAAGAACTTGGTTCACATGGTTATGGGTGCTGGGAAGTCCTAAGAGCTGCAATGCAGGTGGAGATTCTGGAAAGTGAATGATATGTCAAAGTTCATATCTGAAGGCAAGAGGTGGCCAGCAGCTCGCTCTGATGATGTCAGCAGAGAGCTCTCTGCCTTATCCTTGGATGATCTGCCTTAGTTCAACTCACACCTTGGGCTGACTATCTGAGGCTCACATTTGGAGGATAATTTGCTTTACTTAATCTAGCAGTTCAAAGGCTAATTAAATCCCTGAACACTTTCATCGGCTTATTACTGGCTCATCAAGTTGACATTTTAAATTAGCATACACCTGTGGAGTTCAAGTCAGGGACCCTCTGTGCATGTATCTGCTGAGGAAATGCCTGGCCGCTGTGACTTGTCTTATAATTCAATGATTCATCGTGTTCAACCTTGATTCCAGTTGGATCAAAGAGCTGAAGATGAAAGACAAGACCATAGGAATTTCCACAGAAGAAAAAGGCCACAGGAGTTTGTGTACAGGGATGTATGTTTCCCAAGAGAAAGTACCTCATCAATCAAACGTGGTAGGCAGGAGTGTCAATAGTTAATATTGGAGATATGCTCGCATTCTACTAGACCAGTGTCTGGACTTTAGGGATGGGAAATGTGTTGATTGATCTTCACTGTCAACTTGACTGGGTTTGGAACCACATGGGAGATACATTTCCATGTGTGTCTGTGGGACATTTCCAGAGAGGACTAACCAATTAAAGAGGAAAGACCAACTCTCCAGGAAAGTAGCACTGTCCCATGGTCTGGGGGCCCTGACTGAATAAAAACAAAGATGAGGAAATTGAGGTGAGCACCAGGATTCATCTCTTTGCTTCCTGACTGAAGATGCCATGTGACCAGATGCCTCAAACTCCTGCCGCCATGCCTTCCCTGCCATGGTAGACTTTACACCAAAATAAACCCTTTCTTCCTTAAGTTGCCTTCTGTCAGGTGTTTTGTTACAGCAGTGGAAGCAGTAACATAGGAAAAGATGAGTGAGTAAGAATGTGAGAGCACATAGTGAAATGTTGTCACCAGCAAGGCCTCACTGATAGAGAAAATGTCGTAGGAGCCAGAGGTCGGGATGGCAGCTGTGAAGCGTCGTGGAGACATGACGGGCGGTAGTGTGTGAGTGATCCTCAGATATCCATGGTTGTTACACAAGATCCATACAAGGTCAAGCTATTCAATGTTCCAGTATAGGGGGGTGCTCATAAGCCTCCCTCCTAGTGAGAAGCTGTAGGCAATTGATGGCTGTTGTAGGGTAGAAAAAAAATCACTTTTCTTCAGGGGTGGGAACCCCGGCAGGTTGCCCATGCTACAATGGGTAGCCACACCTTATGTGAGCAACACTAACTAGACTTAAGAGACCATTAATTGGACTTAGTAGGTCTATCTATATCTATCTATCTATCATTTATCTATGTGTGTGTCTGTCTGTGTATGTATCTATCTTTCTATGTATGTATGTATGTTTCTATGTATGTATGTATGTATGTATCTATCTATATCTATGTATGTATGTATGTATGTATTTATGTACCTACCTACCTACCTATCATTTATATAGAACATGAAAGTGGGAAGGAGATATGGTGTGGGAAGGACCCACGAGGAGTTAGAGGAGGGAGTAAGGAGGTAGAGTTGATAAATATAAAATGCATTCATGTGTGAAAGAAAAAAAAGAGCAATATGGTAGATTTGGGAGAAAATAGGGTTCAGAAAGCTATGCCAATAACGAAGATCAATGAAGACTGTGCAGGGGGTCATAGAAGAAATGGATCAGTGTACTGAGTTATCCTTTCTGGGTTCAGAATAATCTGTCTGCCCTTTTCTCCCTGTCATGTAGGTCTTTAAAACCTTTTGCTGTTTGCCTATTTTTCTCACAATTCCTCCCAATTAACATTGGTGTATATGTATGTGAGTGCATGTGTACAGGTACATGTACATGTGTGTGTGTAGGCTTGTGGAGGCCTGAGCTTGACAGTGGGTATCTTTCTCAATTTTTCTCTATTACTATTATTATATTATTACTATTTTGAGACAGGGTCTGTATAGCCCTGGCTGGCCTGGAACTCACTCTATAGACCAGGCTGGCCTTGATTGTACAGAGATCCATCTGCCTCTGCCTCCTGAGTGTGTGAGCCACCTCCAGCTTCCTCCTTATTTGTTTTGATTCAGGGTCTTGTGATTATGACTGAGTTAGACTGGCCAGGCATCTCCCTGGGATTCTTCTGTCTTTGCCCCTGCCTGCTCCAGTGTCAGGAATCAGATCCATGTGACTGTACCCAGCTTTCTACATGGGTGATGGGAACCCAAACTCAGGTCTTGGGTCCTTTACTGAATGAGCCATCTTCCCAACTCGTCCCCATGCCAGTGGCCCTGCTGGTGCTGGTGCATGTGCTGTGTTAGGCGCTAATGAACTTGATGCTTTTGAAAGTGAGAAGGGTAATTTTGTAATTGCAAGATACTGGCAACACATAATTGTTCTTTAGGAGAAGACTGGATAACCTAATATGACAGCTCATGCCGGTAATCCTAGCACTCAGGAGACTGAGGCAGGAGAATTGCCATCAGTGTGAAGCCAGACAAGCCAGGTCTACAGAATAAGATCCTGTCTCAAAAAAAAAAAATGTATAGGATGGGGACAAAATACACCTTTTGGCAGAGTTGGACCTAACCCATTTTGGTCCAACTCGGAAAGCTGCGCAGACTTTAGATTTCCAAAGCATCAGACGGCCAAAATGCCAGGATTGGACTGAGTACTGGAGCGAGACTCTTGGAGGCCCAAAACAACTGAATGTTGAGCCTAATAAACTTTTTATCTTGCAAATAAGTGGGTTCTAGGACTAAAGAGACAATTCTTACAAGAGCGGCCCCACTTAATGGTTGTTATAAACTGCCTTAAGATCTGACAAACGAGATTCACAGACTAGAAGGCTGAAAGATTTGGTGGAAATCAACCACCAATGTGGATCCATGCCAAAATTTAAGAGAATATCCTTTTAAGAAACTTTAGGTTAGAGTTAAGTGTTTGTTTTATAGATATTAGGGTGTTGTGGATTAGGTTTTAGAATTAGGGTTTAGGCTTTGGGATTTAGGATAGGGAATTGTTAAGTATGAATAAATATATGATTGTCAAATAAAATTTTACTGCTACAGACAGTTGGTCAAGGAATGGAACTGTTACAGAGAGCTCCGAGTAGGGTTCACAGTGTACAAAATGGGTGGGGAGAGTACGAAGTTGCTTGTATTTGCATAATAGTATGCATAATTTAATAAAACATTCAAGGAATACAAACTTTCCTTTCTAGAGTGGAATCCCATGGGCAGGAGGAGGGCATGCTGTGAGCAGGGCAAGCAGGAAGGGCCCTTCTCACAAGTGGACTTTCATAAGATTTTTGGTCCCACACAATTTCTTACCATTCACAGATCAAATATAGCTGAATATGATACAAAGAAAATTCAGTCCAGATGAAAAGCTGCCTCAGCCCTGTCCAGTAAAACCCCTTCATTTTCCAGCCTGAGACCAGCCCTGCTCTTGGGGTAATAGCCTTTGGCAGATGTCATTTCATGGCAGTGAGAATGAACACAGAAGGCAGGGTCCCAAGTCTCCACATCTGGCTCAACCTTTTGTCACCAGGGTTTTAGCTGTGTCATGGGTTTCAGAAAGGGAACATAACAATCAAGTTTTTGAAACTTTTGCACAGAGGGTGCAACCTTGTTGTTTTCTTTGGAAGGGTTTCATGTGTGGTGGACACAATGTGGGAGAGACACTGAGGATAAGACCAGGCAGGCTTCAGGACTCATCAGAGTCCCCAGGGCATGAGCGCTGGTTGCTTCCTTAGAAGAGGCTCCCCAGGTGGGCTGGGAGATGCTCAGTCAGTAAAGTGCTCACAGGACAAGCATGAGTTCAGATCTCCAACACCCATGTAAAAGCTAGGCTTGGCAACAATGGGGAAGTAGAAACAGAAGATTCTGGGACTCACTGGTTGGCTAGACTAGGAGAATCAGTCAAATGCTTGACTATGAATTGAAAGCTCGGGGACAGGAGGGCACCCATGTGCGATTCAATGGTTGTTAGCAGAGCAACAGTGGACAACAATCCCCACTATGTAATTCCAGAACATTCTCATCTCCCCAGAAGAAACTCCTTACCTGTGAATCCCACCCCCAACCTAAATATGTCTCTCTGGCTACCAATGATATGTATTTCATATGAACCATGTCATACCACATACAAACCTTGTGATTGGCTTGTTCTGTTCAGGTCCTTGTACCTGTGTTCCTATTTCATTTTTTTTTTCATGGCCAAGTAACAGTCCTCTGTCTGGGGAAATGTCATATTGTGTATCAATTCATCAATGGGGGGGGGGTCCCAAGTTCACCCAGTCAAGAGATCCTCTGAGCCTCATGTGGACAGAAGCAAGGCAGTGACAGGAAGGGGCTGCCAGAGTCCCAGAGGGCATGAGTGAGGGGTGAGGTAAGATAGCAGTCGCCAGTTAGATGTGTCTGTATGTGTGGTGCATATGGGGTGTATATGTGTGGTGGATATGGGGTGTGTGTGCATATACTGTATATGGTGTATGTGTGTGGTCTGTATGGGGCGTGTATATTGTGTGTGTGTGTGTGTGTGTGGTCTGTGTGGGGTGTGTGTATTGTGTGTGTGTGTCCTCCCTTGCTGCAGGTCTTTCTGGGTCACCACTGAGCATGATCCTCGGAGCTGCATGATGATCATGTGTGTGAGCCCTTCTGGATGTCCCTGTCCCCAGGGCCTCCATCTGATATGTCCTGAGACTCTGTGCATGCTTTCTTTGGAATAAGAGTGAGACAGTAAGTGACATCAGGAGAGGTGAGCTGTCCTGCATGCACCCGGATACGGGAGTGAACGTAACTTTCCTCTGTGGGTTGTGGCCTTTGACCTCAGAGAGGCATGACAATGGAACTAGCCAGGAAATGATGAGGAATGGCCTCTTCTGCCAAGAAGGGCTCCTCAGGGGAAATGCTGCTTGCATCCTGCTGCACAAAAGCCGGTGCTGAATGGAGTTGGAGAGTTAAAAAAAAAAAAAACAAAAAACAAAAAAAACAAAACAGAGTGGAACTGACTCCAGTGTAGATGGGACATCCTGATGGTGCCTCCCGTCTGCTTCCGGCCAGCAAAGTGCTTCTGGGTCTGGCTTCCCAGGGCCTGGTATTTACCAAAGAAGAAAACGTCCTCTCACCAGAGAGATGGTTCAGCCCTGCACTTTGCTTTGATGTGCCTTGTCTTTCCACCTGGAAGATCACACTGTTGACATTACACACACACACACACACACACACACACACACACACACACACACACA
>CAJQZJ010032218.1:4917359-4945145 GCA_907164525.1 Lophiomys imhausi | reverse complement strand
TGTGCCAGTACAGTCTGACACGTCACCCTGTGTGTGTGCATGTGTGTGTGTGTGCCAGTACAGTCTCACACGTCAACCTGTGTGTGTGTGCCAGTACAGTCTCACACATCACCCTGAGTATGTGAGTGTGTGTGCGTGGGTGTGCCAGTATAGTCTCACACCTCACCCTGTGTGTGTGTGCGTGTGTGTGCCAGTACAGTCTCACACCTCACCCTGTGTGTGTGTGCCAGTACAGTCTTACACATCACCCTGTGTGTGTGTGCCAGTACAGTCTCACATGTCACCCTGTGTGTGTGTGTGTGCCAGTACAGTCTCACACATCACCCTGTGTATGTGAGTGTGTGTGCGTGGTGTGCCAGTATAGTCTCACACCTCACCCTGTGTGTGTGTGCCAGTACAGTCTCACACGTCACCCTGTGTGTGTGTGCCAGTACAGTCTCACACCTCACCCTGTGTGTGTGTGCCAGTATACTCTCACACCTCACCCTGTGTGTGTGTGTGTGCATGTGTGTGTGCCAGTACACTCTCACACCTCACTCTGTGTGTGTGCATGTGTGTGTCAGTACAGTCTCATACCTCACCCTGTGTGTGTGCGTGTGTGTGCCAGTACAGTCTCACATCTAACCCTCTGTGTGTGTGTGTGTGTGTGTGTGTGTGTGTGTGTCTGTGTGTGCATGTATTCACATGTAGAGACCAGAGGTTGACATTGGGTGTCATTCTCAATTGCTGTTCCCTTTATCTTTTGAACAAGGTCCCTCACTGAACCCAGAGCTCACAAATAGACTAAAGCTAGCCAGAGAGCACAGAGACCCACTGTCGCCACACGACTCCCACAGGGCTAGGGTTACAGTCATGTGAGGGCACACCTGGATTTTATGTGGTGCCGAGGATCCGAGTACAGCTCCTCACATCTGCAAGTCAACAGCTGAACTTCACCTGCTGAACTCTCCCCCAGACCCCTGCTCCAGTCCTGAGACACCATCATGCCAGACTTTGCCTGAAGATACCAGCCTATCCTTATTTTACCCGGTTATCTCAGGTTGAGATGTCAAATGCTCCAAAGTTCCTTTGTCCCTGGGAATAGTGGACAGAAAATTTAAGTGTTAAATCCTCTCATTTCCTAGAACTGACATCTCTAATGTGAGACTGTGATTCTTAAGACCTAGAAAACCTGCTGGAGGGCTTTGGCCAGATCGTTCTAGAGTGTCCATTTTGTGTATTTTAAAATCTAACCTTATTAGGGGATGCAGTCCACCATGGTGGCAGGGCATGCGGCTACCTGATCACACTGTCAGGAAGCAGAGAAAGCAGGAAGTAGGCTCAGCTTTAAAACCTCAAGGCCTGCCCCAGTGACTGCTTCCTCCAGCAAAGCTCCACCTCTGAGAGGTTTCCATAACCTCATCAAACAGTGACACTAACTGGGGACCTAGTGTTCAGACACGTGAGCCTATGTGGGCATTTCTCTCAGAGGCTTGCACCTCCACAACCTGGTTCAGTCCCTAAGTCTTAAGATGCCGCTCCACAGTCTCAGCAGGGTTTATTTACTACTTTTTGGAAGGCAGGCACACTTACTCAAAGTCAGCTTTGATTGCTATGAGGGATCACAAACCCCCTTGTCGTAATTCTGTGTTTTTCAAGCAGGGGTCACTGAAGGCACTAAATAAGATGTTTCAGTGACAAGTCTTGTCTCTCCAGCAAGACTGTAGGGTGTCTCATAAGGATGGGGGAATGACTGCCAGTGGCCCTGCATAGGGGCTTGCACAGTACAGTGGTTCCATTGTGGGGCCAAGGGGCTTGATTTCCTGTTATAGCACATTGTCATTGAATCACTCAAGAGGCCAAGGTGGCTGCGGAGACAAGGCTCGTCCTGAAAATGTATATTCCACTGGGGGGAAAATGGGAAAACATACTTGGCCAGGGTCATGGTGGAATTGCAGGGAAAGGGGCTGTTGCATGTGTTTGAAGATTCCAGAAGAACAAAGTGGTAAAAAAAAAAAAAAAAAAAGATGTGGAGGAAGTGGAGTAGGGTGTGGACAGTACCCCACACAGATGGCAGGAAAGAAGGGATTTTTGCTGGGACAAGCTGACATCCATACCTGATAGGAGATAGAACCTGGCTGGGGCTGCTTGGAGTACTGACCCTGAGATGCTGAGTGGGGACTGGGTGGCTTCCCTGGATGGGGTGGGGGATGGGTGGGACCAGCTGCTTCCTGCTGCTCTTGCTGCCCTTGGAGAGTAGTGCTGAACTCAACATGGATCGATGCTCTTTGGGTCACAGGATCTCAGGCCTCTAGTTCTCACATGGGGAACTGGGAAAACTTTTGAGGTAGAAAGAGGGCTGTGGTCCCTTCCTTCCCCCAAACCTCATTGCTCGCATCTGCTCCACAACCTGTGGCTTTCCCTCCTTCCTCTCAGCCTTAGTGTGCTGTGTGTGAAGCCAAAGAGTGGGTGTGGATTGCCCTGGTGTCCCTGAACTTTCTGTGCCAGTCTTTGTTTAGCCACTGTCCCAGATAAGGGGACAGAGAATGAAAGCTGTGGCCCTAGGTCTGTTCTAATTAGTATGCGGCTTTGCCTAAAGTTGCCTAAATGCCCTGGGTTTCAGTTTTGTCATCTGAAATGAAGTTAATGGCAGGGTTTTGGCTTGTTTGTTATTTTTCAAACTCAGAGGTAGCTGGGAGGATGAAACAGACCTGCACAGTGCCTGGTGTTTAGTGAGGGCTCGGTGAATGACATCAGCTCAGGGACACCCACAAGAGCAACAGCAAGTTTGTGGCCACCTCCTGGGTCTGTTATCTGATTGGGCAAATGAACTCATCACCTTGTGAGACCTGCATAGAGCGTCCTAGGTTCAGAGAACAAAGCGTGGCATGACACAGGGTTCCAGTGTGACCCACAGCAGAGCTTGAGGCCTCAGTCGCATGTTCCCAATCCATGGAAGTTCACTGAACTTCCAGTGTCTGACTCAGGAAGTGTGGACCAGACCCAGGGACCTGTGCCTGGGATGCGTGCCCGAGGTTGACCTTGCCGGAACAGTGACCCAGCTGGGCAGACTCTAGGCTTGATCCCAGCACTTCCTCCTCTAAGTTTGCATAATGCTTAGAACAGACTCAAAGGGCAAAAAATGATGGGTTCATTCTCACTTCTAAGCCCTAAATTAGTCTTTGTGTGTGCATGCTTGCTTGTGGAGACCAGAGAGCAACTGGGGTGTCTGTCCTTGGGCTCACCCACCTTGTTTCTTTTTTTGAAACCAGGGACCTGGGCTTGTGGATTAGGCTAGGCTGGCTGGCCAGTGAGCCCCAGGGTCTGCTTGTCTCCACTCTCTTCTAATACTGAGATTATGAGCAGATTTCACCACACACATCTTTTTATATGGACCAAGCTCAGGTCCTTATGCTTGGCTGTGAAGCGCATTACCAACTGACATGTCACCTCCACCAGGTTACTCTTGTTCTGTGAGGCTGTCTTCCAACTGGGAATATGGAAGTAGAATAATTTTTGTAGTTACATTATTGCTGAGATGAAATTTACAAAATGACAGCAGTTCCCCCTAACCAGAAAATACCCAGCTATGGAACACAGCCCATCTAAGAAACACTATTCTGCTATGCAGATGCCTTCTAACTATTCTAGGCTCTGAGAGGTTGTGAAGAGGTCATTCCATGATGAGGATCTGATGGCTTGAGGTGGCCAACACCAGGCTCTCAGTGGGTGTCCTTCAGTATTGAGGAGCATTGGTGCTTCCATGGGTGGAGCAGGTTGGCAGGCTTCTTGGCTGGCAGGGGAAGGTGGGAGCAGGATGCGATGGGGTGGGAGGCTTGGGTCAGCTTTCCTGTCATCCTATTCTGTTGGCCCGTACCTAAATTTAATGCCAGCTAAATAAAGGAATATATTCAGGGCAAAGGGAGGTGAGACTGGCCACAAGACAGTACACTGCTTGCCTTGGCTAGGAATGTATTCTTTGGGTGTCATTTTGCCAAGGGACGGTAGGGTCCCTGGAAGCTGTTGGGGCTGGAATGAGTAAGGAAGCAGAACTCACGGCCAAGGTTGTGAGCTGGAGAGGGGCTGCTGCTTGACTAGAGGAAGTAAAGGAGCCTGGTGTGTGTGTGGGGGGTGCGGTCTTCCAAGCTTGAGGCTCCTCAGATCTGGAGGACAGCAGTGGGCTCTTTTCAGGTACCTGCTGCCCTCTCCGTGGGCGGGGCTTCCTGCCTAGTGGCTGTTATCTTCTCTCATGCTGTTTCTTGTCTTCTGAGGCGGGGCTCTGAGGAAGCTTCAGGAATAAGGGCCAGCTGGCAAGCACGGCTGCTGTGTGGCTGAGAAGAGCACTTTACCACATCACCCACAAGCTTGATCTTGTCCCTTCTACGTTCCCAGTGACCAGTGGCCTTGTCCCATGTGTTAAAATCTAGATACCCCACTCCCCTCACTATAAACACCTTATTGGTGGTGGTGGTCCTGTATCAGTCAGGGGCAGAGAAGGTGACAGTCCTTTGTTCGTCCTACCTTGATGTCTGGCTTGGTGGCCAAAGCTGTATTATGCCTAGAACACATAAAAATCAAGTCAAATCAAATCCAGGCAGTGCAGTGCAGGTGGAGGAAGACAGAGGCCTGCCCTTCAGTTCGTGGCACAGATGGGCCATAGACACTCGCTTGCTGCCAAGCCACGCAGCATGGACCTTGCACCAGGCTAGCTGCTTGGCCAGCCCGCAGCAGGAGCCACCACAGTGGGCAGTACGTGGCAGTCAGATGGGAGAGAAAGAGACCTGGAGAAACTTGAGCATCCTGAAGAAGATGGAACTGGAGACTCCAGAGTGGAGGGGGGCAGCCTCTTGTGAGTGGACAGACAGCCCTGCCACCTGGGGCCATGGTGAGGGGTGTCAGCTGGAGCTGCCACTGAGGGCCATGTCTGAGTCCGTGGCTACCCAGAAACGGATCAGTGCCCATGTCTGTGGCTCATATCACCACCAGAGAGCATGGGGATGTTCCTGGCTGGAGAGCTGGCCCTGCTACTCATCTGGCATGAGGTGGCATGGGTGTGGGGGTGACCCCTCACCATCTGTGGTAGTCAGGAGGACTGGCCCTGGGGTCATAAGAGTGGGTGAGTTGGCCCTGTTACCTTGCTTCCTGTGGCACTTGGGAAAGCAGGCCCTACATCTTGCCTGGGCAGTACAGTAGAGTTGGCCTGGTGGAGGGGGGTGAGGCTGAGCCAGCCCTAAGGGCAAGAGCCCTGGAGAGCTGGTTCCCTCACTCCTCTGGGGTGAGGTGGTGTGGGTATGTCGGGGTGATGCCCTCCCCTTCCTCAATTACCACCTTTGGCAGTCAGGAGAACTGACCCTGAGGTCATGAAAGCTGGAGAGCTCGCCCTGCCCTTTCTCTGGCTGTAGCACTAGGGAGAATGGACCCTGTACCCTGCCTGGGCAACACAGTGGAGCTGGCCCTGATGGCAAAGGCAGCCTTTGAGCATCCTGAGGGTGTGAAAGAAAGAGACCTGACTCAGCCCCTCAGAGTCTTGGGAGACTGGGTCCTGCCCACTAGGTCCCGCCCACTGGGTCCCGCCCATTGACTGAGCAGCATAGTGGAGTGGCTCTGGAGGCCTGAGTGTAGGTGAGCTGGCCTCAATGGCATGAGAGCAGGAGAGCCGACCCTGCCTCCTCCCCATGGCAGCATTGGGTGGCCTATCCAGAGCAGTGCTGGAGAGCTCGCCCTAGAGATGCAGATAAGTGAGAGCCAATGTGCTGATCAGCTCAGTTACCACCCAGGCCCAGATTCAATCTATATCATCTGTGAATGGTTGAGACATGTGGAAGGGCCGGTCCTGCTGATCCACAGCTGCAGGATCTCTATGACACAGGGTAACAACAGGATAAACTGGGAGGAGTCACGATGAGGCTCCAATATTGATGGTGTCACGGAAGCCAGAGACCTGGAACCAGAACAATGACTCTTGGCGATGAACATTTGCAAGTGAACATTGTTTTAAAAAATAATGGTGCATTCTGTGCTGTGCGAAATGATCCAATCCAGGCCAAATTAAGTTATATAAAAACAGGTTTGTTGGATACAAGAGGGAAATAGAAACAGTATGCACACGCAGAGATAGAAGTGGGGAAGAGAGGCAGAGAGGGAAAGAGGAAAAAAAGAGAGAGAGTGCCCCAAAATGTCCAGGTTATATAGGGAAAATCTTCTGGGGATGGGGCATGCTCTGCAACAGGTAGAAACTGAGGCATGTTGGAAGAACCTGCAGGTCAGGTCCAGACACAGCAAAGACATGTGGACAGAGGGGAATACCGTGGGATATGCTGTGAAATACTACGGCTTCCACAATGACATGTTTTCTATGCCTTGTTGTGTATTTGTGTGTTTTATTTTGGGGAGGGAGGTTGGAAGGACGAAGGGCAGCTTTGAGGGAACCGGGAGATGAGTGGGACTGGGGTGCATGATGTGAGATTCACATAGAATCAATAGATAATTAAACAAACAAAACCTAGAGGCCCAGCCAGTGCTCCCCCTCCCCACTGCAGTGTCATGTGATGCCGGGAAAAGTAGTTGCTATCTGGTCTTCAAGAAGGGAATTCCCAAGGGGGCTGGGATGTGTGCTGTGGGGATCACAGGGATGTGTCTCGTAGTCCCAACCAAGCCACAAGAGCGGCACTCGGGGTACAGACCGGATCAGTCATGGGGTGTCACATTCACCCTAGCCCACCCACCAGTCCATAGACTCTGAAAGCTTTATGGAAACATGCTCATTGTCTGTGGCAAACCACAGGGACACTTCTGTGGCTGTGGAAGAAGTCTCGGTTCTTCTCCAGGAATGGAGGAGTCTTGGCTCTTGGTCTAGGGAAGAACGAGAGGTTTGCATGGAAAGGAGGGCGAAGTAGAAAGCCAGGCCCAGGTCCTCAAGCCTTCTGAGATGTGGTCAGTGGACTCTTCTTGAGTTCTGCCTCTGGCCTTTCACATGTATAATAAGCTACTTGTTTTAAGGCCACATGTTCAGGGGAGATGGGAATAGGAAGTTTCTAGATGAGTTGAATAATGGAAATTCCTGAGAATGTGACCCTGTCTGGAAGGAGGAAGTCATGCTCAATTAGAATGTCCTCAGGAAAAGAGAATACAGGGGTGCCATGTTGGGGAAGGATTCAGAGGGCCAGGCTGTGTGGCTTTTAAGTCAGGGTACTAGAGGGTAACCAGTAGCGGGGAGAGGCACAAAGGGTTCTCTCCTGAGTTTCATTGCCCTGTCCACATCCTGACTCCAGACTCCTTGCCTCCACAACTGAGGGAATGGATTTCTTTCTTCAAGTTAAGGACAACCCAATTACTACAAGGTTTGTGGTGACTTTGCAGTGGCCCTCTGAAATGAATCCAGCTGGGGAGCCCTTTCTTCAGGCACCCTGTCAGAAAACACAGAAGATGTGTTCTAGCATCTGGTAGGGAAATGGCCCCAGGCCCCCCAGCCTTCCTCTTATCTTCCTCTGTGTTGGCTTCCACTGTGGGGCCAGGGCAGCTGCAGGCAAAGCCTCTGCAGGCCAGGAACCCAGGAGGAAGCCTAGCAGTGGCCCATATTCTGAGTCAGATAGGAATCTTGGCTGTGGTGAAGGCTCTTTTCCTTTGCACTCTGTCTGTGTTCCAGAGATAAGGGAGAGGGCCCTGGCTCTAGCACAGAGGAAGCCATGGGAAGGAAGTCCTAGAGAAACAGCCATCCAACCGGAGAACCAGGCTTCACAAGGGGAGCTGAAGTCAGAGACCTGCACTGCTATGATGCTGCCTCTCACCAACTACATGAGTGAAGCAGGACACACCCACAAGCTGCCTCAGTTTCCTCAGCCTAGAGGATGCCAGGCAACTGATACACGACAAAGTTATGAGAGGCCCTGGTGCACAGGATTGTGAGAAGAACACAGCCTCACATGTTGCTGTCTGGGAAATTCCTCTAGCCAAGTGTTGAGACTGTGGTGTGTAATGTTCAGGCCCTCAGCTGGTTCTCATCTCTCCAAGGATTGTTAGGGTTAGACTTTTGTCACGTGATGAGACCCTCAGGGAAACAACCTAAAGGGAGGAACTCTGGCTCCAGAGGTTCTGCCCACGGGTGCCTTGCCCTACTGAGATGGGCTGGTGGTGGCCAGACCATTGTGGTGGCAGGAACACGTGGCAGGGGTGGGGGCTGCTCCCCATGGGCAGAGGAAGCAGAGAGAAGGCAGGGGACCCCCCAATGATTTACCTACTCCAGCTAGTCCCCGGCCCCAAAGCATCCACTGCGTCCCCCACCCCCCATAACACCCTAGCTAGAGAGTGAGCCCCAGCACGTGATCCAATAGGGGCACTTTGTATTTAGACTCAACGAGAGGTCATTTTGTACCATGGATCAGCCAGGCTGCCCACACCACCTCTCTGAATCATAACGGGTGGGCCTTGGGCTTCTCTGACTTGAAGAGGGAAGACAAACCAAGTGACCAGCTCCATGACTCTCACTGGACTTGAGGCCGAGATTGAAGGCGCCAAATGCTTCTTGGGCTTGGAGCTTTCAGAAAACAACTTCTTTCTATAAGACATTTGTCATGTAGGCAGGGGTCTGTCCCCAACCTTGCTTACCAGGAACAGGCCCTTCCAGAACAAAATCCTAAATGGAGAAGGGCTACAGAAGGCAGTGCCAGTGGCCATGGCCACACCTTTACTAACTAGCCTATTGTCTTCCCATCTTCCCTTATTCAGGAATGGCCTTGGGACTTCTCCAACACCCGCTGCTTCGGCAATTCAAGAAAAACACAGTGTTTCTTTGTCGAGTTAGCCGATCTCAGCGGACCTTGGAACCATTTCCTCTTAGCATTTCCCCTCCTCATTCTCCCACAGGGGACCTTCAAAGCGTAAGTTCTGCTGTCCCTGGGTAGAAAAGTTTTGCTTTGGACCTGGCTGATACTGTCTGCCACTGTAATAAACCCTGCTTGAAGCACAATCCGTCCCTCTTGAACCCTGTTTCTCCCCAAAACATAACAGCATAATATCTCCAGACAACGAGATTTCTGAGCTGTATGATGCAGTGTTAGGATTTATCATACCCTTGACCCTAAAAATTTAATTATTTAACTTGATTATTTAATCACGAAATGGACCAGTGGTCAAAAATTAGGATTTCATGTATGTTAAACACTTTTGGGAGGAGATAAAAGGTCTCTACTTCTCTAATGTTCTTTCTTAGAGGATATACGTACACGCATGTGTATGACAACAACGATAACAACAGATATAGAGTTTCATGTAGCCCAGGCTTCCCTTAAACTTACTACATAGCTGAGGATGACCCTGAACTCCTGATCTTCCTGACTCCACCTCCCAAAGGATTACAGGTCTGTACACTGTGCATGGTTTATGTGTGCTGGGAATTGAACCTGGTGCCTTGAGTGTGCTGAGCAAGCTCTCTACCCAACAGAGACTTGCCCCCAGCTCAGAACCTGGGGACTCATTGACCACATTACTGGTCCTAAGGTGGCTGGCTGGCTGCCTTTTACCCTGGGTTCCTAAGAAAGTCAGAGGCTCTAGGTGGCAAATCTACCTTGTAGGATAAGGCTGAGAGTGATATAATACAATAAGAGCACTGACGTTGCTGAGTGCATACTATGAGCTGGGTACTGTGCCTAGGACAAGTTCTCAGGGTCCCCTAACAACGTGTGGTGACACAGGCATCATTCACATTCTACAGGTGAGAAAAACAGGAAGAGGGAGAAAGTAACTGGGAGCCACATGATGTGGCTTCCGTCCTTCCTTTCTAGCTCTCCTTCCAAACTAGGTTAGTTCTTTGGCACTTCCATACATGTACCCAATGGCTTCTGGTTACTCACTATCCCCTCGGCCCTGTCAACACCACCTCAGTATCTACCCGACCCCTTTCCGGATTCATGACTTTTGGCTTTACTTTGTGACCCATTAGTTTAACCAGGGCCATCTGTGTGACCATTGGATTGGGACTATTCATCGGAGCCGAGTGATATTGTCAGTGTGTGTACACAACTGAAGGCAATAACTCCCAATTCCCCTGAGTGTGTTAGTAGGAAATAGTTCATCAGTGAGAAGCAGGGCTCCCTTCCCTCTCCTCCACACATGATGCCCTTTATAGAAGACCACATTTATTTATTTGTGTGTGTGTGTACATACGCGTGTATGTGCACATATACACGTAGATGCACGTGCTTGCAGTAGGACTCCTGTGGAGATAAGAGAACAATTTATGGGAGTTGGCTCTCTCTTTCCACCATGTGGTTCCAGGAATTGAAGCTGGGCCATCAGTCCAGATGACAAGCCCCTTTGCCTGGCTGAGCTGTTTCACAGTCCTGACTGATCCATTCTTGTGAAGACTCAGGGTTAAAGAGTCTTCTCAGTAGATGGCATTTCCCACCCTCCTCTTTATCTTCAGGTGAAGAACATTCTTTCTGCCCCTTCTTCTACAATGTTTCCTCAGCTTTGGAGGGCCTGGTGTGTACTGTGTAGAACTGAGCATCCGCTGCCATTTTCTCTCAACTTCCTGTGCCCACTGCAGCTCAGAAGATAGATAGGCTTTAGGGTGGGCTTCCAGTACTAGGTATGGTTTCCTTCCTGTGGTTGGGCCTCAAGCCTAAGAGAGCAACACTTTAAAAAGACCCATAACAGGCAAGGATGTTGAAGCAGTAGTTAAAAAACAATCTGGCTAGAAAAGTCCAGGCCCAGATAGATTCACAGCAGAATTCTGTCATTTAGGGAGTTGTAACCAATGTTTTTTTAGGTGAGCAAACAGACAGAGCATGCCTGGACCCCTCAAAGCCACCACCGTTCGTTCTGACATCAGAAGTCGATAAAGACGCAAAACAACTACAAAAGACAACTACAGACCAGTATACGTGTTGAACATAACTGTACACACTCTCAACAAAATACTTGCAAACTGAAAATAGGTATATATCGAACAGATCATTCACAATGATTGTTAGATTTATCTCAGAGCTGCAGGAATAGTTCATCATATGAGAATCAATAAATGTCATATAATTTATATAAGCGGACTTAAAGAATCACATGATCTCAATAGATGCAGGAAAGGCCTTTGACAAAATGCAACATTTCCTCCTGATAAAAAGTCATAGAGATACTGACATTAGAGGCAACATGCCTCAACATAGCAAAATTCACATGAGGCAACCCCACAGCTGACATTATGCTAACCAGAGGAAACCCAAAACAGTTATATTAAAATCAGGAGCAAGATAAGGATGCCTACTGTCTCCATTCCAATTCAACAAAGTGCTTAGCTAATGAGACAAGAGAGGGAAATGAAAGGGCCACAGACGGAAAACAAGTCAAACAACCCTGTGGGTAGATGTGATGCTTTAGGTGAGACCCTAAAGGCTCAACCAGAAAACTCCCTAGAACTGGTCAGCACTTTCAGCCAAGTGGCAGGTTCCAAAATTAACGTAGCAAAATCAGTAGCCTTGCTATATGCCAATGACAAACACACTGAGAAAGAAACCAGGGTAACAGTCCTGTTTACAGTAGCCTCAAAAAAGAAAGAGGATACCTGGAGTGAACCTATCCAAGGAGATAAACAGTCCCTAACCCAAAAACTTTAAAACCCCAAGGAAAGAAATTGCAGAAGACAGTGGACAGTGGAAAGACCTCCCCAGCCCATGGATTGGTAGAATTATTACTGTAAAAATAACCATCATACCAAAAGCAATTTACAGATTCAGTGCAAACTTTCATTGCCGCCACACTTCCCAGAAAGAGCAAAACCAACTTAAAAGTCACAGGGAAACACAAAGACCCTGGATAGTCAAAACAATCCCCAGCGAAAAGAATAATGCTGGAGGTGTATTACCACACTCATCTCCAGTTATACCGCAGAGCCATAGCAGTAAAAAAAAAAGCACAGCATTGTCACAACACACACACACGCACGCACGCACACACGCACGCACGCACGCACACGCGCGCGCTAATGGACTAGAGTTACCCAGACGTAAGCCTGTTACAGCCACTTGATGTCTGACAGTCTCCCCCCCCCCCCCCCCCCCCCCACCCACCAACGCACCCTCCAAGAAAAAAAAGCACCAAAAAGGAACCCGTTTACAGCCCCTTGATGTCTGACAGCCCCCCCCCCCCCCCCCAATACACACAGAGGAAAGAGCATCTTCAAAAATGATGTTGGAAAAACTGGCTGTCTACATGTAGAAGAACGAACCTAGACCCTTATCTCTTGCTCCTACATCTTTGCCACAGCACCCTGTTGTCTCTCCAGAGCTGAAGCCACAGTGCCTGGGTATCTGGCCCTGGTGGTAAGGAGTGGCAACAGCATCCACCTGGGACACAGCACAGTCACTGCCCTCAAATGACCCTGCATATCGCTTCAGCTCTGACCCAAGCTAACCTTGGCCCTGGGTGACTTCCTTAACACCCTGTAAGATGAGACATTTTCTTCTGTACCTGGCACACACTTTACCTGCTGCTGGAAAGATTAATCGCCTAAAGTATACGAATACCTGAGGGATTCTACTCCCAAGAAACATAGATACACTCTCTCCTGAGAAGTGAATTCATGGGTCACATTAGTACCCATGAGCCTGGCACAGGGCAGCCACACCCAGTACCTGTGAGGAACATGGAGGTTCCCCAAGAATATGCCACACAGTGTCATCACCCTCCAAGGGAAACAACCCACCCATTTTATCTTATCACCCTTGCCTAATCAGCACAAGAACATCTCTGTATTTTATCGCTTCTGTTTTTTCTTACCCTAACCCAAGGTCCAAGGCAGTCAGCTGATGGTGTGATTAGAACTCTGAACGACGTCATCATATACCTGGCCCAGCTGGTTTGGGCTGGGGCATCAGAAGCCGTGTCAGTGGTCAGCTGTGAGCTTGGCCTCTGGGCCACCAGCTGGGATTAGTATTTCCCTGGCCCACCATCTCCCCAGTCTTGCTATTTTGTGTGGCGCTAGCCTCAGAAATGGCCTTCCCATCCCCCTCATCCCCAGACAGCATGAGGAAAGGCTGGGTGCTGGGCCTTCTGGATATGCCAGGCTGCACCTTTACTCTTAGCCTTAGTTAGCCATGCTTCTCTTCAGCGAGTGTGTCAGCACGCAAAGGCTCTAGGACAAGGGGCAGCCTAGGACTCTACCAGGAAGCAGCAAGGAGGGAGTGCTGGGATTTCACTATCAAACGAAATAATTGCAGGTCAGAGCCTCTTGTTTGTTTGTTTGTATGGTATTTTTGAGACACGGTTTGGCTTTGTGTCCCTGGCTAGCCCGACCCTTACCATACAGCCTAGGCTGGCCTTAATTTATGTCAAGCTCTTTCAGGGGACTGCTCTCTTGCCATGTCCAACTTAATCTGAGTCCTGGCTGATAACCCCTTCCTCCCTGCTCTGACCTTTCTTCTGTAGCGTGTGAAGGTTCTATATGGCTCAGGGTTCATGTGATCAGTCTGGGATCACCTGAAGAATACCTAACACACTGCTCCCCGTCTCCTCCTTGATGTGAAGGTTCTTTGCCATGTAAAGTAACACAGTCACAGGTCTCAGGGATTAGGATGTAGCCATATTGGGGGTACACTTTTTTGACTACCACAATATGACATACTATTTTTATATCAAGTAGTAGCAATATGATATAAAGTTAGGTGCATATGTCCGTGAACAGTATATGTAATAGTGGGTATAGATTAGCCGTTCTGAACTGGTCAGAGTGTATGCCTGGGAAAGCAGTTCCAGATGTGGGAAGGTGGGGGAGGGCAGGATAGGAGTTAACTGTGGAAAGGTATACACTCAGATGATGATAAAGGATGGGATAAAACTACTTAGAATACTTGTCGTCTATCTATCGTTTATGTATCTGTCATCTGTATATCACCTATTTATCTATTATTGATTTATTTTTCATCAATCTATCTGTCTATCATCTATCTTTTAATTTTTTTATTTTGAGATAGGGCCTCGCTATGTAGCCCAGGCTAGCCTATGGCCTGTGACAATCCTGTCTCATCCTCTGGAGAATGGGATCACAGTCTTTGCCACTCTACCCTGATCCTGTCTGTCTTTCAAATGTTACTCAAAATGCTAAGTATGGTGGTTCATACCTGAAATCCTAGTGTTGAACCCGAGAGGGGCTCACCGAATCCTGATGCCCAAAGACCACCAATGCCCCCGATTCACTGTAATAGACATGAGGTTTATTAAACTGACGCGCCAGGGTTCGACTCCTCCGTAGAGGAATGAACCCCATAAAAAGGTTCTCTGGCCCTTTAATACACAAGCGGCTACAAGGAGGCACCAAGGAGTAGCCTTTTTTAGCAGGCAAGGCAACAGCCACAGGTGGAGATAAAGGAACAAAGAGTATGTTAAGTTAGGTGGTGATACAAGTGGGGAGTGTAGAGAAGGGACCCAGAGGGGAGTCTGAACAGACCCCTCAGCTATGTAAGCTTTGATGTTTTCAAGGACTGAGTTCTGTGGAAGGTTTCCAGAAGGAGTGAGGTCAGGGTCTCACCACAGAGGAGAAGGCCATGTATTCATTAATTTTTACAGCCTTACACTAGCACCTAGGAGGATGAGGCAGGGGGATTGCCTTGAGTCTGAGGCCAGCTTTTGCTGCATAGTAAGACAAAGACAAATCAATAACGATGGTGTGTAGGCATCTTGTTTCTATTCACCCGTGGATGGACCAATTGAGTTGTTTATACATTAGCTGTTGTGAACAATGAACACAGGTGTGTAAATATCTGTAGAGTCTTTGCTTTCAGTTCCTTTGTGGGTGGGGTTATGTGGCAAAACTCCATGATTAACTTCTTGAGGAACTGACTGACTGCCTGTGTGTCTGATGCACCTCTTCGTATTTCCCCGGTGTGGCAGGAGTTCTGATGTCTTCAGATCCCCAACCAATAGCTCTACTTACTTTCTGTTTGGTTCAATCATAGCCTTCCTAATGAGGGAAGAACACTGTTGCATTACAGTTTCTACCTGAATCTCCCTAGTGATGGTTGATGCTGATGAGTCTTTTCATAGTCTTAATGGCTTTATGTGAGTTTTTCTTGCAGATAAGTCCTTAGCCTGTTATTGGAGCTGGACTCTGATTCCAGCATCAGTTAGAAGAGTGGCAGATTGAACCGTTACAGCTCAATTTCCTTTAGGAGTGCTTTTTATTTTGAATATTTATTTTACTTTATGCATATAAGTATTTTTCCTGCATGTATGTTTGTGTACCATGTGCATGCATGCGTTCAGAGGCCAGAAGAGGGTTTTGGATTCCCTGGAGCTGGGATTAAAGATAATTGTAGGTCACCACGTGGGTGGTAGATATTGAATTGGGGTCCTGGAAGAGCAGCCAGTGCTCTTAACTCCGAACCATCTCTCTAGTCCTAAGAGTGCTATTGTTTGTCCAGCGTTCTTTGAGGTGCAGTCACAGGTTCTTGAAGCTGGCTAGTCAAAGCACTCAGTAAACAGGTGTTTCTGCAGTGTGGGTTATCAACAGTCTATCTTAGCTATCTCCATAGGAATGTGGGGCCCTCAGTTTGTTGTTGCCTCCCAGGTATGCCCATGGGGTCTGGGATTTGTTTAAACCAAATAGCAGAAATTGCTGAGGTGTATGGCTGTGGTTGCCAGGCCCAAGCAGCCAAGAGGACCCAGCTCTTGGCTGTGAGGGGTTGAGGACAGAAGGAATCAGAGAAATAAGAAGAAAAAGTCTCCCAAGGCCAAGAACACTTCAAGGAGGAAGCTGTGGTCTATGTTTAAGGCCACAGAGGGTGTGGATTTGATGAAAGGTCACAAACTAGGGAAGGCATGGGCCTGCTCAGAAGGCTGCTTGTCAAAGCAGACAACTCTTTAAGGAGAAGTGGGGTGAGTCAGAAAACACAACAGCCATATTGTATCTCAGTCTGTATCCAATGAGTCCTGAGGCCATGAAGCCCTTGGAACATCCCATTTCTCTCTTTCTCTCTCTCTCTCTCTCTCTCTCTCGCTCTCTCTCTCTCTCTGTGTGTGTGTGTGTGTGTGTGTGTGTGTGTGTGTGTGATAGAGAGGGAGAAAGAGAAAGAAAACATGCGTGAAGAGAATGAACATGCTACCCTGTCCTATCTTAACCCACAGAGTTGGTGAAATCAGTCAAAAGATTAAATGAAAAGTTCTATAAAATGAAAAGTCTTGCCTACCCAGGCCCATGGGCCTTATCTGAGATTTTCTGACTTCTGTGTAGCCTGAGGCTGTGGCTGTTTAGATATGATTTGGGAACAAGTGGAGTCCAAGAACACAGAGCATGGCACAGAAATATAGTGTGTGCACAAGCCTAAGAGGCCAGGGGTCACAGTACACAGGCATACGCTGCTTCATTTCTTTACAATGGAAAAGGAAATAAGAGGAAGGAAATGTAGACTGTGTTGTATCTCAGAGTTCAGGATGTCAAGGAAAATTTGAGTTCATCATCATCATTTGTATTTGAATGGACAGCACCAGCCCTAGTCCCTGACTCATCTATGTGCTCATCCATCATCCACCCACCCATCCACCCACCCATCCATCCACGCATCCACCCATCCACCCACCTACCCATCCACCCATCCATCTACCCATCCACCTATCATCCATCCCACCCATCCATCCATCCACCCATCCACCCATCATCCATCCACCCATCCACCCATCCATCCATCCACGCATCCACCCATCTATCCACCCACCCATCTACCCATTTGTCCATCCATCTATCCTTCCATCCATCCATCCATCCATCCACCCACCCATCCACCTGTCCACCCATCTATCTATCCATCCATCCATCCATCTACCCATCCACATACCTATCCACTCATCTATCCACCCATCATCCACCCACCCACCCATCCATACCCATCCATCCATCCATCCATCCATCCAATCATCCCTTTAAAAATATTGAAGAAGGGCTAGGTAGATGACTCAGTTAATAAAAATATTTTCCATGTATACATTTGGACCTGAAATGGATCCCCAGAACCCAGGTGGTAAAAACTGGGTATGGTGGTTCATGTTTGTAATTCTAGGGTTGTGGGAGTAGGAACAGGCAGATGCCTGGGTCTTGCTGGCCATCTAGCCTAGCCTAGACAGCAAGTTCCAGACTCCATCTCCAAAAAACAAAATACCCACCCTGAACCTAAAGACCAAAACCCAAAACAAAAAGGACACAGTGGATGGTCTCTTGACACCCGAGCCTGCTCTCTGGCCTCCACATTCACACATATTCATGGCAATAGAGACACATACACACATACACAAAATAAAAATGTTTTGACGTCTGTGATTGAGTAATTCATCATGCTCCATCAACAGTTATTAGCATCTTCTCACAGAATACACAGCTCTATGTACGTGTGGCTATCCTGTTTAATTACTTTAACATTCCAGGACAATAGAAAATCCTTTTGATATAATTTAACAAAACAAAACAAAACAAAAAACTCAAAAAACAAAAACCAAACAGTGTTTATATGAAAATACACAGCAGATACAAGTCTGAGACTTGGGTCCCTGAGGGTGTGATCCAGCCTGAGGTCCTTACAAATGCAGGGACAAGCGAGTTGAGGAGCAGCCTGGAAACCACTGTTTCCTTTACTTGTTATCTGAGTCTCCCACCCCAATCTTGGCTTCGTCCTCCTTTTGTTTGGCAGGCTCTACAGCTGTGCTGGTCTCTGGAATGAATTTCCTTTTGTCTGGAGGGCTGCTTATTGCAACCAAGGACACCCCAGAAACACGATGTTTTCCTTCTGCAAAGCTATTCAGGGTTTTTTTTTTTTTAACTTTAATCTTGACGCATAACCCTTGTGTGTGTTCATAGACACAGCATGCTGTTAGAATGCATGTGTGCAGATCCCGTGAGATGGCCCTGCAAATCTGACAGCCTGAGTTTGATCCCTAGGACCAAACATGGTGGAAGGAGGGAACTGATTACCGCAAATTGTCCTCTGACCTCCACATGTGCATCATTATATGTGTGTGTCCTGCTCCCCTCACAAATAAACATAATAAATTAAAAAAATACACATACACTTTGCAGAGTTGGGGTGGGTGTCAGCATGTCTATCATCTCAAATACCTGTCATTTATTTGTACTGGGAATATTCGGAATCCTCTCTATTAATGACTGAAACGTGTGTTTAATTGCTGTTAGCTGTATTTATCCGAGTGTGCCCTAGAACATTTGAAGCCATGCCTCATGCAACCGCACCCTTCCCTTACCTACCCTCATACCCTGCTTTCCCTTCCAGTTTCTAATAACCTTATCTACTAGTCTCTCTACTTCTAAGAGATAAGATGATTTTTTATGTCTGTATGTAAGTTAGAATCCGAGGCACTTGTTCTCTGTGCCTCACTTAACACAGTGTCTTCCAGGCTCGTCTGGGTTGCTGTGGAATGCAGGATTCCTTTCCTTTTACAAGGCTAAAGAGTACTTACTGTATAAACTGCTTTTTCTTTATCCACTCGTCGGCTCATGGTCACTTGAGTACCCACCTGACTGTTGTGGACAGTGCCGGATGTGGGCAGGGCACATGTCTCTCTGTCAAGTTTCCTTTCCCTGGGACAATACCCATACTCAGGGTGGGTAGACCTGGTGGCATTTCTATCTCTTTGTGGGGAGAATGCCCACGCAGATTTCCTTCTAGATGCTTCATACCCAGTGGTTTTAGGCTGTGTAGGTTCTTGTCTTCTTTTAGATGAGCTGCAGGCTGGGGAGGAAGAAGGGTAATAGTCAGGGAGGGCTGCCTGGAGGAGAGGTCACTCCCTCAGTGACCTAGTGACCCAGTGTGTTCCATATTGCCTCATCTTATTCATTCCCAGAGCTGAGGAGCCAGATCTTGTCTGGTCTCTGGGGGCCAGGGGTGGGATTTGGCACACCTAGGGAGCACAGCTTACAGAATGCTGCCTTGGTGTCCATGGAGCCCCTGGCTCTGTAATGGTAATGAAGCATGTTGGCTCTGGTGGTTATAGCAAAGCACCTAACCTGGGGATTTGTGTTTTCTTCTCTCTCTCTCTCTCTCTCTCTCTCTCTCTCTCTCTCTGTTTCTTCCTTTTTCTTTTTCTTTTGGTTTTTCAAGACAGGGTTTCTGTTTCCCTGTGTAGTCTGACTGTTCTGGAACTCGATCTGTAGACCAGGCTGGCCTTGAACCTGGAGATCCTCCTGCCTCTGTCTCCTGAGTGGTGGGATTAAAGGTGTGCATACCACCCTGCTGGTCTCAGTGTATTTTCATATGGCTTTTCTTCTGGCGTCTTTGTGTATACATATCTCTTTCTCTGAAGATGTCAATCAGAGTGGATCAGCACCTACCCTAAGGACCTCACTTAAAAAGTTCATTCTTTGGGAATTTCATTCATATATACAATGTACTTGATCATATCAAACCCTCACTGGCCTTCAACTCATCCTAGACCTTGCTCCCCACTGTGTCTCCTCATGACTTCATGTCATTATTTTATATCACACTGAACTTGGACATGTGTGAGTTCCATCCACTGGTACATGGGCAACCAGCCAGGTCCATTCCCTAAAGAAAGCTGACTTCCCCACTCCAACATCCTTTACTTAAAGGTCCTCAGCTAGGGCTGGGGATTTGCATGCCCCTCCCCTTGCTGAGATCCTGGTTTGAGAGTGTGTAAGTTCACAAGTGCCACTACCCTGTCACGTTCAGAAGACACTGACCTCAGGTGCCTACAGTTTCCCACCCCCTTTCCTCAGTGTTCCCTGAGCCATGGGGGGAGGAGCACTATTTGCTGTAACCCGAGTACTTCATAGTTGCCCATTCTTTGTGCTCTGACCAGCTGTGAGTCTGTACCAACCACTAAGGGCTTTATTTAACCTTGCCATCTCTGTAGTGACCCCCATCTTCAATGCAGGGTTTTGGTTTTTTTTTTTTTTTTGGTCTTTGCTCTTTAATTTGTGGATTCTGGGGGGCACAATTTATCCTATCAGAGCAGGTGAAATGTGGGGTGTTTGTCCTGTTGCTCCAATGTGATCCCCTCTGTGCACAGTTTCCCAGGGGTGCCATCTCTAGCCTTTCCTTCTTCATCTCTAACCCCCGCATGGACCCTTTTCCCCCTAGCACTAGCCAGCTGTATCCTACACCTAGTACATGGAGACGGCTCCATGCGGAACATGCTAGTTTTCTAGAACCTAAGGAGTTTTTGTATGTACGTTTTTCATTTTTGAGATAGTAGCCCAGGCTGCCTTCCAACTTGTTAGGATGACCTTCAACTCACAATCCTGTTGCCTCTACCTCCCAAGTGGTGGGACGACAGGCATGTGCTGCCATATTTGGTTGTGTGGCCTATGGATTGAACCAGAGTTTTTTGTGTGCTAAGAAAACTCTTTCAGTTGAGCTCTATCCCCCAACTTCACATCCTGGGACTTTTGAAGTGTTGAAGTCATAAGGCCACCTCCAGTCTGTCTCCATTGAAGCAGAGGGGAGCACGGTGTGGTGGTGGGGGAGCATGGTGTGGCAGGGGTGGCAATTTGTTCCTTATGGCTTTCCAGGGACTGACCCTCTCCAAGTTGACTAGAAGTAGCTCCCTGCACTTCAAAGTGGTCCTTCCCATCACTCTGTTTTTTGACTTTGCCAGCAGTGACATTTCTGGGGACCCCATAAACTCAGAGCCCCCTTTCTCATCCAGAACAAACAGTGCCAGGCTGCCTCTCCATCATCCTCTGTGACGCCTGGATGGAATCTGATAAAGAGGCCTTTATGACATTAATTACAACCCGGGCTCCTCGCTGCGTTTTATATTTGAGTCTTGTGTGCTCTGCTTAATGTCAAGGAGAAAGCTCATAACACACCAACATTTATATGGGTCCATTAATCTTCAAAGCCTTGCTCTGACTTCAGCCAGCCTCAATGGCCCTCTTGTGCAGGTAATAATAAGGCCTTTTGGTTTCATATTCTTCCCCCTTCTGCTTCTACTTCTTTTTAGATGAAGAAAAAAAAACCTAGAAAAATGTTTCATGATCTCTAGGACCCCCTGTTTGAGATCTGGGGCTGCAGGTTCTCCTCAAAGCTATGTGCATTGCAGTGCGAAGCTCAGAGCCAAGTGTGGTGCCCCAAGCCTTTGACTTGAGCTGAGCAAGCTGCTTTTCATTAAACACACACTTCTGTTGGCACATACCTCTCTCAAATCAGCAAAGGGGTTTCTGTGTGCGGAGCTAGGACCTGAAGGAATAGGGATCCTCTGAGAGCCATGCCAGTTAACTAGTGTTTGTAGCCTGCTGGGCCCTGGCTGTGTTCATCAGTGGCAGGAACTGGAGAGGCTAGCTGCTTTCCCCTGGAAATGCTCTGATGTTTCATGAGGCCTGTGTCAGGCTGTGCTTAGCAATTCCTAGACCCCATTTCAGAAAGCACAAGTCCCACACATATGTTTGCAAATTAATAGCAGACAGAGCTGTGTTCTGGGAGAAGCATGGAGCCACTTAGTGTCCTTGTGGGGGTATGTAGCAGCCTCTGTCCTCTGTTATACACTTCCATTGCTTTTGGGCTCTCGCTAAATTTATTTCTACATAAAGAATCTGGAAAGGTCAATGAAATAGTTTTAGTTCAATTTTAAATTAATTAAATCTGGTAGATTTGGATCTATAGTTAGGGAAGAAGTTAGGAATAAAGCCTTCAGATGCAGCTAAAAGCAGCATGTTTGCACACACACGCACACACACAGTCATACACACACACAGTCATACACACACACACACAGGCACAAACACAGTCATACACACACACAGTCATACATACATACACACACACAGTCATACACACACACACAGTCATACACACAGTCATACACACCCTCAAACACACACACACACACACACACACACACACACACACACACACCCTCAAACACACACACAGTCATAAACACACACACACTCACATCCTCAAACACACACACACACATACACACACACACACACACACACACACACACAGGCACGCACAGTTAATCTTGGAGACTCTAGCTGAATGGTGGTTATGAGAGGCTGGGGGAAGGAGTATGAACAACTGTTGAGTTACAGTGGAGAGGAACAAAAACCCCTGGTGCATTGTGTAAGGTGACTGAGGAACAGTGACCATGAATGCATATTTCAAACAGAAGAACAAGTTCAAACATTTGCACCTTGAAGAAATGAAAGGAAACAGCTGTTTAATGGAGCTCGACATGGTACAAGTCCATTTTAAACTGATACTTGAACATGCACACCCTGCCCAGACTGAAAGCTACCATGTGATGCTGACAATACATTTAACTGAAATAAGATGCTCTCTGCAGACCCTGCTCTCCTCTTGAGTTCTCCTTTCTGTGTCAGTCTGACCAGTGAGTTCAAATCATGGTGACAGCAGCAAGGGCACTATCAAAGGGACAATCTAGTCAGGCATGGAGGCTCACACCAGTAATCCCGGCACTTGTGAGGCAAAGGGAGGAAGATCATTATGAGTCTGAGATCAATGTGGTCTACAGAGTGACTTTCAGGCCACCCAGAGCTACATAGTGGAACATTGTCTCAAGATAAATAAGTAAATGAAGAATACAGAATTAATATATACATATATAAATGGGCAACTAATCAGTGATTCTGGGTCCAGGATCACGATAAGATGCTGGTAAGAACTTCAATTGTAGGGGGATGAATGGAGTGTGTGTGTGTGCGCACATGTGTGTGCACGTGTGGTGTCTTACACTGTCTGTCGACTGTACCTGCTATGAGAACACCACAGTGGATCAATCTCAGGTTATCTTTCTATTGTCATTGTGAAGTCTCAAATCAAAGTAATTGCTTGAAATTCTGTCACTAAGGTCATTAAGGTCACATGGCCAAGGGACTTAGGTATAATATCTAGGTAAGGGGATATCTCCGCCCTGCTAGAAATGGCAGTGGCAGTGTTAACATACAATCCTCCTGCTTTTTTAGTGTATTGTGTCTTCTCTCCTGAAACAACTAGCTCCCTTACTTCCTATAGAATCAACCATGGAGCAATTTTAGTGTGATCTATATGCATGTAGACCACATACATATGTGTATGTGATGTACATGTATATGTATGTAAAATGCTCCAACTCTATTGTAGACCACCTAGGATTCACTCCACATCATTGACTTCACCTCCAAAATGTGGAGGTGATGGGTCGAGGTCAAGGTTCTCAAGTTAGGCAGCAGGTGTTTGCTCGTGGCTTCAACATGCAAGTCCTACATGCCGCAGGCTCCGCCCTCATGGTGTCTTGGCCCCTCTGGCTTGGATTGAGTTTCGGTCATCTACTTATTGCTTGAGGTTGAACATTCTCCAACTCCTGTAGTCTTCCTTCTCACATTGGACACACTCTCTGTGGGAGACTCTTTTCTTTTGAGATGGAGTCTCACGTATCCCAGGCTCATATTGCATTTGCTGTGTAGCTGAGGATAACTTTGAACTGTGGATCATCCTGCTTCTGAAGCGTGCACCACCACGCCAAGTTTATGTGGTGCTGGGCACAGACCCCACGGCTTTGCCCGTACTAAGGGAGAACTCTACCAACCGAGCTTCATCTCCAGCCCCCTTCAGGAGATTCATCTTGACCGAAGATCTGTCTTCAGGTTCCAATCATGTGTCTGCCACTGTCACCATTTCCATTCTATCCCTGCATTTCCTTAGCTTTCATGGCCTCCACTCTCACGTTTCTTCAAATTGCCCACATTACCTCTTTTAAGAGCTTACCTTTTCAGGAAGTCTTCCTGGGGCCTAGCAGGGCATGGCTTCCTTTGTCCATCCTCCTCAGTGGCCCAAAGATACATCCAAGTCTGTCATAAGTCCATTGCAGTGCCATCTGCTTCGGTCTGGTTGACGTCACCAGAAACCGTCACCAGAAACCGTCACAACCTCTCTTTATGTGTACCCAATGTCACTCTAAATTCATTGACACACTCCTCCTCCCTCTGCTTCTAGGTATGAAGGGTGGCCACTCCATACTTTTTGGTCCAGCTGCACGGGATAGGAATCTGCTCAAGCTTTTAATTAAACTTTATGACATGCATGTGAATTAGAGAGAAAATTAACGGAGGAAAAATGACAGAGCCATGCATAGCAGCTGAGCAACTTGTCACTGCAGGGCTTACCTTGCTCTCCTTGTAATTAGATAACACGTGATGCAGCAGCTAATTGCTGTGCCACCCACCAGGGAACTCCAGCACAGTCTGCCATACCTAGTCCATCCCTACCACAGGGCAGATGTTGGGTGAGGCCTACTCCCACACAAACATCTGCTCTGTTGTTTCCAGTCAATGATGAGAGCTCACCAGCTTGTGCAAGCAAGGAGGGATGCCTGAATGAGGTGCTAGGCCCTGCCAACTTTCTGGGCAGAAGTTGGGCTTCTTGAACATTCAGTCTGTTTTCCCTGATCGATCAGAGCTTCTGCTCCTGCATTTCAGGGCCAGAATTTGAATACAGAGCTCTCCTTTGCTGGTTTGGACCCAAATGAGTCTGAGAGCTAATAGAGTTTTGATACAGGTCTATTTTTACATTGGCAGCCATGGAGGTTTTTTTCGTTTTCTTTTTTGTGTTTATTCAAATACACAAGGGACAAAGTGAGAATCTGAGTTCTGACAGAGCTATATTCACAATGCACACTATCTCTATTTACAGATGTTTTAGGGTTACTAAACCCCAGACTCACGCGTGGGTCTAGGTTTTGCTCCCATAGCTCCTGGCTCCAGAACTTTGCTCCATGGCCCACAGGGAGGCTGGACCCTGTGTGGGGGTGATGGCGGCAGTTTACAGTGGCCGCGGATTTCAGTCCAGAACTTGATAATTTGCAGATGTCAGCACTTACCAGTGAGGCCACAGCTAAGCTCCAAACGCCAACTGGCAAAAATAAGTGATTTCTCTGGTCTGATTCCTGGAAGTTAGTCAATGCTGCAGTGACGTGTCTTACAGTGACAAATAGGCCTGTTCCCTTGGGCAGCCACAGGTGCCCACGCAGTGGCACTATGGCTGCTCATCAGCTGCATTGCTCCACAGAGTGGGAGAAGATTCTACTTACTCCTGTTAGGGTCCCGTGGAGATCATCTGTGACGCTCAGGGGACAGTGTATTTTTAAAGTCCAATTCTGTGCAATATATCCCAAAAGCACCACAGACACTTGCACAGGTTTATGATTTAAGAAAATATTTTATATATATATATATGTTTTGCCTGCATATACATAAGTATACCTCCTGTGTGGCTGGTGCCTGTGGAGGTCAGGAAAGGACATTGGATCTCCTGGAACAAGTTACTGGTGGTTGTGAGCCACCATGTGTGTACTAGGAACTGAACCCAGGTCCTCTTTCTCTGGGCTGCTCTCCTGCTGTGACTTGCCAAGTTTCTAAGGTCTGAGTCAGGACTTCCTAGTCAGCCTTGTGGCATGAAGGCTTCAGACACCTCCCCAGGGCACAGACTTGAAGTGAATGAAATCAATTCAGTCAGATACCTGAGAAAGCCATTTGGTTAAAATGTAGCTAATAAGACACGGCAGCTACAGATCTGCATGAGGCCAACCCAGGACATTACCATTAGTGCTCCGAGGGTGACACAGAGGGTCTGTCCAGGGGCTGCTGTTACTTCCAAGTGGACCCACATACCAGCATTGAGTATGTCACCTCCAGCATGGCTATGTAATGTACAAATGGTAGACACTCTGTTCTGTTGCTTTTAGGGAAAATATCCTAAGTACAGTGAAAATAGAGTTTCCTTCACATCCAATATCAGGAGTGCGGTGCTCTGAATGAAAATGACCCCCGTAGGCTCATATGTTTGAATGCTGATTCTGCAGTTGGTGGAACTGTTAGGGAAGGATTAGGAGGTGTGGCTTTGTGGGAGGAGGTGTGTAACTGGAGGTGGGCTTTTGGTTTAAAAAGCCTATTTCTTTCCAAATCTCTCTCTCTCTCTCTGCCTGCATTGTGGTTGTTGGCTCAATATGTAAGATCTCAACTGCTGCCCCCAGCATCAGGCCTTGGATCTATGCCGTGGTCCCCACCAAAACAGCCATGGACTAACTCTCTGAAACTGTAAGCAAGGCCCCAATAAACTTCCTTTTATAAGTTGTCTTTATCATGGTGTCTCATCACAGCAATAGAAAAGTAACTAAAACAAGGGGACTCCTGGCTTCTCACTCAGAGTAGGGCCTTGTGTTTGCCCCAGCTCTGCATTGGAAGTTCATATAAAGGGTCTGTTTGACTCTAGGGTGGTGGAGGTCCTGCAGCCCAGGGCATCTCTCAGTCCTCACTTCTCTTCCCTAGGGTCTCCTGGTAGAACTGGAGCTTACGATGATGCTTACAACTTCCAACCTATCTGTCAGCTAAAACATACCGAGAAGGTTTTGGTTCTTTTCATGTGAGCCTGTAGTCACATAATGGATCCATTCTACTCTCCATGATTTTCCATAAAGCAAAACACCAAAAAAGACCTTGTGATCTTCATGATTTTCAGCAAGGGAGCTGATGGTACTTGTGTTTGTTTCCAGGAGGAGGCTGAACGCAACAGGAAGCTGTTTTCACAGTTCTGGGGCGGTGCATGAAGTCTCAGGGTCAGCAGGGCCAGAAATCCACTGAGGTGTCTGGAGAACGTCTTCTTAGCTTGAGGCTTGTAGGTACACGTCCCCAGACTTCTGTCTATCTGTGTGACCCCACCCCTTCCTGTACTGACAGGAAGTTGCTGCTGTGGTGTGTAGAGCCCACCCAAACCCAGGGGAATCAGTTCCTTAAGACCCTTAATCAGGTCATACCCGTGAAATCCAAATTTATTTATATCCACATTCACAAGCACTGAGGACTGGGATCTGAATTTGTCCTTCTGGTATAGCTCAGCCCACTAGGGCACCTGGGTTATGAAGAGCCTAAAGCAGGCATGGGAAGATGGTTCGGGACGGACCGCCTCTGCAGCTGGCTATAGGAGATCTGTACAGCCTAAAACATGATTCCTCTCATGGACTTCTTAAAACCTCAGGAGCCGAGGCTGAGGCAGCTTCAGGTTGGAGACAAGCAGATGAAGTCCAGAGGGCAACACAGACCTGCTCTGGTCCTTAGGGGTGAAAGCTGAAAGCCCCCACATCCTTCCAGGCCTGCTGCTGTTTCTTGTTATGGTGCACTCTCCAAGGTACATGCATCAGACTCTTGGTTAATAACGGTGGTATGTGGTCCAGTGGAGTCTTAAGATGTGGACGTCAGGGAAGGTTGTCAGTCACTGACCCTCAGCAAGGACTAAGAGGCTCTCAGTGGTATCTTCTAGGTCCTCGAAGGATGAAGTCTGAGTAAGACTAGGTCCTCTCTACTCCTCGACTTCCTGCCTCACCATGTGTCTCTTCCTTTCATTTACAGTCCCATCATTGTGTGACACAAAGAACCTCTATGAGACACCATGTACCTCAATAACCCAAACTGTCAGCTAAACAAACCTCTTTTCTTTATAATGTTCCCAGCTTTATGCATTTCATTATAGCAACAGAACAGCCGACTGATAGCATCTGTGATAGTATTGGTTTTTCATGGGTTTCTATTAAGGTTTTAAATAATTTAATATAATTTGAAATCCAGCCCTCCTACTGTACTGTACTGAGCAGCTGGTCCTGGGAGAGCACAGATCTGGGACATTGCTGACATCATAACAGATCACTCTACTTCACAGCTTAGCTCTGGATCAGTGTTCACACGGAGTTTTGTAGAAATACAACAAACAAGAATCCTCATTTAAATGGACACTGTTTCTGTTGCGCGTATGTGGTGTGTGTGTGTGTGTGTGTGTGTGTGTGTGTGTGTGTGTGTGTGTG